>VXBQ01015065.1:118353-205271 GCA_013400175.1 Phainopepla nitens | reverse complement strand
AAAAAAAAAAAGAAAAAGTGCTTTCTACAATGATATGACTGAAAACACATGACATGTAATGCCTGGAAATTTTGTCACTTAAAGCAAGACTTCAGTTCTTTGCTTGTGCACTTGCTATGCTGCTAAGAAAATATTCTATGAGGAACAAAAATATTTTGAAATATGTAATAGTCTTTATATAAATTGTATGCATTTGTCATGAACATAGTAAAGTGTCACAGACACTAGTAAAGATTATTGAAAGAATTCAATGCATGCTCTTAGGCCTTGGGACTTTGTATGAAGCCAGGTCCTTCTTGCAAGCCTTGAAACTGTCTATACTTATCAGATAAATTTTGAAGTGCTAAGCCTCTGAAAAGTTATTTTCACACTGCTGGTACTTCTCATGTGTTGTTGAGAAAATACTGAGAGTTCCACAACTTACAATGTAGTTTTGGAAAGACAAAAGGGTTTCTTTGGATTTCAGAGAGAAAAATAATGTGAGGCTGTCAACAGAGAACTTGAATTAAAACCTCTTTTTAAGAAGTCAGGAGTGATGAGTGCTTAGCTCCTAGACTTGTACTTCTGACCTATGAACATGCTTGGAAGGCAAGGAGCTGGATGTACTTTAGCTCTCTACTCCCCCAAGACACTTCTAGGTAGCTAAAACAAACTACATGAGTAAAGTTCATGGCCTTCAGAAAAGAACTCAGACATTCCGTTTTTTTTCAGATCAAGCCCTGCATACTTCAGCTCAGATAAATATAGTTTACATTTATGCATTACCTTTAAAATAAAAATCACTAGATAGAATTCTATCTAGAAAAGATTTAAACTGGCACTGAAATGCTATATTTGTTTCAACATATAATTACAAAATAGCTCTATTATTCTATCTGCCTGAAGAGCCTCATGCTAAAGTTTATACTATATACATATATATATATATATATATGTGTATATATATGTATATAGTCATTTTATCTACAGATCATTTTAATCAATAAATTTGGCAAGAGTCTGATTTATAGCTAAATATAACCCATCATCTGGGAACTGTTGTCCAAATTTGCCAAGATTCATAGTTCAGAGCCTATCTTATATTAAACCTAAGGTATTCTGCAATTTTCAGTTCTGTCAAGTTACACATTCAAGGCAGAATTTGACTGTGTCAGTGCTGAAAACATTCCATTATGAGTACATGCCCTAAAAAGCCTTTTGATTTGTGTGAGTAGAAAAAAGAGATTTATTGGGATAGTGAAGTAACAATAAGCCTTGAAGTTTACTGTAGTTTTCACAGGTTTTCACTTTCTCGTGACTTCCTGAAGTAAGCAAGCATGTTATTCAGAAAAGATCAGAAAATAATTCTGTCATAATTTATAGGTAGAAAGTTGGGGACTTTCTTGTCAGTAAGGACTATGAAGCAGCAAGATGACTGCTTCAGAAGTATCAGGAAAATGTCATACTATCCCTTATAATAACTTGTGGAATATTTGTTTGTCTCAGCAAGGCTGTAGATGAATTCTTTCTTAAAGAGTAACTCATAGCTCTCACATCTCAATATTTCCTGTTTAGAAAGCAATTAATATTCAGTTGAAATGTCCAGTTTTCATCTCAAGGGTTAGTGATGTCTTGGGCCACACAGTAGCTATACTTCTTAGAGAAATTAATTTTTACACAGCTGAAAGGGAAATACTATATTGTTTCCTAACTATTGTCAAGGCATTAATGAAACTGTTGTTTTAAATATAGATAATTGTTCAATCTGTTCAATTGTTCAATTGCAACAACTAATGCTAATATTGATGTTGGGAGTTACCATTCCGTCTAAAAAGTGGTGAAATCTAGACTATTTTATTTCAGTTTATGATCAATTTGATTCCTAGTTCCAAATTCTTGAATGTACAGTACAAAGGAGTTACCATTTTGTATAGAATATTGCTTAATAATGATTCTCAATTGTTTTTCCATGTAAGAGAAGAATTTCAGAATGTATTTCATCCCCTCAAATTTAAATTTATGTAATTGCATGGGCAGTGGAAATGCATACTGAAAATATATATACATATGTATGAAAGCAAGATGAAAAAAAAAATATATATATGAAAGCAAGGTGGTGTTTCCTTTAAAGACTCTAAGCTTTTTCCCACTGTTATCATGGTTTTTCATATGTTTCACCTGGAAGGGTACTCAGTCAATGCGTGTAGTATTAGACTCAATGTATCCAAAGACTTTTAAGACAAACATTTAGAACTGTGGAACTTTTATCAGCTTTGCATGAAAGGGAATCCATTTTAAAAAGAATACTAACACAGCATTGAGCTAAAGCAAAGCTAAAAATAAGATTAGAATATTGTCTCGATTGCTTGAGGTTTTCTGAAACAAACTGAAGCAAACTTGGTCCAAAGTGTTTTTTATCTTGATACATAGGTTGCTTTGGAGGGGGGTGGTTGTGTGAAATGAGTATAGTCCATGCTGGCAACAGCAAGGGTAAATAGTTTCCTAAGGGAAGGGGAGCCAGGAGTCCATCATGGTGCCATCAGCAGCACTGGCAACGGTGTCACCAGAAAGGGTCCCATCCTGCCCTGCCTCAGCAAGACAGAAAAGGTCCTGGTCCTTTGGAACAAGCTGATCTAGGTCAAGACAGAAAATAGAGTCAGCAAGTTGAGATTAGATCTGTAAACAGCAACCAAGGTTAACCACTGTGCAGTGATCAGCTGGCAAATCCAGAGTAATGAGCTCCTCAGTCTGCAGGACAGGGTCTGGAACAGCAAGGTAAGTAGTCAGGAACAGGACTGACTGTAATGCAAGGAGGGAGCAAGGGCAGGAGCCTTAGCATAAAAACAGATTCTGAAAGAAGGCAGGATAGCTTCAGTAAGTATTCTGGCTTCATTAAGAGCAGCTTTATTCATGGTTACTGCCTGCGCTTTTTGTAAATTGACCCTAATCCAAATCATCAAGAATGGGGAGATGAGCTCAGACCTCTAACAGGATAAAAATGCTGACCCCAAGTCTCCCAGGAGTCTGAAATTTGAACTGTTTTAAAAAGAGGCCTGATCAATCATCACAGAGTTTAGCAGGTGTTTAAGGCCTAACTTCAAGAGCAAGATGGGAGAGGAGATCTCACTCAGGCAGAGGTGCCTCTCACAGTTAAAGAAAAAGTTTTTTCTTTTCTGCTCCTAGAGAAAATAATTTTTGCACTGTCACTTGCTCAAACTGAAGTTAGTCCTGCAGGGAAGAGCCCTGTATAAGAAAGGGATAATTCAGACAACAACGTTATCACTTTGTACTTAGCCTGTGACGAACCCACGCACTAAAACAAGTTAGTTGCATGTTTGGACCTTCCTGTTAGGCTGCTTTGATTTTTCATTATGTTTAAAACACTAATCTCAACGAAACTGATTTTAGCCTGCCTGAGTGAAAAGCAGAGGAAGCACTGGTAGAAGGAAAGGCTGCTAGAGGGTATCAGAGGTCCCTTATCAAACTTGGTGACACTAATGTGCACTCTCCCATGAGTACAATTAAAGCTAAAGTGAGATGGTGACACACTATATACTTTAGCAAAGAATTGGTTGATAGGCAAGAAATCATTTCAACAAACTAATGAGAAAACTGTTCCTCTGAGATGTGCTGTGGAACTAACATGCATAATTTTTCCGCTGTCTCAGAAATCCTGCAATACTAATAGACCATAGAGGAAAAGAAAATCATTAAGTGACCAGGAATGAATCCTTGCCTATTTTGCAACATGATGAACAGAAAATAATCCTCTTTAACTGTGTCATATTTGTTTTATTACATTGATAGTCTTATTAGTATGCTGAACAGTCTTAAATAATGTTATTTCATATTCAATTTACTGTGAAATTGTGAATTCTAGTTTTTTTAGTCCAATTATAAAATAAAAAAATATTATGTTAGAAATAAAAATGGAGCAGGCATTAATACTCCACTACAGGTATTACATTTTTTTCTGAAGAGTTTATGTGTAGAACAGCCCAAACTTGTCATGTTTTTCATGGAGAAAAATTATTTTAAAAAATAATATTAACAAATCACCTATGATATAGATATGTCTCACTTCCCCCTCCCCTTGCTTCCCTTCTTTAAATGTTTGCTTAAAAGGATTTTTTTATAGATCTGTGTATGTATACATGCATAAATTTATATTTAAATTAAAATATACCTATTAACATAATATAAATTAATATATTCTAATTGATTATCTCTATGAGAAAAAACTTTCAATCACTTAAAAAATCCTGAGTCATATAACAAAAATGAAATGGTGCCTAGTGTTCATATTTATACTGAATTAGTTCAAATTTACACCATATAATTACCTGATGAATGTTTCTTTCAGTCAATCCTTGTCAGAAAAGCTTAGGGACTCTAAATGGGAGTATGCTTCTGGATTATTTAATGACAACTTTATGAAACAGAACAATTCTTCTGGTAGACCTAAAATTTTCATTACTCACTCTCTTCTAGATTTTTTTAGGGAACATTCAGGTGTCACTAGGGAAAGCATTGGAACTTATGCTGTCTCTTCTCCAGTCCTTTTCTTCCTTGGTCTAGGGAACCATACATTTTCAGTGTAAGCAAAAGATCATGTTGAAAAAAGCCTAACACTTTTCCACAGACCTGGTCAACTTTCAGTGAAGTTGAATCAGTGAGACAGCAATACACTTTAACTGAGGTTTCAGAAAGGTACTGTGTCTCATGTTCAGCATTAGCTATGCACTCATTTGCATACTTCTAATAAATGGCAGCATTAGACACAGCAAAGTGAGGAGTTCTGCCAAGGTGAGCAGAACCTTAGGCTGGTATATTATATGCAGAGAGCATCGTCATGGGAAGATCTGTTTGGAATTATGCACGGAATAAACAAATTTGTTCCAGATATAATGAAAGCAGAAAATTGGTTATGCTTAATGTTTCAGTGACATTCAGGTGAGCTTTTTAGAAACTGTATGTGTGTGTATAAATATTTGTATCCTATTATTTCTGAAAGACAAGAGGATAGTTAGTCCCTTTTGTCCTTATGTTTTGCAAACAGCGAATTAAATGTTTGCACATTTCATGAGAGAACTTGTTTTCAGAATCCAAATAATCTCAGGGGATTCTTCTCTATATAAGAGTTGTCACAGTCTCTGAAAATAATGACAGAATTGGAAGAAAAAGGCAGAAATCTCACTTAGGGGGGGCTGAACCGTTTTCCCAATGCTTTAATCCTATCAGTATCACAACCAAAATCTTCCAGATTTCACAAGGCAGAAATATTGTCAATACATGAAGAAACACCCTTTTGAAAATAAAGTTGCTTCTACAACAAGGAATTCCCATTACTCCTTGCAAGCAGGTAAAAGAACCCCTGACATTTCTGGTCACTGCTAACCTTCTTTGTGAAACTCAGAAGAAGAATCTCCAAGGAGCAGCTGGGGCTTCAGTACCTGCAGCCCTCAGGGGACCTGCAGTACTGGAATTATCATAATGGCCTTGGCCTCAGAAGAGGTTAGTCAAAACATTTCCAAGTATTTTTGCTTTTTCATCCAAAATTTGTACTTTCATCAAAATACATTGGTATTTGCAACTTGCCAGCATTAATGAAGTATGAATAGGGAATCATTCTCAGAGGAAGGGAAGGGGAGTAACAAGCAGGAAGAAAGATTGAAAGATGGCAGTAAGGAGAATTATTACTGGACAGCAGACTCTACAACTCTCACAGGAGTTCTGTAAGAGGTTTATTATATTCCCAGATTTTTTGGAATTTGAGCTTCAAGTTAACCTGTTCAACAATTACTGCTCCAAAGGGGAAAAAACCAAAAAAACCACGTGCACAGAGGTTTGTCCTACAACTTAACACAGTATTTGCATATATTTTCCCATTCTAACTGGATAGAGGAGAGACTTGAACACCAAAATCCTTCTGCCGGGCGCCAGTGACATGATGTGCAAGTCAGTAGCTCTTCCTCATTTAAAGTGTACTCTTGCTTTGGAGGGAGGTGAGAAAGAACAGAGGAATCTTTTGCACACCTGTATCACTGGAGAACCTGGGTGTTTGAATGTAAGAATTCTGTAATGAAATAGGAATGGTTTTTCCTTAGGCTCATTTATCTTTTTTCTCCCTTATGATTTTGTTCTTTGTCTTCTTTCAATATATAATGTTATTTTTATCACTATTTTTATTATTTACGCATTGTTTCATCATTCCACATTCTGTCTACTCTTTTTTTTCCATTCCTGCTTTGTTCTCAGTTTGCAGCATTTTTCATCATCAGATAGCCTTTTTGTCCTTTTTCTACTTTTTCTCTTTTCTCTCCTTTCTCTTCCTCATATGTAGGAAAGAAACAATAAAGAAAATGCAAGTAAAAATATACTGGTGCATCCATGCGGGACTTTGTAGAATTAAATGCAACAAGCTTGTGATCTGCAGAAATAAAATCAATCAATCACAATTAAAATATCAACCAGTTCAATATTGTAACTCAAGTACTTATTCAAAATTAATGAGTGATTACAGTATCTATTGCCCTGCATGTGTCTAGCTTCTAAGTGTTACAGAATCCATTCAGTCTCTTTAAATGAAAAATGGATTATATAAATATGGTATTTCATTACTGAGATTCATTCTTTTGTGAAATAGTTTTATTTGTAAACTGCTTTTTTAACTACAGCTAGTTAAAAACACTATTAAAATAAAAAATGTCTGAAGCCCAGGAGCAAATAACAATGTATTGCTGGCAGTAGGCTTGGAGGAAAAAATCCAGTGTGACTTGCATTACACTGAGAGATGTAATTCTCTGGAATATATAAGGGTTTTTTATATGGATGGTATTGTACCTTGCAATCATTCCACTCAGAAAGAACTGCATTTATCAGCTGGGCCATTGATTGATTCAAAATAAACACTGAAATAAGGTACAATGGGGTACCAAATTCTTCTCCACAGATATGGAGTCAATATCTCTGTTGCCTTTATTAACGCTTGCATGCTAATGATCTGATTAATAGCTAACAGCCAGGCTTGGAAGAATAAGTTTTGGGTTTGCTTTGTTTCCTTCTGCAGTCTTTCTGTCTTTTGCACGGTGAATTTTTAGCTAGATAGATAAATGAACCAGCTAAATTTGTTATTCACAGGAGCATGAATGTAGGAAAGGGGTAAGAACCTGCGGGATGTGGGCGGCCCTGAGATTTCATTATGTTTTGTCTTAATGTAAAGATGAACCTTACATAGAACTGATTTTTAACAGAAGAGGTGAACTTTTATATACAATCTTATATCTTAAATTTTCCTAAGAGGTCAGACATTTCTCTCTGACCCTTAATTTACTTGCTCTTATTTGGGACAGAGCATGGCCATTGTTCATTATTAAAATAAGCACTACTCCACATATGTCAATATGAAAATGTATCCTTGCTAGATGAGATATCACGTGCTGTACCTTTTCAGGTAATATTCTGCTTCAGTAGGAATTAAAATTCCCCTTGCACTTTGTCAACTCAAGCTTTGATTCTGTGGATGGATAAAAGAATCAGTCAGCAAAGAGGAGAATATCAACTCATGTTACACAATTACATTATTTTTCTCAATAGGTCACAATGAAACAAAATGTTCTATTTGACTCAAAATATTTTTTTTGTTCTTTTTTTTTCATCATGATAAGAAATAAGGCTTCTTGACATTTTGGACTGAGTTAAACTTAAATCTTACTCACCAATCTCTAAAGCAAAATTTCCCCCATCATCTTGGGCCTTGGTTTTTATTTTGTCTGCAGCTTAATGTCAAGTGGCTAAAGGGTAGAAGATATCTCCTAACTGCTTTGTCCTTGCCAAAGACTACTGAGACCTAGATTAAGTACTTACTGAAAAAAAAAAAAAGAAAAAAAAAATTCCAAGTTTTCATTTATGTTTAGACTACATTTAAACCTATTTCCTGATAAGCAGTCTAGTGCTCTCCTTGATATCCTGGTTTCCTATTTAGAATAGAACTTATTAGCTACAGGATCATGACTGCAGAAAAAACAACCTTCTGAAATTTTATGACAGATAAAAATTATTGTTTCTTTTCATTCTCTTCTCTGCCAAATTAAAAAAAAAAAAAACCCAAAAAACAAACAAAACCACACAACCCTTCTGGAGATGTATAATGATAAAAGCAGCAACCTATGCAGCTGTCTCACTAGATATCTTCAACCAAATTCAATAAAAAATGAGTTATGTGGACACAGGTCTCTGCCTTCCCCATTGAGATGCCAAAGTCTGGATGAGTGAGTGCATGATTTGAAAGCCCATGTTTTAGGGATAAAATAGCTCTTTCTGGTAAGTTTGCAGATAGATATCTAGGCAGAACACGAACAAGCACATTAATGAAATAAAATCAAGCTTGACTAGAAGAAGCAAGTTTCTGTCTCAGGAAAGGCTTTGTTTGTAGTATAGTTGGCAGTTCCTTTGAAATAATGTGGTTACACTGACTGGCACTAATAAGCATGGCCAGAGGAATTTCAGATCGAAAAATAAATGAAGCAGAGCAAAGTAGGACAAAGGTGTTGCCAAGTGCCCTCCTTTCAAACACACAAGGATGTGTCAGTGTAAGAATAATGTGTTCAGATCTGCTCAGCAATACCAGGAACACCAACTGCAGGTTTAATCAGAGATGGAGAAATCTGCCTTACTGAGATATTTGTATCTTTATAAAATAATGACTGAGGCAGTTGACTAGCATTAGCTGAAGGTTTCTCAGGCTCTCTTGATTTTTACTGGTTCCTAAATATGTTACAAACATCTTCATAATGGAGGATATGAGTGAATGACTCACAGATGAATTTGTTATGTTGTCAAATGCTGCTTTTCAAAGACAGCCTACTTGTTACTATAGTGGCAGATATACAGAAGTCTGTGGGGTTGGTTTTGTTTTGAGTTAAGGTTTTTTTCCCTTGTGTGTGTACTTTTTCTGCCTTTATCCATTGCTTGACATAGATGGTATATTTACATAGGAAACAAGAAGTCTTAAGAGAGTACTTAGATGACAGCTGGGTTTTGCCTAAGAATATTGGGAAAACTTACAATTTCCAAAGTTTCTGAGCATTCATCTATGCATGGATGAATTTGATTGCAGGAATCCACCATACCAGATGCACACAATGCTGCCCAGGTTTAGACTGTACAGCAAATGTCAATATACTATCAGGGCCACTTAATTTGTGGCTACACCCTTTACTTCCAAATGCACAGCACTTCAGCTTCAGGGTAAGAAAAGTCATCTTACTTCATTTTCTGCTGGTAAAAGTTCGTGGATTCCAGATAATAGAATAACTTCCCTGTAGACTTGGGTCTTTCCTTGTTTAGTTTCTGCAGCTAAGGGAAGCACACCTAGGCCTTACCAATTATTTCTGTGCTTAATCTGGAAATTCTTTCTCACAGACAGGAAGCAACAGTGGTTTTTTTGTTTGTGCAAGTGAAATCAGCTGCTGGGAGAAGGCAGAATGAAGGACCCTGTGGACAGCAGCCTTTTGAGATAGTTCTTTCTCCCTAGTATTCTTTCAAATTCCTTATGTTAGTTTGTAATTGTAAAAAAAAACCCACAGTTGTCAATGTCAGGACATAATCACAGCTGTCCATTTTACACTGAACACCAAGGAAGCAAGTTCTAAATGGCTTATCCCAGAGACAAGGGATTTGTACAGCACAGCAGAAGCCATGAGGATTGCTCATGTCAACTGTTACGTGGGTCTCTTTCTTCCTCTATGCATAATGGTCTTACAGTCAACATCACTACAAAGGTTTAACATGTTGGGTTCACACAGAAAAGAATTTTAATAGCTTGGAAATTCTTCAAATTTGTTGTTTCTGATTGTACTTTTTTGCTCACACATAGGCCTTGTGGAACTAGTACCTCTTATACTCACCTTGAAAAGTGTAAAGATTTATATTGGAAACATATATAGCCCCCAGCAAAGCAGGATACCTTGTTATAATTGAGCCTCTACTGAACAATACCTAATTTATAAGAATGTGGAACTCATTACAGCTAAACTCTTATATATTACTGTCTTTTATGTTTGTTTGTTTTCCTCCTCAGAGGAGAGAAATATTGAATAGGGAGAAAAAGTGTAGATTTGGAACAGCATTTTGTTCCTGTAAAATTACTATTAATCTGAAATGATTTTCCATTTACTGTAATTTGCTCAGTGATCAGTGGAAGAATGTATTAATTTTTCATTGTATTTTTTTTCATGGAAAATCTGGTGATTACTATTATTAGGATTATGGACTGAGTCATTTTTCCTTGTAATACATGCTTTCACGGGTCCAACTGGTTGTGTATTAACAAAACAAAGAAGCAGTAGAAAGTGCTTTTTCTGAACTCAGTTAAGAATATAGGCAGTTTTATGGGCTTTTTTCTTTTCTTGGAGGCTGTTATGATATCAAATTTGGTAAGTGCTCCCCTCAGTAGGATAGCTACAAGTACTTACTTTTTCTTTCCTGCAAAAGAGAAGGTTATGAGACTTAGCATTGCTTTCCTTGTGTGTTTCGTGTGTATCTATCAAAAAGATAAAACTGTCACTCTCGATAATGGTTTCCACCCATTGTAATACCTCGGTCTTTCCTTAATTTATCTGATTGTATGTAGGTATCTGATTGTAGGAAGGTATGTAAACATGATATTGGTCTTCAGTTTCCTTCATAAAAATTACAAGTAGTGTTGTTTCATCTGCGTTTTGAATACCTCTCTTTTTTTTCAGGGTGAGTTACTAGAAGTTGAGAATTTCAGTCTGAAAATCTTGATTTTTTTTTATTCTAATCCCACATGAAAGAATGATTCTTCAGTTTTCTTACTGTTTTGTAATAGAGTGGGGCTTGTATTTCATTGATTTCCTTACTTTGAAAATTTTTACAAAACAAGACTTTCTATGTTAGTAGGTCCTACTGCATAATTTGAATTTCTGAACACTAGTTTATCATAACTCTTATGCTGCATCAGCAAAACACAAACGCAGTTTCAAAACCAGGCCTAGAATATCACTGGTGAAACAGTGCTGCAAACAAATGTCTCATGCCTTATCCAGTGAATATTTCAACATTCAATATTGCCTATTGGTTCTATATAGTTAACTAAAAAACAAAAAATCATCCTAATATTCCAAGGGTATGTAGTCATAAAAATGACTAAAGAATTGCTAGAATGTAATGCTGTACGTAGAACCTACCTGCAAGAAAGCTTTACTTTATGGAGTCATTTATACATCGACAGCCTAAGATTTAGGATAAGCCATTCTTGAGTTTTGCAGCATTTTCAAAGTAATAAAATTATGTTTATATGGTTCTTGAATTTCACAAAAGTCAGTTAATCTAGTTTCCTTACTTCTGGATATCCAAGTTAAAAATGAATATGTATGGGCTAGAAACAAGCACTTCAGGTTTTTATTTATAATGTTCAGGGATTTTCTGACACATAAGAGATTAAAATGATTTGTAGCTCTCTACATATAAAGTGCACTGTGTACTTGAGGTTTTCTATACAAATTTTATTTTCACTGTAATGTAATTACAAGTATAAAAAGGCAGAATTATTTATATTAATGGTAAAACAGCAGCACTCATTTCTTTCTTAGATTATGTTGATGTCCCTGAGATATTTAAAAGATACTATATATATGCTCCACAAATTTCTTTATACACTTCTCTACAAATTTTCTTTTTGTGGACATTTCAGGGTAAGGATAAATTCACTTAATAACTCTGTGTGCCTTCATTTTAAAAACATTGACTATTTGTCTCCTGAATAATTGCTGTATTGGTGATTACTTACCAAAAAATAAAAACAAAACCAAACACAAACAAAAAAAAAAAAACATTTACAGCTCTGCACAGTGAATAGATTGGTGGTAATAAATTATATGCTAAATAATTTATTTTTTCAATCTCCCAATCTAGGAGAAATGATCTTGCTTTAAAAACAAACCAGACATACATACAGCAGAGCACTATAAAATCAGTATCAATTTTTTTTTTTTTCTAGAAGGAATCTTTATAAATATAGCTACAGTGACATGCTTACAGCTTAGTCAGTTGATCATTCAGGACACTTACTCTACCACAAATGACAAGAAAAGATAGTTAGCTCCACACAATCAACCATGTGCATTGAACCAATACTTACAATGTGATAAAAAGAAATATTGTTCATGTAATTTGAAGACATTATACATTCTTTTATAATCATATAAAATCTTTTCTATAGAAACTTGCCTAATAACTCTAATAAGATGTTTGCCATCTATGAGATGTCTTTATATAAGCTAAACTTCAAAAAAGATCCTTATTGGAGTGCTACAACTACAGATGGCAATGGATTTTTTTTCTATCTTCTGGGTTTTAATGATTCAAAATCCTTTCTATTTGTTTAATTAGCAGGGATGGGAAGCTATAGTCACATATCTCAGGTGAGGCCCTGAATGGCTTTGAAGGCAAAGTTTTAACTGGGGAAAGTGTCAATGGGAAAACTAGGAAATTTCTGTGTGTTAAACATCTTGACTTGGCAGTTAAGGAAAAAAGTAAGCAGGTGGAATGGTATTCTGAACAGATCCAGAGCATTATGAGAACTGAACCAAGTTGCAACAAACGGTACATGTATCTAGAGAAAATTCTTTGGGATATTTTTAATAGATATGCTGCTTGGAATAATAATAACATCCATATATTACTATTCATTATCATATTACAGCCAGCAAAAAGTGAATGACAGTGCAACCATTGATACTGAGTGTGCTGGATAAATGCTTTTGAAAGTGCTTCACAGGAACCTGTTGATGTCTTCTACTTGCCTTTCATTCATCATTGTGTAGCCTTTACCAGCCGAGATAAGAGAGGGCACGTTCCCATCAAATTATATGAAGTTATCCTTACCGTAACAAGAGCAAACTGCAGTGTAAGTCTCTGAAGCAATGTTGCTCAGTGTAGTATTGTTCCTGGAGTCTTGCTGAACACTTTTATCAATCTCTGGTTGATAGTGCAGGCAAAGGTTCGGAAAGCAGGATGCCTTAGTGAGGCAGAGCACAGCTCCATCTCTTTATATCCTGCTTTCAATAGTGGCTATTAGAAGGTTCATCTATATATTTCTTTTGAGTAATACTTCATATTCTAGTGAGCTCTCAAATGCTTTTAGATGTTTAACATCTGTAGTCAAGAGTCCTATGTGATATTTTTTCCTGTTAGTTTGTCTAGTCCAGTTTTGAACCCATGCTTCTGGGACAGAGTTTCACATCCTAACTATATACTGACTTCTCCTTGTTTTGGACTGTGTGCCTGTTATGTGTGCTGACTCCTAATACCTGTGTTTAGAAACACAGTAAACACCCCATTCATATTCAACCTCTCAATTTTTAATTTTTATCCCTACATCATTTCTCACTCAGTCCTGTATCTTGCAGGCTCAAGAAACCTCCTGTATCTAGTTTTTATTTATATGAACTGTTAATAGCTTTTCTCATCATTGCTTACCATTTGTCCTCTGAGAGAAGAAGACTAACAACACACATAATTTTCAAGATTTGACGTGTGATGGATCTGCACAGTGGTAAAATGATATTTTTTCTTAATTTTTCTATTTTTCAAATAACTTTTAACATTGCATATTTTCACCTGCACTGAACTTAGGTTTTCTTGTCCTTTGACTGTACAGCTCAAAGAAAATTCTCTTGCCTGATATTCCAGAAGCTCTGAGCACACCATTGTACATATTAGACAGAGATTGGGTTTTCTTTTTTTTTTTGCCTCCAGTGTGTTGCGCTGTATCAATATTGAATTTTGGCTTTCTTTTTTTTTTGTCCACTTAGAACCATGAATGTCCTTATTGCAGTTCTTTGCAATCAGAATTTTCCTGCTCTGTTGTGACTGGTGTTATATGCTAGCAGCCTTTGCTACTTCCCTGATGTTTCCATATCAGTTACGAACTTAATATTGAGCACGCCTCATGTGATTCCACCAATGTCTTTCCTTTGTCATGGAAAATTATAATTTATTCTGTGATTTTTATCTTTCAGCCTGTTTAATCAGTGTGAATCTTGTTATTCCTTGGCCATTTCATTTCTTCAAGAATTATTGATAATAAATCATGTTGAAAACTCTTTGGAAGTCCAAGTAGACTGTAACAAGTGCATTTCCCTTATTCATGTACTAGCTTTTTCAAGGAACTCCATCAAGTTTTTGATGTCTTTGATGTGTCTTAGAAAAAATATGTTGACTCCTTCTCAGTGTATCATATCCATATACTAAATTCTATTTCTTATTATAGTTTCTAACAGTTTTCCTGGCAAAAGCATCAGAGACAATGGTCAGTAGTTCCACAGAACTCCAGGAAAAAGAAGCTTAACAGATGTCATCCACCAGTCTGCTGGTGCTTGAAAAGAATTAAGGGAGAGGTTTAGCACCAAAGAAGTAGCTTATAGTTTCAAACTCAGATTTTACTAGAAGTGTCAGATAAATATGCAATAGGCATTTATTAGTTCCTACTCTTCTTCTTCCAACTTTGTGTTTCTTTCTGCTTTCTTTCATTACATCTTTTTTACTCCTTGTGATATTTTGCATCTGCCTATGTTACAAGTTCTCAAAATAACAAAACTCCAACTGGGTTTCTAATATGTTACATTGAAAAAAGGAAAATTAAACAGTTGAAAATAGATTAATCCAAGCAAAAATAACTAAAACCACAATCATAATAAACAAAATAAGTGTGAAGATGGAAATGAACAGGCCATGGTTTATGTCCCAGATATAGACTTAACTAATAAAGAAAGAAATTCTCTGGCAATTTAGATGCCCCTAATTTGAAACGGGTACCAGTAAAAAAGCTTCGTAAAAACAATGGTAAATAAACTTTCAAATCCCAGCTGTCACATCCACCCCAATCTGGGGGATCAAATGAGGGATCACACCTTCTGTAAACAATTCCAGGAAGAATCATTAGATAACTCACAAGGAAGGGTCTGGCTGATATGCTGAAATGATGCTGGCTAAATCTGACATCCATGAGTTGAACATGGAGAGGTTCTCCTGTCTAATTACAGTCTTCCCATCTTTTTTCAACCTTCCCATATTTTCCTTCTTTCCTATTTATTTTTTTCCTGTTTAATTGAATCTAATACATCCAGTCAAAACGACTGTGATCTGTGACCAACAAAATAGCTGCACATTCTGTCACAAGCAACCTGACATGGATACCATTTTGCTTATGGCGGGAGAAGAGGCTGGTGGCTGCCTCTCAAAAGCAACAAGGTTACAAACAGCAATGTCATTTTGCTTGTCTTTTTATTTTGTTTTCTGCACTTTCTTGTATATTTTTCTTCAAAACATTTTTTTGTATTTTTTTTTCACCACAGATCTAGTTGATCTCACCTTACTTTGCCTTAAAAAGGACAGTTGTTTTCATCTTTAATATACCACCAAACTGTTTTTCTCTTAGAAATTTCTCAAAAATAGGGAGGGAAATAAATCAAAAGAAATTGCAAAATGAAGACTAAAATATTTTGTATTTCAAGTTCTAATTATTTTTCATATCTTTCACTGCACTCTAGTAGGAACATAGCCTGCTGAGACCTGTACTAAAATCTGTGAATCATAACCGTCCATTGTTGAATGGCAACATTGTCTTTGCACCTTTATTTGACATCATGGGCT
This sequence comes from Phainopepla nitens, assembly GCA_013400175.1. Taxonomy (NCBI): domain Eukaryota; kingdom Metazoa; phylum Chordata; class Aves; order Passeriformes; family Bombycillidae; genus Phainopepla; species Phainopepla nitens. The sequence goes on along the minus strand of VXBQ01015065.1, from coordinate 189,614 downwards.
CAAGTATTTCATCAAAGTCTACAGAGTCACTCACACCCTTCTTTATTCTGGACAGAAATCCCACTTCATTGTCAAGAGACAAACATTTAGGGCCTGACTGTCTCCAGTAGCTGCTGCTGGTTTAGATTTGACTCTGCCACCCATTTAGAACAGAAATATGGACACGGGAAGCAATATTCTATGAAGCAAATGTGCCCTTGAGGAGGCCTAGGTTGGATATTGTAGGAAGGTTTCTCAGGGAACTTACAACCTAATTAGAGAAAGACAAGCCAGAATCAAAAGCATTACAAACAGGTGGAGAGGAAGGATGAAAAAAAAAACAACACAGCAAGAGCATATTTGTTTTACTGCTAGACTTATTGGAATTCTGAAATAAATGACAGCTTATGTGCTGTAGTGATTGTAAGCAGCTGTTCTGTTAATTTTATTTCTTCCTATTTGTGCTAGTCCTAACAGTATTGCATTGGAGACACAAGAGGTAGAGGCAGGAAAGTCAGAGAAAACACTTCTTTTTCCCAGTTATTTTGTCCCTGTTAAACAAGAATCATGAAATGCTTTGCTGTTTCTTCCAGTGACAGAAAAAAAAATGGGATCTAAATGTAGAAGTAAAATGAAGTATGTGCTTCTGCTTCATTAGATGTTCTTACTGTCCAATGTTTATAAATTACAGGATTATGGAGACTTGAATACTTTATGCAAGTTTTTTTTCCTCTTTAATTCGGATTTTTGGAGACCTGTAAGGTTCTGTATCATGACAGTAATTCACAATAGAAATATTTTTATATTTTAAAGGTATTTTATATTTTAAATGTATTTTTAAGATTTCTTTTTGTATTTTAAATGTATTTTATATATTTGAAAGGCTTATGATGCAGAAAAAATACTCATGGATGGAGAACACACATAGACAGTGGACAACTCGGTTGCTCAGTCAGAGGAAATCTGGATATGCAGATAAGGAATATGCTCAGGAGACTTTGGGTCTTAAAACTGTTGCCCTAACCACTTGTCCATAAGTAATTCTCCGTGCATGTGAGAGTACAAGATTAAAAATGGCTGAACTGGACCAAATCCCTAATTAGCTGCCTTTGCAGTGTGCAGCAGTAGGCACTATGTAGCGTTTCTGAAACACACAGTTTCACATTGTTTGTGGCTTAAGGTGTTCTGTAATCAGTAGCCACAAAAGTTGCCTTTGTATTTGATGCTACTCAGTGGAGTTTTCTTCCAAAAGTTAGTCTAATCAACCCTGAAACACTGGAAATACCATGTAAAGATGACTTAAAAATTTAAAAGCGCATTTCTTTTGTGGACAAAGTACCTTTATGTAATCTAATACTCACTAGTTAGTACTCCAGAAAATATATGTGAACAATAATTTCATATTCTCTTTTTCCAAGTCAGTAAGAATTCTGTTGATAAAAAAATGATATGCCTCCTTGGCTGCCTTTTGTCCAGTTAGAATTCTTCTCTTTGCAATTATCCATAAACCAGTAGAGTTTCTCTCCTTTGTTGCTGCTCCAGCCTAGCTACATCCTCCTTCTGCTGGGGTGGGCAGCCCTGAACTCAGTATGTATGATGTGACCACATTATAGGTTTATAGTGGTAGTTTATCCTGGTTTATGCTCCACTGCATTCTTAATAATCCCTATTAGTCTGTTTGGTTTTTTGTTTGTTTTTTGTTTTTGTTTTTTTTTTTTCTCCAAATAATGCAAATACAGGAGATATAAGGAAAAACAAGCAAGAAACCCCACAGTAGGTTTTTGGACTGTTTTGTCATTTAAAAGTATCCATGATACTTAGAACTTATCTTTTGTTTATGTTTGGTATTTGTTCAAAGTTAAAACAAAAAATAATACTCAGTAAAGAGAAATTTAAAACCATCAATTTCTTTTGAGGATCCCTCATCCATCCTTCTTCATTGCGATTGAGGTGAGCTGCTCAGAGGTCTGTAGCTTAGACCAGGAAAATTTTGAGAGCGTGAAAAAGGACAAAAACTTAGCATGCATTAGAAACTTCCATTGAAATTAGTTTGTTCTCGTAAAGCAACTTTGCTTTTAAAATCCTTTATTTTCTGAAAGAAAATACTTGCAGGAAAAATACTGCATGAATCATTTGTTTAATTAAGCACTGTTAAAGTATTTAAGCACATTTTCTATATGACATGTTTGTTAAGTGAAACTTCTGTGCAACATTAGAATAAACTAGACTAGACTAGGCGAGGAAGAACTGTTGAGTTGGAAGTAACCTATAATGATCAGCTAATTCAAATGCCTAAACTCTTCAGGACTGAGAAAAGTCAAGGAAGCCTTTTCTACTGGTTGACCACCCTCTTGGTAAAGAAATGCTTCTTAATGTCAAGTCTGAACTTTCCCTTATGCAATTTTGAACTATTCCCACACACCCTGTCACTAGATTCCAGGGAGAAGAGGTCAGCAACTCCCTCTCAATTTATCTTTCTGAGGAAGCTGTAGAGAACAATGAAGTTGCCACTTAGCCTCCTTCTTTCCAGACAGACCAGCGCGAAGTGCTTAGACAGTCATCAGAGGACATTCATTTCACCTCTTTCACCAGGTCTGTTTTTCTCCTCTGGATGCATTGATGGCTGTTCTTTGCAGCTCTGGGTCCTCAGAATTTAAAAAGGCTGTTAGACAGTACTTAGAATGAGGCCACATCCACGCTAAATATGTCAGCTTTAGAATTTACAGGTTTTAAAAGCTAATGCAATACTGGAAATGCTGCACCTGATATACCAGAAGCTCTGGTTCAGGTATGAAAGTAGAGCTGCTCCTGATCTGTTACCCAGATGTTGCCCTGACCTTTACCTGCTTGAAGGGGGTAGTAGGTACCTGCACACTTTCCAGCTCACTAAAAGCCAGCTGAGTATCTCTACTCCATCATGACATATCTTTCTGAACTTCCAAAACCAGCCTTTATTTCTGTACAGAACCTGGCACTGAGGAAATATTCAGGGAGGAGAGCAACATACTACAATTAATACAACTGTTCTGCTACTTACCCACTGTGTGCCCATTAAAGACTTGGTTAATCCCTCTCAGCTGCATAATTTCCCGTATAAAGTGCATAAAATTGACTGCCCCACACAGTTAGTGGTTCAGAATGTCTTTGAGATAATCTGATGAAAGGTGAAACTGAAGAAGAAAGGATTGGTTTTATTAGCAGTAATGGTGCAATTAGTTCATTATCCTTCTATAAGAAAGAGATTTAAATTGTTCTTGTCATAGGAGTTGCACTTCCACAGAGGTACAAGTAAAGTGCAACTATTCTGGTCTGCAGCAACTGTGTATATTATACCAAATGAGCAGAGGAAACAAAAGAAGTAGGACTTTGTTATTTGAGGAAGATGCTCATTTTCTCAAAATTCAGATGATTGCAAAAAATGTCACTTACTATAAATATTTTTCTAATATTATTGTTTTGCAAAGTTGTTTAATAAAAGCTGTCTTCTGCAGCTCTTTATTCTGAGTTAATTGTTTTAATGATGGCTAATCTTTAACTGAATTTTCATATTAAAGTTATGCTACACTTTTATTCCACACATTTTGTGTATAAATATTTTTCTTAATATAGAAATTATGCCTGACTAATTTTTTTCAAGCACCGAGTCAGATAGAATACATAATGAATTGAACATTTTTCTTTATACTGCATCTTGGTAAATTTCATTATGACAGATTATCATCTGATCTGCAATAATGATGGGATACTGTGAGTAGAGCTTCTGTGCTACCAAAGCTCTTTGTAAATATTTCTGATAGCTGTTAATCTGACTGGTAAAGATGAAGCAAGCAAAAGAAATCCACAAACAAAACCTGTGTATCTCCTGGGGCACTTCAACCTGATCTTCTACTGCAGCCTTCTGCTCAAACAGTATCATTGCATGAAAATATGTTGCATGCTTATATGTTTTGCTGGATTCTAATATAAAAGTTAAAAAATGTTCTTATTTGACTGTAGATATTTGAAGAAAATTCAGAGATCAATATCTTTTGTAATCTGGTTCAGCTGATAAGAAGCATACGGGGAACTAAGAAGTACATGAAATTTGCTGTGAGGAGTTATACAGCATGGATTATTTAAAATAAAAATCTAAATTTCAAAAAATAAAAGTCTTGAATAACTGGAAAATATCTCTAATGGTCCGGATAGAAGGTCTTTCTTCAAGGTGCCTGATGACATTTGCTTTCCCTGTTAGCCACACAGCATTAGCCTTCTATCTCCATCCTTGATGCTGATTTTAGTCCCTTTCTCTTTTTTGGAAATCATCACTAATCACAGCCCAGGTAGGCATACGTAATCTTATTTCAGTACACTGGTAAGCAATTTAAATACAATAATACAGAATTCAGAGTGAACATCACACTGAACCCTTCCAGCTCTTCTGGGTGGTTAGGAGGTGGCTGAGGTTCATACTTTTTCAAGGAGATGGATTTAGGGATTAAAGGTTAAAAGATTCTTATTCTGTACAGATATTTATTTGCAACTCTACAAAAAGGTCTCTGCATCTTTTTGGTTGTAGAACTGCGATGAACAAGGGTAAGTCTATAACTTCAAAGGGGATTGTTAGTTAACAGTCAAATATGTATCAGTAATATACACAGGCCACAGGAGAAGCTGCTAACCAGCTTATTCTAAGCATCTCATCCACTTCCTCCTTCCCAGTAGTCTTGAGCTATGGCTCATTGATTGCATCTCCCCTGGGTCCTTGCCAGCCTTGCTCTCCAACCTGTGATGAATTGTCAGTGAGTCATTGCTAGCCGAAATCAAGACAATGTCCAGATGATATCTTTAAAAACTGTTATAATGTGCTGGGTTTGAAAAATCAGCCATCTCAATAGTGACTAATGAGAGCCCATCACTCTTCTGGGCTAAAATGCCCTCCATTAATCCTCCTACTTCATTTAGTGGTCAAAGCACATTTACATGTACCTGGAACAATCTGTTGCTGCTATATGTGTAATAAGCTCTCCACTGAACTCTGTGAAGAAGATAAATTTCATCATAGTTAAGTCACAAACTATAAATTTGCTTGCATTTCTGTGATTTTGTCAAATGAGCATAATGAATATAGTAACTCTGTCACTTTGAGTCCATGAGACTGATTAACATATTATACTATAAACAGCACAAAAATTGAAAGATTTTTCCCCTTCTGACATGGTAGATATTAATGAAGGTCATCCTGATGTGAATCTGAAAAGGAGTATCCAGATAGGCTTTCTTTTACTGATTACACAAACCATAAATAGTATATATCCTCTGGCTAGCAGCTCGCATAACACTGTATCTAAATGCAGTGTGTTTAACCATTTCTCAAATATTTTTTTCTGCCCTGTCTTTAAAATACCAGTTCAGTCAGAGTTGCAGGTATGATTTTGAATGAATTATAGGAAGTTTTGCTTAAGCTTGTCAAGCATGTTGTATCACGGCGCCAACATAAATACTCTGAGTACATCAGAGGTTCATCAAAGAATTATACTGAAAATTGAAAATAATTAAATAAAATCTTCATTGGATTTAAAACAGACAAATAAAACAGTTAAGTTTCCTGGAAACCAGTTTCAGGATTGGAGAAGCTATGTGTAGCTATGAACAAGTCATGTGAAGGATATCAGAAGCATCATGCCACATACATACTTGTTGTAGACATTTACACTAAAGGAGACTCACAGTATTTTCTAGCTGCATCTGAAGCTGAAGTCATATTTTAGTGCCTAGATCTTAGAACAGCATCATTGTGTAATTGCTAAAAATACAAAAGATTTTTTTTTTATTTTTCAGTGCTAACACATCAATGAAGCAGTCACAGCTGAAATAATTTCAGACAGAAGGATCATTAAATAATGTATTTAGGGTATGGCTAATACGCAAAATTTAAAAATAGCTCTAAGACTTTTTTTAAAATACATTTAATTAGACTTAGTTGAAAAAATATGAAATAGTGAAAATATTAAAATTTAAAAGGGATTGTCTGGAATAAGATCAGCTGCATTAGTATTTGGGAGAGATATACTTCTATTTTAAAATAAATGACTTACACAGAAAACCTCAAAGTACTCTTCTGATTTGGTCCAGGTAAGCCTCAGCATTAGGATTATGCTTTCCAGTGGAAATGTAGAAGCATATCCTGTAACTCTGAGTAACTGATAAATATTCTTATTAGTTTAGCTAGCATGATCAAGAAAGTTTTATTTTAATTAACTTGAGATTCAGAAGGATTTGAGGATTTTCAGCATTAGACTACCTCTGTGTTCCTGGAGAAATAGCATCTTTTATCATGCTCATTCTGTAAAATGGAATATCATTTAATCCCTCTAAAATTTTCTTATTTGATTTTCATGAGTATTAGCGCGTTCTTTAGAATTATGTGACATCATTTCATATTCTGAGACATTGAAAGTAGGTAAGAAAATGAAGACACTTCACTGTTGATATGGATAGTTATATTGCAAGAATTATATATTAATAATGCTAATCTGTTTCACAGTAGCACCTGGAAGCCCTTTCTGAAATTAGTGGCTTACTGTGTTCACAGACAAAAGATGATTCTACCCATTAGCAGCCTGCAGTCTCAACACCTAAGACTGAAAAAGGCTAGGAGAAATCAAGGAATTAATTCACCAGGTCTCACAGATGGAAAACTATAGCATGGAGGTTTAGGTCTGACAGGTTTGGTTCATTTGGATATTTTTTCCTGAGAAAATTTTGCCAATATGATTTAAGGTAAAAATTTAAACTGAGATGGGTTAACCAATAACCAGTAGGAAATATTTGTGAACAGTCACGATAAAATAACTTGATATTTTCAGCTTAGCAGAAATCATTTGGGAACAGATTTACCTAAACCCCAAATAAGCCACTCTTATTCATAAAGCCTAAGGTCCATACGATCTTTTGTGTCCAATTAAAATCCATTTTAATTATGCAATTCCCATGAATGCATGCCTTAACTTGTAAGTACTCTCATAAATAATCTGAAGGCACAGTTGTGACTTTGACCTGGGAAGGACTATTGTTAGGCTTATTTTTCTTTATAAATTACCACTCCAAAATCAAAATAACTCTTTGAATTCAAACCCCAATCTCTTAATCAGCTGAAACAAAGTGTTAACATGCCCAATGCACTACTTTGTCTATTACTTAGCATCCCATGGGACATCTTTGCAGGCTCTCATGTGAACCATCAGTTAATATATTTAAACTTTTTATTAACTTTATGGGTGAACTCAATAGGATGGATTTAAGTGGGACTACTGGCACAGTGAATGCTCATACAACTCCAGCACATGTAAGGGTTATTCAGAGCACAAATTATAGCTTCTCTGTAGGGAGGATTGTCAATATTTTAATATAATTTTTTTTTCTTCAATCCAGGCCAGAAAACAAAAAAAACCAACCAAACAAAACCAACACCAAAAAAATCAACCAACAACAACAAAAAACCCAAACAAACAAAAACAAACAAAAAACCAACCAAACAAAAAAAACCCCACCAACAACCTGCTTTTGAAGAATGCAAAATAGCCAGTAAATTGCCTGCATTTGTTTGATTTTAAGATATATTAAGTGCATAATGGTAGGTGTTTCTCTCTTTAAATAAGGATCCAGTATTCCTGTGAGAGACCCCACACTGCCAGAAGCACTGCAGCAACTCTTCAGACATTACAGTCCCAGAGGCAGTGGGCCACAAAAAGTAAAATAAACCAGCTTTTAAAAAGTAATTAATGGAACATGGATTTGATTCAAGCCAAGGCAAAAATGACCAATTTTGTCAACTGGAAGTTGACAAACATCATTAAAATGAAGGTCTGCATCAAAAGATTTTGATTGTACATAATCTGTGCTTGCTAGAAGAGAGTAATATAAAGGGGAGAGTTCTAATGATGCTGAAAGAACATTAATTATCTTGGCAATAGTATAACATTGAACTGGTATCAGCTATTAATTAGATTTGTAACACTTGATTTGGGGGTTAGTTTGTGTGATATATGACCAAGAAATTGTAAATGACTACTGCTTTTATATGCCTTCAAAAGAAGGAGGGCCGCTATTCTGTTTCTCTCTTTGGATTATTTTCTGATACTCTCAAGCGCCTTTTCATAGGCACCAAATATTACTAATACGTAGGTTGATATGGGCAAGAAAAAAATGAAAGTTTTAAAAGTACTAACAGTTTTCATTCCCCCATTTAGAGGGATTTCAAATTTTAGGTCCAGTCCTGTGGGTTTCAGACTTTGTACATGACCTCAATTGAATCTGAACTCATTAATACATTCAAATTACTGTTGTTGCTGTTTTGGGAAGAACATCTTGAAGTGTATATATGTCATCAATAACTGCACAATGACAAAGATGTAGAGATAATAACTTTCTTTTAACAAAAATACAGGACAGTTATTTAGTGTAGATCTTGTCATACTGTAAAAACCTGATATTTATATTTTCATAAGGAGATCAAATATGAGCGAAGTTCCTATTCAGTTCAAAGTACAGTTCAAAGAGATTTTCTTAAATCACCACACCAGAAGCTGCTCAGACTTCAATAAGCTAACCCCAGAAGGGTCTGAGGTTTTTCCATTACATGCAGTTACGAATTCAGTCTCTTTCCTGGTATCTGTTGCTTTGCTCATCTCTTCCTGCAGCTGAAGGGTCTTTCCAGTTTCTTGTGCTTTTAATTCTTTTCCCCCCGGATATTTGTTTCCAACTACCTAAAAAGAAGAGGAAAGGGGGGAAAAAAAAAGAACTATTTAAAAGAAGTAATCTTTTATTCAGCTATCAGTCTTTTAACTTCCATATTATCTCCTTGTTATTTTTTCTTCTACTTCAATCTGCTCCTTTGCAAATACTTCCTTTGTGTACTTCTTATTTCCCTGCTTTGCATTCTAGCCTTCATGATTTTTCTCTTGCATGCTCTATGTCTCTATGAATTACCTCTGTATTGCCAGTTTCCTACTCACAGCACAGCTGGCCAACAAGCTCCAGCTCCAGCCCCAGCAGACTGCCCTAGGTCAGCTGACCCACTTTTTATAACACCCATCCTCATTGGACGGGCAAGGCTGGTTCCACTCTTTGGTAATTAGCAATTAGCAGAACTGTGACTCATCAGGGGCAGGGCTACTTACAATCTATTCTCCTTCACCTCTGTATTTAGGGAAGCCTTTAACTTCTGTTTCAGGAAGAATTCTAATTATAAAATGTACCTATGATCTGTGTCTGAGTGTTTTTGAGTGGCTGTGTTGTGGTGATCTTAGGAAAGGTATTCTGAGAAGGGAAGGTTCTGCATTGGCTGATATTTTATAACAGTTGTAAAGCAGCAAGGATTGTTCAAATGTCTGGTAGACATTTTGTATGCTCAGAGAAAACGCACATGGAGTTTAGAGAAATCTTCAGAGAACTCTGAGTTGGATGGTATGGAATAATGATATTAATAGCAATACTTACTGGAACACAAGGAAGTTCTGCATGTCTTCTGTCTGGTACTTATAGGGATAGAGGTTTAGAAAAATAAGAGACAATTCATAGCCAAATTTATCAACACATGCCAAATCTTTCTTAAAAAGCTTGTTTAAAGCTGCTAATGGCTTAGAATTATGCTTTCTTTCCAGCAAAAGCTCAAAAAATTGTAGCAGTCACTTCTAAGAATTTTTGGGGGAAAATTACCTTATATTCTAATGAGATTTTTGGGCTGTGTAATAGTGCACACATGTGGAGCGGGATGGCATATTTTCTTGTCTATTTGAGCAAGGAAAGAGAGGTAAGGATAAAGCAACAAATGTGTATTCCCCTAGTCAATAATACTGTCTTGACTTTAAGACCACTGTGTGTACAATGCAGCCACCTGACAGAGCCAGAAGAGTGTGCCAATGCCTTATCTCTCTACTGAGCTCATCCAGAGTGTTTGATGAAGTGCAGTCAACAAGAAAGATAACTATGAAGTGCTTCCACTCTTTCATTTCTGCAAATCCCTTGCCNAAGTGCAAGATATTTTAATTTCCCTGTGGGGAAAAAAAAAAGGGTTGTTTTAAATCTGGACCCAGTATGAAATGCTTTACTGATTTTAAAATTTAAGGTTTCTGTGTTGGCCAGTCCAGAAAATGATACACCTGTTCTCCATTAAAATGTAGTGTGAACACAATTAATTAAAGATGTTGACTGTTTCTAAAACGCCCTGCAAATATTTCTTTGCAAACACATAAAACAGTGCCAGGTGTAGGATGAAAGGCAATGTTGCTGCTTGATCTTGGCAGTGAACAGTAGGATAATGTACAGCTCAGTGGCACATTAACACTTTCAAAGACTATGATTTCCATTTCTTATAATAAAAAAGAGAAACCAAACAACCTGAAAACATAAAGCAAAGGAAGAGAAAATGTGGAAATAATGCTACATATATCAACTACCTGAAATACTTAGTGGAGCCAAGTTAAACTTTGATAAACATAAATCATATTTGTCATAGTTGAGTAAATCTTTGCAAATATTTTTCCTTCCTTTAAGCTTCAGTTTTAAATTTAAAAAAAATGTTTCTAATGATAATTATCTTTTGATAAATGATGTAGTGCATGACTTATAAGTAGATTCTGCAGTGGTCTGAATATTTTTACATGAGATATTGCAGTACAGGTGATAGAAAACTGAGAGCAGAAAGCAACAGTATTACCCATATTCTCTGCCAAAGCTGTCATCTTTTGGCATTGGTGTTTGCACTGCACTTTCATGGTGGACCTCTGGCAGCTGCTGTTCATAACACGACTCCAGCTGTAAAGATTTATACCAGCCTTCATTTAAATAAAATAACTTTCTTTCTGAAAAATGTTTGGAGCATATATAGGTGTGTTTCCTGCTCACGATTTTGAAAAAAGGTCACATTGTGCAAAATCTATATGAATGATCTTTATGTTGTTAATTTTTTTCTGTCTGGATCTGATATAGGAGTTAGGGTTGTGTATCAAGAATTGCAAATACACATTTAAGCCTTAATTTACTCTATGGTCGAAAAGACTTTGAGGACTTTATTAAAGTGCTCGTGTGAAATAAAGTTGCCTGGAAATAAAATTCAAGTAGAAAATAAAGTAAGGCAGTAGAAAATAAAGTGTGAGACAGTAACACAGATGTACAATTGTTTATTTTTCTGTTGAGTAAGTAATATAATTGGCAAATTATTTACTTTTAATAATGTAAAATAAAGAGATTTGCATTAGAGGGAGAGCATTAATTAAGATGGAAGTAATAAGATTATAAAAAAAGGAAAAGTTAGAATATACACTTGAATATCCAGTAGATGGAGCTTCTTACCTCTAAAATGTTTCATTTTATCAGAGTAAATTTAACTTTAAAGTGGTTGTTGAGATGTAGTCCAAAACTAAATAAAAAAAATTACAGCAAAGATTGTATCAAAGCCAGATAAGATCATGACATGATAAAAAACCTTAAGCTGCTTTTAGAAGCACACTTTACCTGCTGTGTTTTCCTCAGTGGCACATTTAAGGATGCAAAAAATAAGAGTATTTGATTAGGAAATAGTGGACAAATAGATATTCTTATAGTTTGCTGTCTGTTTCTTTGTTTGATTGTGAAGGTCTTTGGTTTCTGTATTTATTAATGTGTAATGCCTAGATTTTCAAATTCAAGGGTTAAGCAGCAATTCTTATTAATTTCTGCAGATTTTGGTACCAGAGAGCACCAAGTAATATTTTTGAGTTTTCAGAATATAAGTCAGAGTTGAATATAAGTCAGAGAAATGTTTTCAGATACTCTGCATGGACTTAATTATCCTTAATTTCTGGTGAGGAGATATTAGAGACTAATGTACCCAGACACAATTAATATTTATGAAATACTTTTATAAAATGAAGTTAATATTTTTGAGGAAAACCTGAGATAACCTTAGAATAGGCTAATATGTTCATATTTTTACTGTAGAATGATATTTGAACTAGCCTTTAGTTTTGATGAAGGATAACATTCACTCTGTTATATATAGCGTGTTTGTCCAGGAAGCTTGATCAGTGGCAGAAAGCTGACTTCAAAGATAAATAAATGTTTTGGAAAGGATAGACTTTGAAAACCAAGGGAAGGCAGTTGCTGCACCTTCATATTTGTATGCTAGGGGCATATTCAATCATTTCCTCTGCAGCAGTTTGGATTCAGCTTCTGATGCTTGAAAAGATACCTAAAGCTCAGCCTGTGTTAACAGAATTCCACCTGAGGTAGACAAAAGGCGGAAGACCTTAGTGTCAAGTGTCTGTAGCAGTCAGACCTAGATACTGGTAGGTGTTTGAATTTGGTGGTGGTTGATTAAAAGACAGTAAAAATTCTTAGGCTTTATGTTGCTGCTGGGAGTGATTTTGCATTAATATTTCACAAATATCTGTGAAATCTGGTACTTTTGGAATAGCACGATATATAATTCAAGGTTTTATTAAATAATTCTTGAGTACCTTAGGATTTCTGCACATGTCAACCAAGGTTTCTTTCTGTTTTACTTAAAAAGATAGAAGTCACAGAACAGAACATGAGACCTTCATTAATAACCCATATTTGCACTGGACAACTGGAGAGAGGCAGTGTCTATTAGCTTGGATGAGGTGTGTCTTTGAATCTTGTGAAACAGTGCAGTTCAGATTAGCAAAGTGACTTCAGATTGTCTGTGCCTATCAGTGTAGATGTGCCCTAACCTCTTTCTGGATTTTAAACCAGATGATTTCAGTAAATAATGACAGATTATCTCTGACTTTGTCCCCCTCCCCTGAGTTTCTTGTACAAGTGTTCATGTCTTTGGAAACACACTCTGTTTTCACACAGGAGCACAAAACAGGTAAAGATTTAAAAATGCATTAAAAATTCAGATTTTCTTTAGGACTCCATTTCACAAACATGCTTCTCTTTGCATTAATTCACATCTGATTCTTACTGCCTTTAATGTTCCTTTTTTGACCTATTAAATCCCACCAAAAGATATAGGAATTCCTCCTGTTCCTTCCCAAAAAGCTATTTTCCCTTTCTCTAGAGAAAATGGTAACTCTTCTCTCTGTAATTTTTTTCCTTCTTTTTATTCTTTGCTTTCTCCATAGACAACTGTTTCTGCATTGGTAAAAAATGTGTTTCAGTAGATTCCTATGAGGCAGACTGGCACCTTGAGAAAAACCCCTAAGGGTTTCAGTTCTTTGTGCAAGGCCAGGCAAACGCAGAGGGAGGCTGTGCTTGCTGAGCTCCCTGCCAGCAGAAGCCAGGGAAAGACACTGAGAGGAGTCTCCCTTGTTCTGATACTGTTGGATGCGTGGGTAGTCGGACACAATGGACAGCATAGGGATTAGGTTCAGCAAAGAAAGTCAGGGAGGCTGAAGGGAACACATTTTTGGAGTCTCTTGAGGTCAGCAATAGGGGTGTAGATGTTCATGCCAAGCAGACATGAGACCTCTCATCTCTAATTTCAGTTCCTTCGTGGCCTTTTACAACAGTGTTGGCAGAAATCGACAGAGTACCTTTGAAGTCTGCAGAGAAAGATGCAAGCTAGCAAGAAAAGAGAGCTGGACTTGTCAGTTGGAACTGGAAATACGGTACAAGCTCTCAGGGGTCCCTGAGGCCTCCACTTTCAAATCAGTGAAAGAACTGCTCTATGTGAAAGAATAGGGGCTCGTTGTACTCCAGAGTGGGGGAATGAGCTCCTGGGGTTCTGCTGAATGAAAGGGAAAATGAAAAGGAGGGAATGCTGCTCAGAAAAAGTATTTTGTGTGCTATGGAGTTCAGCTGTCTCACTTCAGAGTAGGGGACTGTAGCATGACATGATGAGGGTTAAGGTGAGACCAGAGGGCAAACTGCATAGCCATAGGCATAAAAGTGTCTATGAAAATGCTTTGCTCAGGGCCCTCCAATACTACATTCTCAGTGGTGGTAATGGCAGGAGAGTGGCTCTTTGTGCTGTGCTGCTGAATCAGGCAGGATGCTTTCAACATTTTTTCTCAACAAACATTTATAGAGGGAGAGCAGATGATGTTAATAAACATCCTGTTTGTAAAAATCACTGCAAGATGCAGTGGGTTGATAGGGAGGAAAATCTGGATGTTAAAGGAACTGTTTATTCACAATATGCATTCATAAAATAGCTGAAATATAATTTCTTAGAAAGCATATGAGATTTATTGTTCACATTCTCATTTTGCATAAATCTTCTTTCTTACTTGGTTCAACACAGAATGCATAAAATGTCCTAGATGCTTTGAAAACAGCATCGCAAAGCACAAAGCAAGAAAAATATTCCACACCTATGGTCCATGTTCTTCAGACAATATAATTTTATTACTAACATCTTAAAAAACCATGCAGAAATGGGTCAGCAACCCATTTGAATGACTTTACAGTATATTTAATAGACAAAAGAAATTCAACTCACCTGACTGCTGAAGTTAACTGAACAAGACAATTTTTTACATGACAAGGATCTGCACACTAGCTTGCTGTATTGTAGTGATGTAGTAATATTGGATAACTTTCATTTTATGGAGTGGACCTGAACCTACATTTTATTTGGTTTGGGTTGGTTTTGCTTTTGGAAAGCTGCAATTAAAAAGATGTAATTATTTCTTAGTATGGCTGAGGGTGATATTTAACTGAAAACAACCCAGAGGAAAACAAGCTTGTGAATCTATAAAGGGATCAGAATAATGTGGTTATGGTAGTTAAGGTTTAGTGTGAAAACAGTTCAAAGAAAGTAGGATTGTAATTTAAAATAACATCTCATTAGTTGGTTTAATTACTCACTGCCAGCTCTAATTGGTTTTTGAGGCTGGAAACAAAGAAAAAAAAAACATATCACTTAGGAAAAAGAAATGATTTTTACCCCCAGTAAGTTGGACACAAGATGAAGGTTCCTTTGGCAAAGCCTAAGATTCCAACTAGGTTTCTTAGCTGCTTTGAATTATACTAATTATTCTGTATTTGGAAATTAAGTCAAACAGCTGCAATATTAATTGCATCTTTCTCTTGCATTTTCTTAACTTTTCCTTATCAGTAACAAAAGTTTTTTTAAAAGTCTTTAAAAATTATTCTTAAGACCCCTATGTAGATAAGCAGTTTTCTAGGTGATAATTTATTGTAAAATATGTTTATTTATGTCCTCACAAGCCTTCTAATAGAGGGTTATCTTCAACCCTCTGTTCATGCAGTAGCTTGTGTAAGTAGCGGTCAGAGACCATGGCATACAGAGTTTGCTGCTTAGTAACACAGAACAGAAAGACTATCCCAAAATAAGATGAGCAATCCACCTAGGAAATGAGTAATAATGAGAAAACTTACTTTTGATGTTTATTAGCCCCATATGAAATCTATGTTAAATCTTGAGTCAGGCTTAGGGACTACAAATTCCAGTCCATCAGAATAGGGAATTATGTGCTAAATCCGTTTGCGGTTAGACTTTATTAAGTAATTTCTTTCCCCTTAGCCCAGAAATTCAGAACACCTTGAAACACTAGTTCTTCTTTAAAATTAAATCTTGCACATTCTTTTCATTTCAGGTGCTTCAGATTTCATAAGAATGAATATTCTAAGACAGCATGTAAATCCACAAGAATTTACATGAGACCATTATCCTCTCATAAGAAAATCTCCCAGGTTGAGTCAAACCATGACACAGTGCCTTACTAGCTCCAGTTTGATTAAATATCTTAGAGAAAACTAGAAATCAGACTTTTAATCGACTTCTTGGGAAATCAAGGATAAACTTTATAGTAACTGCTTGCCTAGTCCTAAAGCGGTAGGTTCTTTTTCTCCCCACCTATCTCAGATATAGCAACAGTGTCTCACTTTTGACATTGACCCTAATCAATATTCTTACTTCTCTTGAATCACGTCAATTTTGAAAGCTTTCTTCATAAATTTTCTAAATAAGCTGAAATATTTTGGTATTTTACAGTGATTCCTTGGTGTTTCCTGCATTGGAATGCATACATGAGGTTGATGGGAATATGGGAGTCTGACTATGCTGATGGCCTTTATGTCTGTGGCTCATTCCACTGTTAGGCATTGATACCCTTAACTGGTGACTGGAAGAGATTAAGGCATTCATATCATCTAGATGACTGAGTTAACCAAAGATTCCTGAGCACATTTTATTACTTGGGTTTTCAGTGTAGGATTTTGTTTAATATGCAAAATATTGTAAAGGGTAGCCAAAATTTTCTGGTCAAATATCTTCAAGTCAAACCAACTTTAAAAAAATTATTGTGAGGTAGATGTGTTACACTTGAGTCAACATTTTACCCATGTTCTTTGTAAAACAAAATCAAAATAATGATTTCTGTCCAAAGCTTCATTTTTCACACATTTTTCAAAATCAAAAATACCAGGATTTCAGATTTTAGAATCTGCATTTTCTAAAATTTTTAAGTGTTCATTATCTTTAAATCTATAGCTTATTTGAAAGTATTCCTTTCAAGAATCTACCTTTTTTTGAACATTCTATGTCATTGTAACTACAGCAGTTAGTGAAAATGTTTAATGTGGAATCCTCAGTTTTAGTGGATGAAATATTTTTCAGGAGTAGCCTTGATTACTAAATTTGTTCTTCCCAGGCCTTCCAATATTTTTAAAATTTCAAGGCCAAGGTATATTTTTATGTCTGTGTTGTGAAGATGAGATTGTTGTCTATGTTAAATAATTCTTTTTTGAGTCAGTCTTGACAGCTAACTGTAGTGTTGGTGTCAGTTAAATATTGATTATTTATATACTTATCAGACCTACCTATATGTGACATTAAGTGCTTTAAAACACAGTGTGTATGGTAAGGCAAAAGGATAGTAGAGCCCACATTAAAATTACATCTATTTTTCAAATAATTGAAGGAAATTACAAATATTTTTAAGATGTACTTGTAAATTAGATGCCTTTGCAGTTTTGAATATAATTTTCCTAGCACATTTCCCTGAAGCAAAAAGGAAACTAAAAGAAAGAAACAAAAAGGAAACTAATTATAATTGCTTCCTTGCAATTTTTTGATTCTCTGAGGCACCTTTATGACCAATCATGATACCTCCTCGTTTCAGAGTTAATGAGCCAAGAAGATGAAAGTTGTTTCAATTCTTGTTCGTCTGTTTCTACTGTTGCTATTGTTCCTGTGCTTCAAGTCTTCTAAAGGGCTGAACTAAACAAAATAAAGGTTTCAGTACTGCATTCTGAAAGCAATGTTCATATTATAGCTGATTCTCAGGAATGACAGCCCTTTGTGCAGTTGCTTATATTTGTGAGTTATGTGGAAAAGAAAAACCAACAAAATTAGGTTACAGAATCAAGTACCCTAAATATTCAGTTTTAGTTCATCAAACATACAATTATGTATATAATGTTTTAAAAGAAAATATAAAGACAGATATGTGCGCTTTAATTAGACAGTTGTTAGGTGACTTACCCGCTTAAAGAAAATGTTACAAATTGAGGTGGTTAAAAGCTGCATTATTCCTTGAATCTCAGCTAATAAATAATGCCAAAATAGGTACTAGACAAAATACGTACCAGGTTATCAGTTGAGCATTAGTAGAAATTTCCAAAAGATGTTATTTTGTTACTAGTTTAAGTAGTTTACTACAAAGTAGTTTGGTACTATTTTAAGTCACCCCCTGACATAGATATGGTTTTTGGAATATTAGAGGTCAGGAATGGGAAAAAAACCCAAAACAACAAAAACACCAACCAACCAACCAAACAAACAAACAAAAAACCATAAAAGACAGAAAAAAACCCAAATAAAAACCGAAAAACACTCACCACATTTGAAGTCCCTGAGAGAAATAAAGTTAGGAGAAGCGGGACGAGATAGTTTCTTACTTATCCATTATTATTCATTTCTGTTGAAGACAATATATTGTGATCTGTATCTGCATTGGATGTCTTTGTCTTTCTACCTCAAAACATTTTATTTGTACCCTGCTAGTCCAAATGGCACGTTTAACGAAGTGTCAGAGGAATTAAAGTAGCAGCATTTAGCCAGAAAGTTGGCTGTAACCTCAAATATTGTTTTAGGTTTGTACTAGAAGCAGAAGTAGTGATGTTTGGCATTTGTGCAATAATGTGTTTTTATATGAACTCTTCTACTTTGTCAGTCAAGGCACATGACTGTTCTGCTGGGTATGCATAATCTTCTAAACATAGGATTTAATTTGGGATCTCACTCACAGGTAAAATTAAGCAATATTTAGGAGATTTAAGCCAAGATTAGCAGAAAAGATGATTGAGAAGGGTATTTTTTATTTTAAGAGTCACAAATTTTTTTATAAAGGAGTTTTAGGCCATGGCCTAAGTGTGAACACAGACCATATGAAGCCCCAATACTGATTTCTTCAAATCACTTTTTAACTTCCAGCTTCACATTCCTGTCTTTCCCTCTACCTCATAAGCAGCAATGACCCAAAATAAATGATAATGGGACAAATAATTCCAAGCTGCATCCTAAAGAAGAATTTTAGGCAAGAAATTGATCATACTTCACTGTAAAACCAGAATAATCAGACATAAACAAGATTAGATATCAATAAGATAAAAAAGACTTGACAGAAGTTTCAGGACATTTTGGACTACCCATTTAAATTATTGCTTAACTCCTCCTATTAAATAACAATTATACCAGTTCTTCAGGATAACAACTCTGATATTTTTAAATTTTTCCACAGAAAGCAGTATCGCATTTTTTTTAGGTGACCTGGAGAGCTTTCTTGGTAAATATATCCCGTGCCTTAAGTGGAACTTTTGATTTGGGGGTAAAAATGAAAGCTAAATCCCTTTGAACCACTTATGTCCTACATATTGTCTGCAATAAAAAAACTGTATAGTTTTTCTGCAGTAAATTTATCCTATAGCAATAGCCAAACATTTATTTTCTAACTGCCATGGAATTTTCTTGAAGTATTCTTGGTTTTTTAATGAATTTCAAGATGACAGTAAAACAAGTGTTATGAAGCGTAATGCATAAAGATGTTATGGCTTTTGTAGGATTAATAGACGTTTGCTTGTATGAATGATGGTGTGCTTTTCCCCCAGTTGAATATTAATATAAGCACCTCATGAGATAGCAATCGTATTGTGATTTTTTTTTTTGACTGCCTTTAAAGAAACATAATAAGTCTATTTGCATTTTGAAATGTACTGAGAGCCACAACGGATCGTTAAGTTCTTCTCAATTCCACCTGATGGAGCGTGTAGAAGAGTCCCCTGCAATATTGCATTAGTGACACTTTCATTATCTGAAACTATTTCTGTACCCAGGCAAAACTATTCCTGTAATATTCCTGTCTCACTATGTTTTGTGTACGTGGAAGACTGATTTGCTTTGTCATTCTTGGGCCTTTATGGTTTACTAAGAGTTGATGAAGTTGTGTTTGAGCTGTGGACCTTATTGAGCTGTATTACTGCTTTGGTACTATTTAGTGTGTGAACACACAAGGATAATAGAAGACCAGTTTCTCTATTCCATAAATTTCTGTAAGTTGGTGAGACAATTGTAGTACAGCACAACATGTAAAAGAACTTTTATGCTCATATTTTAAAATAAGTGACTGAGATAAAAATTTAAATTAACCCAAATAGTCACTGTATGCTAACTACCAGTAAACTATACAGGTAGCAAGACAACATAACATGCCTTTTAGTGTAATTTTATATACAAAACTCTATTTGCAGATTATGTTTTCAATATCTAATTTAAAACTTATTGAATATATTAAAAATATCTATTCCTATTTGTTGCTGATATTACTAACAAAACAAACAAACAAACAACCTTTGCCTATATTGCACGTTTTCACTATATTTTTACTGTAGATGAAAAATTACTTTTCTGTTTGTAAGCTGTTCATATTAGTACTTTCTGTGATGCAGGACTTTAAATCATACCTAGCAAGTATCAGCATGGGAATTTAGCAAAGAAAATCTTGAAAACCTGTCTTCCTGGTTAAACAAGAAAGCCTTGACCCAAAGGGATGATTAAATAAAAAAAAATCATATATTTGATCTTTTTTTTTTTCCTTTTCCCCAAAATGAAACACGATCATCAATATGCCTTTTAAATGTAATTCTACCTCTTTTTTTCTTCCAAAGTAAGTTTTCAAAGGGTAATTACGTATATAAAAATCTTTGCTTACTTTGTTTGTAGTTCTTATTTTTTGTTGTGACTGTAGCTGTGCATTGAAGCATTGTTTTTGGGTAGATTTTGATGTTTCCTTCAATTAGACTAATTCCATAGGTAAAGCTGTTCAGACATGTTTATGGGGTTCACACTTTTCCTCAAGGAGAGTTTCAAAATAACAATAGCAATATTCAAAATAAGAAAAATATATGCTTCAAAGGGAAAAAATAAAAAAAGGCAGAAACAGGACAGATAAAATCAAAGCCCCAGAATTGAGCCTCAAGCACGAGTGGCAAAACCAAGAAGCAATAACTCTTTTTTTTTTTCTGAGGTCATATCCTCTGTATTTTTCTCTATGATTCAGCAGTAATTCACAAATTATTGCCAAAAGCAATGTTAAAATTTTAAATGGATTACTTGAGATGCCTTGTAAAATTGGTATCCATTTTATTGAGAAATAATACCAATTCCTGAAGATCAATAACTAGAAAGAACTATTCTTTTTTCTCATTTCCTTCCTGAATGTTGTATTGAAATTGTTTCTTTTTAGTGGACTTCTTCCAAAAACTTCAGTCTAGCATTCTGTCTATTTTTGATCTTTCAAGTGTTTGTCTAGCTTTTATTTTAACATATTGATGACTGAGTTAATGACTTCATTTCTTTTTTGTCAAATGTACTTGAGTTTTGCATTTGTTGCTAATTAGTAATCAAATGAATCTCATTAAAGAGGTCTTGTAACCTTTTTCTACAATGAGAAAGGGCCAAGATTTCTCATCTGAAAAACTGTAGAACTGTCAGCACCTAATGGGTTTGTCAATGCTATTAGAAGTAAATAATAAACATAGAAAATGTCTTGGCACAAAGTATTGCTAAAGATCAACAATAAGCTTTACAACACAAATCAATATTTTTCCAAGAGAGTGACTATTTATCGAAGGCAATAAAAGCTCTGGTGAGACAACAGGAACATTCTCCTGTTCAATTAGCCTAGATCCTTTTTGAAAACATGAAATGGAAAAATTATAATAGATCCACATGAAACAAGTTATATGTATTTTGCTAAAGTGTGTTTTCATATACTTTTCCATAGATAGTAAAGACTATATAATTGGATTAAGTTTGCATGGAAAGGTTTTGTTAATGGAGGAGGGGGTCTATAGGGGTGACTTCTGTGAGAAGCTGTCAGAAGTTTCCCCAATGCCTGGCAGAGAAAATGCCAGATGGATCCAAGACAGATCTTGTGTTGGCCAAGGCTGAGCCCACCAGTGACAGTGGTAGCACCTCTGGGATAAAATATGTAAGAAGTGGGAAAAAATCCTATAGAACAGCAACTGGAAGAGAGGAGTTATATGTGAGATAAACAACTCTGCAGACACCCGAGTCAGTGCAGATGAAGCAAGTGCTCCAGGAGCAGGAGCTGAGATTCTCCTGGAGCCTCTGGTGAGGGCAATGGCTCTGGTGGAGGTCTGACTGCAGCCCATGGAGGATCCTACACTGGAAAAGCTGGATCTGCCTGAATGAGGCTTTGTCATGATGAGAAACGTGTTCTGGAGGCTGTATCTCCACAGAGAAGGAGCCCCAAGCTGGAGTAGCACTTCAGCAGCACTTGTAACCTCATGGGGAACCCAAACTGGAGCAGTCTGTTCCTGAAGGACTGCACCTTGTGGAAGGGACCCGCACTAAAGCAGTTCATTAAGAATCCCAGGGGAAGGACTCCATTGAAGAAGTTCATGGAGGACTACCTCTCTTAGAAGGGAGGCCGTGCTGGAGCAGGAATGTGAGAAGTCCTCTCCAAGTCCTCTCTACCATCGAGGTAGAGATGTAGGATGAACTGACCAAAACTCCCATTTCTCATCCCACTGCACCACTGTGGCAGAGAAAATAAAGACTTTGAGAATACAGTAGAGTCAGGGAAGAAGAGAGGGATAGAGGAAGTTTTTTAAGGATTTGGCTTTATCTCTCATTACCCTACTCTACTTTGATTGGTAATAAATTAACCTAATTTCCTTCAAGATGAGTCTCTTTTGCCAGTGAAGGTAATTGGTAAGTGATATCCCCTGTCCTTATCTCAATCCAGGACCCTTCTCGTTTATATTGCCTTCTCCAAACACTGAGAAGGCAAGTGATGGAGCAGCTTTACTGGGCGCCTGGCCTCCACCATGGTCAACTCACCACAAGTGTAAATCTGTTATATTATAAAAAGCTATTTCATATTTTTTGCCTGTGCCATTTGAGTGTGTGGTCTTCGCATTTTAACTTATATTTCTAATTTTTCAAGAAATTGCCTTTTCTTTGATGTGATGATATAATCTTTATTTTATCCAGATATTTTCACACATTAGAATATGGTAAAGAGTATTAATGCACATTCATTGATGTAGCAATAGGATTTGCAAATAGTAGTGGAAGTTTCTTCTCCCCCAACCCTTATAGTCAATAATATATACCTTGATATTTTAAAGCATGTATCCTTCTAAAGGATCCAGAAACCTAGAAACAACTGTTTTGTTTTCAGAACTGGTTAATATACCCAGAACCTTTGTAAAATCTGCTTCACAGTGTCAGTGGTTGTACTATAGGTAACTGTTTAAATTCTTTTTTTCCTAATGTTCTTATCAAAGAATAGATGACTGTAGACTTGGCTCTTAGTATATCTCTAAAAAAAAGCACACCAATTTTCTTTATGTTGTTTTGAATATTTAAAGCATTATATAAATGGTAAGACTAAAATTATGATGATGCAGCATTTGAAGAAAAACAGCTACAAAGAAAGATCAAAGAAAAACACTGGTATTCTTAATATATTAGAGGATCACTTAGTTGGGTTTTAAAACACAGACAGATACAGCACATATGATATATAAATCATGCATATATCTAATTAAAATTGTAATGATGGCCTATAACCAAGACAAACCAATTATTAACAGTGATTTATTAGAAAAGTATTTCAGTTGTTTATAAGCCTTTTACAAGACTGCCAAAATTTAATTGTTTGGGGGGAATTTGAAGGCTAATTTTCTTCCTCAGGCTTACTTTTTGAAAAGTTTTAGCAAAATGATCAAAAGGTTTCTTCTAATAAGTTTAAGGAAATCACATTATTTTTTATCTGAAAGAAGATACAAGAATGTTCTGTTTGGTTTTAAAGAAATGCATAAAACTTTGTGGCATGAACCTGAAAATCCGAAAGCTGTCTTATTTAGGCATGAGGGGTGAATTCTGCTATTCTATAAAACTTGTACTAAAGTTGCTACCTGTGAAAACTTCACTTTGTATATGCACAGCCATGGCTTGTGTACTCTGAGTAGGTCCTATAGACACTCTGTAGAAAGATAAACCTGAGTATGACCTGGCCCTAAAAATTGGCACAGCAGATGCTTGCCTCAATAAATTGTTCCAGTGGAATGGGAAGTGGCCACAATGGTGCTGAAGTGAGAAACAGGAGGATTTTCATTTTTCTTGGTCTTTCTTTCAGTTGTATTTCACTAAGAGATGAGAGGATCTTAAATGTGATGGACAAAGTGACTGAAGAGGAGCTATCTGAGATTGGTAGAGATAAGGAGGTACACAGGCAGTCTGTGATGGCTGGACACAAGAGATAAAGGCTGATAAATCTGGTGTGGATAATCCAAATCTGGATTTATTATAAAGACTTCATAGATGATGCTGAACTGAGACTCAGAAAAAAGGATGGACAAAGATGCACAAATAATTATGAAAAATATTAATTTTGACATTTTCAAACAATTCCATGCTTCCTTTTTAACCTTGCTAAATTTCTTTTCCATGTTTGTTTAATATTGTGTATCCTTTTGAATTTTAGTGGATGAAAAAATATGAATCCAAAGAAAGATCTTTAGCTATAAATTTAGCTTTAAATTTATACTTTTATATATAGGAGTAGTCTTTGACTCATAATCATTCTCACTAGAAGCAAAAGAGTACAACAAAAATTTACACAATATCCACCTGTATGGACAACTTGTTTCATTGCATTTGTGGCTATATCTTGAAAAATGAGGAAAATTAGTCATATTAGTCTTCATCCCTTCACAACGTAGCTATGCCATGACATGCACAACCAACTCCGTTCATAGGAAACTGTGAACATGGGAACAGCAGTACACATTAAGATAATCCTGTGCGTAGGACAATGTCATCCTGCCAAAGAGAGGAAACAGAGGAATGAGGACATCTCACTGAACTCTTAATAAGGGAACAAATAACAGAGTCACAGAATCATTTAATTTGGATTTCATTGAGCTCAACCTTTGACTGATCAACACCTTGCCAACTAGACCATTGCACTGATGCAGTGTCCAGTTGTTTCTTGAAGATTCCCAGGGATGGTGACTCTAACATTTCCCTGGGCAGTGAATAACTCTTTCCATGAAAAAACTCTTGCTGATGTCAAACCTGAACTTCCCCTAGCACATCTTGAGGCCGTTTCCTCTTTTCTTGTCTATCGTTGCCTGTGAGAAAGGGCCAAACCTCTCCTTGCTACAATCTCCTTTTGGGTGGTTGTAGCAAGTGATGTCACCTTTGAGCTCTCCACTCCTCCACCTCTTCACTCAGAGGACTTACTCTCAAAACTCTTTACCAGCTCTACTGCCCTTGTCTGGACATGCTCCAGTACCTTAATGTCTTTCTGGGAGGGAGGGGTCAAAAACTGGACACAGGATGTGAGGTGTGGTCTCATCAGTGCTGAATATAGAGGGACAGTCACTGCCCTGGTGTCCTGCTGGCCACACTCCTGCTTTCACAGGTCAGGGTGTCATTTGCTTTCTTGGGCACCTGAGCAGAGCTTGCTCATCTTGGGCCAGTTGTTGACCAGCACCCCCAGGTCCTTTGCTGCTGGGCAGCTTCCTAACCAATCTGTCCCCAGCCTGTAGCTCCATATGGGGTTGTTTTGACCCAAGTGAAGGACCCAGCACTTTGCGTTGTTGAACCTCATTCCACTGGTCTCAGCCTCTCCAGATCCCTCTGCAGAGCCTTTCCAGCCTCCAGCAGCTCCACACCCACCCAGCTTGGTGTCATCCCTGAATTTAGTGACGGTGCATCCAGATCATTGATAAAGACATTGAACAGGACTGGACTCAAAACTCTATCCTGGGGAATACCATTTGTGACCAGCCACCAACTGGAACAATAATAGTAATATTATAAAAAAACATGAAATTATATTGTTTTCATTACAAAACAACTAAATTACTCAATTATAAAATCTAGTGCATCCTTGTTTTCTTTAAAGTACTCCATGGACAAAGACAATATGGAGAAAATTCTCAACTGAATTTTTTGAAACATAAACCAATTTTCAATTATACATAATCTCTCTAAATTCACATTCTTCTGTCACATTACCCTGATTAGAGGAATGTTTTCATTCCTCATGATTGAAGTAATGAGAGTTAAAAGTAATAATATGCTAATATGGAAAAAAAAGACAAGGAAAAATGTTCATCTCTGTAATTTACAATTTTTTAAAATTACTAATCATTTATAGAAAGTGAGCTTTTGGGAGTTTTAATTATTGTTTGAGGTTTAAATGACATCATGTGATGTTAAACCAGTGCCCTTATGAATATTGTTAAAACATATAAGGTGATAGTTGTGAATGTCATAGTTCATTCAGTATTGTTTCTTGCATATATTTTCAAACAGCAAAGGTTTCTTCATGCCTTATTCTGAATGCAAGGGGATCAATAAAACAAGATGAATAATACCTAGTGTGGGTAGCTGTCACAACTGACCAGAAACTTCAAATTTTGAGACTCTAACAATTTTTGTGAACTCCCAACAAATTTTGTGAACTCTCAATTCAATTAGAAAAAACCAACATCATCAACAACAACAGCAACAACTAAAAACACTTTAAAAATTACAAGAGCTCAGTTCTTAAAACTAGGACATCACAAAAAAAATGCTAATGTGATGGAGAGGAAAAGGATTGGTTTAGAAATGAGAGAATTCTTTGAAATGAATTTGAGAGGATTATCTTTTAGGTATTTATATTATACTTTAGGAATTATCATGATGCTAGAATTTATTAAGCTGTGGTTTTTTATTTGAAAATGGACAAGTTTCCCAGGATTAAGAGGTTTACTGGCATTGTTTAGTGCAGGCTTAACTGATGGCTTACAAGGGGATTAATGAAATGGAGAAGGGTTATATAAAGGTATTTCCCTACCTTTTCTCACAAGGCTGTGAATGCTTTAATTTATAGAGCTCCAGTTAATATTTGTACAGTAGGAAATTAATTTATGGTAAAATGCCACAATTAACTGTGATCTTCTGCAGCTACTGGATCTCTAGGAAGAGAACATCTTTGTTTTCTCAGGATACAAAGATGTTAATATTTTGTAAATTTCTGACATGGTGCTATAGATGCTATAAGTTTTCTCGCTTGTACCACAGCTTTTTTTGTAGATTGTTGCTTGAGAAGAGAGCAATAAAACCCTCATGTCTTCAGTAAAATATTACAACTTTGACAATAACTCAGCTAAGCAAGCTGTCACTTTTATAATGAAACATTTACCTTTGCTTACCTGGTCTAAGTATACAGTGACAGACTGCATCAGGCTTTGGCTGAACACAAGAGAGACCACTGCTAGGAAACAGCTCTGCAGCCAGGCTGGTAGCAAGGAGCAGCACTGCCGTGGTGTCTACAACTTTGGTAGCACTTATCTGTCACACCTGCACTTCAGAGGTTGGCTAGAAAAAGAGTACCTCCTTTTGCTCCTTTCAAGCCCTTCTATCTGTAACAAGAAAGCTTAGTAGGGACTAAGTGATAGTTCTAAGTAAGCTTTTAAAATGAGAAGAGAACTGTGGGTGTTCAGTCATATGCATATGTGAATGAAGAAGGGGGAAAAGTCCTTTCTGAGGCTTCAAAGTCACTTGCCATTGACTTGAAAGCTTTCTACTTGAGGATTAAAAAGCTTCATGAGGAGGACATATTTCTTTTTACTTTTACTCTGATTAAAATTTCTAAAATGCTTTGTTAAAGTTATTTAGTGCTGGACGTAGGAATTATTAAAAGTCACAAGTAGCAAAAATCCTCTAAACTTAAAAAAAACCCCAAAAACCCCTTAAGCAATCCCTTTGAATAGGGATTCACGCTGAAGGGTCTGTGAACACCAAAGATGTATCAGTCACATTATGCAAGATGTTCTGATGAGACCCCAGTGAAACAATTGCCTGGTTTTAGTAACCCGGTGATTATGAAGCATAATTCCAAGAAATGCCAAAATGTCATAACTTTAAATTCTGTTAAAGATTGCACAATCATTTGGATGGAGTAAATAACAAGGCTGCTAGGCATCTATGGGGAGCAATTTAATAGTCCACTGTTGGAGTACTACTTTATTGCAAATAAATTACTGAGTATAAAGATGAAACCATAGAGACCTGGTTTATCTATATGCAGAAAGAAGCATGATGGGCTGTTAACTTTATTTTTCTTATTAATAGCCAAGACATTAATAATAAGACCTGTTGTCTTCAGGGAAAAGTAATGAATGCTTTTATAATCGCCTCACACACTAATAAGACAAAAAGTGTCGCCACTGTAATAAATGTTGTGTTAGTCTGGGGATTTAAAAAAAAGAAATCAGGCAGACTGGATTGCACAGCAAGATCCATGGCACTTGGAAAGAGCAGAAAAAACAAGCAGCAATGACTTTTCTATCTAAAGGAACAGATCAGCATAATGCAAACTTTGTCTGACCACAGGCACCATGGTAGTCAACGCTGGTGAGTGAAGTGCCACAAGATTCATGTGGTAAATCTGCTTTCAGGCTTGGGCAAAAAAGCCTGAAAGATAGATGAGAAGATTACAAAGACGTAAAAAAATAATCAGCAAATGTGAATGGAACAGAACATAGAAATATATTGAAGCATTTCTTGTCTCCTCTTTTTATTTTCTTTAGTCTAGGGCAGGGTTGTAACTCTCTGGGAACAGAAAATTTAACAAAAAGAACCCCTGTTAACAGGTGAGAGTTCAGGTTATAAATAAAGGCTTTTGAGATTAAGTAAAGTACTAGAAAACATACCCTAGAAAGATTGAACAGCTCTTACAATTCTGCATGAAAAGATGAATAATAAATGCAAGGACTTTGGACAGCATCCAGTTTTGAAGGAGAATTCTGAATTTTCTTAATAGCATTTTAAAATAAGGAGGACAATATCTCCAGGGACAGCCCAAGCCAGTATGTTTTCTTTCCACTTGGATAAGTATTATGAAATATCTCATTAGTAATAAAAGTCATAAAGTCCCAAAGACCTGTACCAGAGTCAATGTGGAATATTCTGTATCAGTGTATAACATGTAAAGCCTTCTATCTTTAAAAGAAAATAATAGCTGTATCATTCCTGGAAATTAAGCTAACAATTAGAAACTCTCCTGAAAAATACAACCAAATTTAACTCCTGCTCCTAGTACAAGCTGAACCTTTTACCTTCCTTAATGCATACCAAGACACACCTTCCTTGGAAAAAGCTTATAATAAGCAAGAAATCATCTCCATTATTTTTTCAGTAAAAACAAATGAGAGGGAAAAAAAAACAAAAACAAGCCATGGCATGATTTAGACACAGTTTCCAGTGTCTAAAAAGCAAGTATGTCAATCTAGGCAAAACTGGACAGAAACTCAGGAAGCAGCGAGACATTGCTAAAAATTTTCTAGAATATTTTACTAGTATTATCTGTTAATTCACAAATAGCTGTACAAACAGCTGACCTTTCCTATATTGAGTAAGTAAATTCTTGCTCATTTAGAAGTACAAGAGAATTCTCCAGAGTCCTACATTTAGCCTAGACATGCAAAACTTTGCTGAGGATTATTCCTTTAGAATTTCATGAATAGTGTACATTGTGAACAATTTTTGACTCATTTGCAGCTTGGAAAATGTGGGGGGTTTTTGGGTTTTTTGGTGGTTTTTTTGGTTTTGTTTCTGGTTTTGTTTGGTTTGGTTTTTGGTTTGTTCTGTTTGTTTTGTTGTTGGGGTTTTTTTGGGTTTTGGTTTTTGTTTTTGTTTTGTTTTTTTTTGTATTCTTCAGTCTTTTTTAATTATGATAGTGGGCTACTGAACTACACAACACTGGAGAGTTTAAAAATATAGCACAGCTTTCTATTAGGTTTCACAGGAGTTTTCACCAGGGTCAAAAAACAAGATCCTAACAATTTTGCTGCATTTGAATTTCTGATAAAATTAACTAGGACAATCCTACTAGCATTTCTTTAAAATCTTGCCTTGGCAAAACCAACATTTTAAAGAAGCTAATGAGTTCAATATTAAGCCATATAGATGTGTGAAAGGAGTGAAAAAGTCAGTTCATTAAAATCAATTGTAAGGCCTGAGTTAAGATACGGTGACATTTTCAATTTACAACACTTTTTAAACTTACCTTTGCTGTATTTAGTCAGATAAATAAATGCCCATTATATACTCCCTTCTATCAATGCTGTTAAATTCTATGAACTACAATAAAAACCAGTATAAGTAAGCAATTATTAAAGGCTAAAATAAAAAAATACTATTCATCAACCAAAAAAAAAAAGACTGATACATGAAATTAATTTATTTTTTACTGTCTTCAATAGTTTGGGTTTGTTTTATTTTTTTTTTTTTTGATACAGTAAATTTCTGTAGGATAGTCTGTTGACTTTTGGCGTAATTCTATGTAAAATTTTGTTGTTCTTGTCTGTTAAATGTGTATGGCATTCCAGAAAGTTTATTTTGAAGGTGTTTTACTTTGATAAAGAGCTGGATGGTATGGATCAAACTGAGGTTCACGTAAAAGTAATATGTGGTATACAGCTGCATTATTTGAGAAGTTCCAAAGCTTATGAGAATATATTTTAAATATGCATACTACTTTGCATGTAAATTGTTTTTCCAGTATATCCTCATCAGGGCTATCTCATTAAACTGTTTTGCCAAAATGCAGATTATAAGTTTGTGAGCCATGGATCCCCTCAGACTCCAGTTCAATAAGGACATGCCAATGATTTTGTGGGACTGTGCATTCTGATATTTAGGAATGTTCTGTGAAAGTGCTTGTGTGCTTACCTTTAGATGTATGCCTAAGGACATGGCCAAGTAAGAAGCACAAAGGACAAATAATGTCCTTTTAACTGCGGATGATCTGTAAATAATACAGTGGAAGGACTTACACTGACTTTGTTATTTTTGGGATTAGGCTTCATCAACTTTTGTGGACAAGAGGGATCACAGTGTGAAAACACATTGTTGTAAAGCCTTTTTCTTGACTAATTAAGTTCAGACCAACCATCTGTTATCTTGGCTTAAATACAAGCCCCATGTTCTCATATATTAATGATAGATGAAATTTGAGAGATTTATATGTTCCTTTACTTTAAAAGTGACTCACAATATCGTTGTTTTGTCAGGGATTGTTATTTTACATGCTTACTTTAACATTACATTTCTCTTAAGAAATATAACACAGTCATTTCAATCACTGTAATATGGGCAACCGAGTCTTATGGAAATTTTACGTTGCATAAACATTTAAAGATTTTCACCATTGGTGATCTTCTCAGACATTTTTCATTCAAATGTTTTATTCTTTGTATTTGATTTGTATAATGCTGTAAATGGAGTTGTCAGTGAGATTCCTGGAGCAGTCCTGTAGTAGCTCTACGTCTTTATTTTATCGTGAAAACAATAACAACAGAAAGTAATGTGGTGTTTAATGGGGAAATGAGAAACTGCATTCATTTTCAGGTGAGAAAATATCAAAAGAGGAATTGTAACATTAACATTATACCATTTTACCATGATCATAGATTATACATAAAGTACAGAAAAATATTAGTTGTATTTTGCAGGAGTCATGAACATATTTCAACATACTTTACTGTATAAGAAGATTGGTGGAGACCTTTAAAAGTTATGTTGTTTACTTGCGATGTAAAACCCAGTGATTTGCATCTAAAAAAATACATATGCATTGATTAAGTTTAGGCTATTGTGCCTGAATAATAATACTTAAGGCTTCTTCTCAATCATGGATGAAGGTTTCTTGCTTGTCTGCAGTATATGAGGCAGCAATTTTAATAGGCAACCTGGAAAACTCAGACTTGAAATGGCAGCATTTGTGAAATTACTGGGCATGAGAAATGCACATACCAAGAATGATTTTAATTCTGCTATTTCACATGACCATAATAAGGACAGTTTGCACCTATGTGATACAATTCATCTAAAAAAAGTATAAGTTAAATTATTGCTGATACATTTCTTCACAGTTGTTCAAACTGGTGAAAGCTACGCTCTTCTCTCACAAGAAGTCATAACAAATTCATGATACTATTGTTATCCTACAGTGAACTCTCCATCATTAAAATATATTTATCTTTTTTTTCCTCATGTTTTTGTTCCAGCCATAAGCTTAAATTTTGTGTTAGATCCTTTCCACTTTCTTTGCAGCCTTAGCAATTCATGTAGTAGATGAGGAGAAAATAGGGTGTATTTTTGACATCTTCTGTCTATTCATAATTGATGATACCTTAATTAGAGTCTCATAAAACAGATATAAATGTAGTCTATTTTTCCCATATAGTAGTGAAAATCTGATGGATCATTACTATTGTAATCTTTTTTTAACAGCAATCAAAGTTTTCACTGACTTTCTGTCCAGCATTTGCATCTTACTGTGCTATTCCAAGTGGTTTGATGTATAATCTACCTTATCCTTGATCAAATATTAAAAAGGTTTTGAAAAATGCATTAGTGGTATAGTCTTACTTAAATCAGAAAGATAAGTCAATAATCATCATAAGCCACTGACATCAGAGAAGAACAGCTCCCAGGCTCTTGGTTTGAGACATCCTATCAATAATATTGAATATTTCTTTATTCATTAATTTCTATCAGTCTGAAAGATAAACCCAGTGGTACTATTTTCCTCAATGTACATTGCTGTGGTGTCATTGTTCTGATATCTGAGATCTGACAGAAAGCTCTAGTGCATAGTTCCAACTTTCCAAAAGGGGTTACTGACATCACGTATTAATGATAACATTTATTTGGAAGTAGTTACTATGCATACAAAGCAGACAATTTCAAAATATTCCTACCTCAGCTCCAATATTATTACCTAACAAAGCACAGTGAAGGTGCTTTCTGTAATTAATGTGTCTTCTTTTGCAACACTGCTGTTATCACTGTCCTGCTGTCCTGGATCACTGATCAAGTGCATTTTTAAGAAAATCTACCAAGTTGAAAAATGATATGTCAATATCATCCATACTCTGAATTTAAGGGGATTATCTTTGAAAGATCTAAGTCATAGCAAAAAGCATAGCAATTTAGAATCCAGAAATTCATGTGGTCTGATCAGAGCAACTAAAGTATTAGACACACTGCCAGAAAGCTTTTGGAGCTATTTCTTAGATAGCTGTTAGTCATATAGTAATTTCTAAATGGTAAGCAAACATGGTATCTTGCCAGACTGATCATTTAAACCATTCGTGCATGGAATTACTATTAAAGTCAAAGGTAATCTTCCTGAATTGATTTACTAATGACTTCTGGGGTTGAGTCATTACTAGGTATGAATCAATAAATCTTTTTCTGTAAAGCCTATCTGATGAAGAAATATCTTGAATGTCTTGGTGTTTGCCATTTCTGCCACAAAGAACTCCATGAAAATTTAGCAGGTGTAAGAGTATTTCAAACAGAAAAAGAGAAGTCAGTCTGCCATTCTATTCAGTAGTAACTTGAGTAATGCTTATCTAAATCTTTCTATGCAAGTTGATACAGTTACTTTAGAATACACTGTTCAATTTATCACAGACTTATGCAATGAAATGTATTACAGAAAAAAAAAAAAATGTAGGCAGCAACTACATTTCTTACCCACTAAAAGCCCTGACTTGACCTGTAGACTTGCAGTGAGGGCTCAAGGTCAGCTGTAACAGAGCAGCTCTCTGGCCCTGCTGCTGTTTGATACAGGGCTGTAAGAGAACCCCTGCAGAGGGTGCTGGCCCCCATTCACTCAGGACATACATTTATCCTGAGCCACCTAGCTGTGGTCCTTGCCTGAGCAGCCTTGCATCCATGCCTCTGCTTCCCATTTATGTATCTGTTTGATCTGTGCTAGACCATCAACCTGCAGCACCCTAGGTGGACTTCTGAGGTACATCCTCACTGTGAATTTGCCTGGAAATGCCAAGCCAGATAGCTGACCCTGAATACTGCCCTGCAGTCTTGTCTGCGTGCTTTACTGCTGTGCCCTTGTCAGTGAGATCATTGCCCTGCCTGCCTTGCTGCCACCTTGGGCTCCTAGTTTGCCTTCCTTTACAGTTTAGAAAGGTGTCTGTGTTCCCTGATGCTACCTCCTGTACTATATACTAATAATTTAAGATCCTGAACAGAGAACAGTCATGCAAAAGCATGTTTTATTCATATGAACAGTAATGAAACTATTCATTCTTTTTCTAAAGAAGTATTTTTGCCTCTTCCCAAATTACAGAAACCTTAAATATATGGCATAGAATATTAAGCCTTCAGCTATTGTAAGTACCACATGTATGAATACATGGAAAATATATAAATTGTGAAATTCATTATGAATAAAGAAGGCTTCAGCATAGAAGTAGTGATCTTGCAGATAGAGGACAGCTAAACATAGAAGGATAGATTTTCAATGTACACTGTAGAGGTAGAAATAAAATTCAGATTTGATGAGGATCAGTCAAAGTCTGTGCTCATTAGGCAATGTAGCCTCCATTCCTGCCCAGGATCTGCATATTGCTCAATTATATAGTCAGAACAATACCTTTCCAGGGTTGTGAGAAATAGCTGAAATTCTGAAGAACAAAAGATGAGCAAAGAGAAACAGTGAATTTCGGCTAACATGACTCCACTGCTGAAGTATAGCCAGATGGAGGTAAGAAAAACCATGCTGAAGACAGGGATGAGACAATGCTTGATAGCCTTGTTTGAGAGACAGATGAGATCAATCTGACAGTTTCTGGCACAAACTGTGTTTCCTGCTGTTCAGGCAACTTAATTTCATTTACGTTCATTTATGCCAGCTGGGTGTATCTTATTCTTCTCTTCCCTCTTCCATGTGCTGTAGTTTCACTTTTTTTTTTTCCTTTTCCTAAATAGCATCTCTACCTTTAAAAAAAAAAATATAATTAAAAGACAGTTATTCTCTTCATCCATCTAGCTGACATTTCTTTAGTTTTCTCTTTTGTGTGCTCAGTAAAAAAAGGAAAGCTTTATGTGCTCTTTATTATCGTTCTACCTGGAGATATGCGATTCAGACCACAAGCCAGTGTCAGTTTATTGACACTGACCTGTGAAATATTCCCTGTCCTGTCTGTCTGTTCTCCCACTTTCCACATCTGCATTCTGTGTGACTCTGAAGTTTTATATCAGCTAGCAGTGGGACTGCTGCCTCCCATGTGCTGTACAGTAATGCATCAAGTATGCCATCATTAAGATAAATTAGGTTCTTTTGTGAACATTTGAGTCTGTATTTTTCAGTACAAAAAAGCAGCTGTGCTTGAACTAGAATTTACGATGGCTCTTAAATGTTAAAAGCAAATTGATTACTTAGCACAATTTTGGCAAGGGAATTAAGAGGATTTGGGCTCATGTTCTGTGTAACATGGCATTTCTGTTGTTAATACTCATACAGAAATGAAATGACAGAAAAATAAATAAGAAAAGTATTAGAGATAAGCAACATTTTTTTTTTTTTAAAAATTCAGGTTTGAATTACAAAGTTAAAGTAAATTCTACAAAGAATTTACCTTTAACTACAAAGTTAAAGGTAAATCTGTACACTTTTAGGAAAACTGCTATGCTTTGATAAAAGTCACTGGCCCTAAGTCTGAGCTGTAGAATATAAGTTCTGAAGCACATGATCAGGACTTGCATGTGACTTTTGTCTCATTCCTGTGGTAGTTGCTATGAGTGAGGTGAGGATTCTTGGTCTTCACCTAGAGTTAGATCAGGCTCTAGAAGCAAGACAAGCACCTGCTAGAGTTCTAGTAAAAATACAAAGTTAGAAAAACTTCAAAGTTGAGACTTCTCACTATAGAACATTATAGTTATTGGAAAAACACATTATGGAAGTAATAAAAAAAAAAATCCCTGCTCCATTCTCAGGGAACAATAAATAACACATGATTCAATAGGCTAGTCCTTTATTATATTATGATTCTGTGAGACATATTAGTTTTCCAGCACACATTAAACCCAGTGTGTGATGTTTGTATTATGAAAGTCTGTCTGAAAAACTTTCGTTGCAAAGTCTCACTGCCAGCTTTGGTGGTTGTCTCTAGATGTTCTAAAACATGTTTTTTCCAACCTCAACCTCCTTTCACAGATTTCCTTTAAATTTCCTAATATTTTACTTGCTTCTTTGTTAATGAGTGCTTTCCCCTGTCCTTGCTAGCTGTGACTTTTTAACTTATGAATAAATTGAAATTTTTGTTACAGTGAAAGCACTCCTTAAAGATTCAACAGGTATATTAATATCTCTAGAACAAAATTAACGTGTACGCACTTCCTAATTTAAGACTTCTGATTTATCCTATCAGGCACATAAAAGTCATTGTAATACTTTAAACATTTTGCTTATCTACTTGAATGTTGAAAATAATTATCTGAGAGAGCAAGAACTGATGTTTGTTGAACTCCTTAGAGAAGATATCTTCCCTACTTTTGTGCACATTTCAATTCAGTGTTCCAAATTAAATTACATAAGAGGTAAACTTTGGTATGTTTTTTTTTCAGAAATGTCTGTGAAATTTAAAACATTCATTAGCTTCTCAAGAAAGAGTAGCAGAGAAAGGAAGGAACATCATTCTAGTTTAAAAAAGAAATTATAAAGTTCCTAAAAGTGATCTCAAGACAACATGAAACACATTGTAGTGTGAATATGAAAAGGTGGCAACATTAATTTTTAAGTGTTTACCTGGCTTTCTTTGCATCAGTTTTTGGTAGCAGGGATATACATGTATTTGTTAGAAGTTGTTGGATTTGTCTCCCATCCTTACTTCTAAGTATGATAACATCTCTAGGTGGAAAGTGAAGTAGGGATACACTGATAGAGGATGTAGTTGAATACCAACTGGCCAAAGTCTAAAAAAGAAGATGTATATGGTTATGGTGCCTTGTTTTCTCTTCAGGTCAGTCTTGACAAATTCCTTATAGATTCATATGACCAGAAACAAAAATATCTTCAGGTTTCTTGCAGATAACTTAAAAAGAAGAAATAAAAAAACCCACCTGATCATAGGCTTATAAATATCATAACAACATTATACAAGATCATAGAAAACATTCTGATGAAATTAATAAAGATCAAAAGTAAAAGGAAAACAGGATAAAATATCGCATGGATAAATGACATTTGAGACCTTCTGGATTACTCTGATTTCTCTAAAAGCAAGTTTTCAAAGGAAAGTAAAGTAGGTTTAATCCATTTCAATAACCTAGCTGTTATGGTGTCATACACAAATTATTTAAGGTGGAAAAGGTATTACTTAATATAATATTTGTAAATAATACTTTGGCAAAGCCCGGTGTACAGAAAGAGAAATATTCCCTAAAGGACATTATTGGTAAAACTATCTAAGGGTCATCCTAGAGGCTGATTTATAATTTCCATTAATAACCTTATTGCCAAATGTTGTGTTGCAGCAGTTGAAGGTACTGGTGGCTGCAAGTAGAACGAATTACTACAGAGAAGGGAGAGAAAGTTTTTACCAAGCAACACCTTAGCTGAGGGTAAATAATTTAATATAGAAAATGTGTGATGCAATTGTCCCCTGCAACTTTAGGATTCTTTTATTCCTGATTCTATTTTATTACTTGGTTCTCATAGGGGGAAAAAGAAAACAAAGTCCTGACCTGTAATACATATATGAGTTTGAAAAAGAGTCTGTTTTGTTTTATAAATTTCTGGTTTTAGCTTGGTTTTGGGTTGTTTTGTTTTGTTTTGTTTGCTTTGCTTTGCTTTGCTTTGCTTTGCTTTTGTTTGTTTTTTTCTAATTATATCCCTGAAAACCCTAAAAAAATGGAAAAAAATCCTAAAATGATGACAGCATTCTACTTTGAACCAGGGGCTTGAACCACTTTTTAAATCATTTTTGAACACCTATGAATCATATAGACTGTTACAGAATTATACTGGGCCCAGTGTTTTGGTGCCTTTGTTCACAGAGGAAAATACCTCTAAGAATGTATGGCACTCAAATTTTTTTATTTGGCTTTTTATTTATTATTTTATTAATGATCTGTGGATCATTACCAGCATCACTGATTGTGCTTCTGATGAAGAACAAATTTGGGAAAGATTTCTGATGGCCCCACATACTTTGAAAAGTTTGAATTTGGACTGGCAAGCGGGATGAATTGTGAGCTACTTCATCTACTACATTTCAGCTGAGAATCTGGATTGTGTGATTTGCTTTGCTAGCCTCATATTAAGCCCTTAAAATTAATAGATTAATTGAATTCAGGAAGCGTTTTTATAAATACAGAGATGCTCACTTGCACAAATTGGTTTTTGGTTTAGGATTTAAAGTAATAACAATGAGAAGCTAATGGATTGCTTATGTGTTTTTCTCTTTATTTTCATAAAACATATGAGTATATTGAAATGATGATACCTCTCCATGTCAGTGCATTTCCATAAAATTTTTCTGCTGACATGTGGTACAGGTGTACCTGTACACCTGTACACAACACATAAGTGTTGAAGGGATCCTGTTCCACTTCAAGAAATTGTGAGGTGCAGCATCAAGAACTATTTGATCATGCGTCTATAGATGATTAAAAAAAAAATTGGAAATAAAATAAAAATATATTTCTAGAAAAACTGAATTTTTTGTACAAAACTTTGTTTTATACACAGTTATAATTTTCTTTTCCAAAGCAATGATCATATTTTAATAGGAATCATTGTCCAAGAACAATTTGGCAGCCTTTTTTGTACAAAATATTGTCTGCTAAGAAAAATGTGTAAAAGTAGAACTAAGGAAATTCTTTTTCCTAGGTAAAAAACTTGCTAGAGTGATGAAACAAAAGTCAACATTATTTTTAACATGTTCTCTCAGCTGCCACATCAAGAGATATTAGCCAGAGATTCCACAAAATATTGTCAGAAAGTAAAACTTAATTGGGTATTAAAGACTAAAGCAAATATTTTTACATCTGGCATGTTGAATAATGCACATTCTCAAAGAATGATGGGTACTACTTATACAACCAAAAGAAAATTGCATAGAAGTACAGAAAAAAATATTGTTTTCTCATATGATAACTTGCTATTGATGAAATTAAAGGGCATTACAAATTTATTACAGCCTTCAAAGTGGAAATGGTACAAAGATGCAAGATACTGTCTATTTTGAAGGAAAAGGAAAGAAAAAATCTAACACTGCAGTAAGGCTATATGACTCAAAGATTGTGAAGGCAGCTGAATACTAAACTGTGACAGAGAAAGAAGAAGAAATCAAAAGTTTAAGATAATCAGAAACATTTAATTGAACACAATTCAAAAAAGAGGCTGCAGATATCACTACTATGTATGTCTCTGTACAATCCTTGTGTTTTGTCTTCTGCCTTGCCTTAAGGAAAGAGGAATCACACAACAGGGCTTTTACTTAAGTTAAACTCATGTCTGTTTTCTCATGAAGCTCCAAATGCATGTAAACCGTGTCCATGTGTGCAGATCTCTGCATAATGAGAAAGCAGAAAGCTTAATATCATTTATCTTGCACCAGTAAATCTTACACAAAGTTACTCTGGACAATTAGCAAGAGCAAGTCTAGTGCTAAATGATAGGAAGGTTCTATTATTCACTAAGTAATTATCTGTTACTATAAAATTCTGCACAAATGAGCAAAGGACTTGAGGTAGCATAGGCTATTTACAAGAATTTGTAGTGACAGGACAAGGTGGTGTGTCTTCAAACTGAAAGAAAGTAGGTTTAGGATAGATATTAGGAAGAAATTCTTTACAACATGAGTGGTGAGGCAGTAGAGCAGGTTGCCCAGAGAAGCTGTGGGTGCCTCATTCTTGGAGGTGTTCAAGGCCAGGTTGGAGGGAGCTCTGAGCAATGTGGTGTAGTGGAAGGTGTCCCTGCCCAAGGCAGGAGGGCTGGGACTGGATGGCCTTTAAGATTCTTTCAACCCAAGCCATTCTGTGATTCTGTGATAGCAGTGTTCCTGAATTGCACTTGTGGGCCAGAAAGAAAAGCAAGAAATATTTTAAATTCTTGTTTGCACATTTTCTTTATACAGTCTGCAGAAAACTTACAAAAGATGGTAGAGAATAGCCAGTACATAAGGAAAACTAAAGAACATCACATGTCAAATGTGGCTTGTTAGTAAGCGAACAGTCGTCTTGGTCTGTCTTTATTTCTCTGTGTGATGTTAATTTAGCACTCGTAACTACTTGCTCAGTCCTAGAAAGTTTCAAGCACTTGTTGTTTCCTTGTGAATAAGGAAATAACTTGGGGAAAGGATTTCTGCTTTTTAACATTAAACTAAATCCAGCCATGGTGTATATGAATATCAGGAGCTACATCCATAGAAGTAAAGTGCCTGAGATCATTCTTTAGCGCTGAGGAGAATTGGCACAAGAAACTATTCAATCATGCAATTAGCATGGAAAACAGATGGCTAGGTGCAAAATATTTGCTAAGGACAGTCACTCTGCCATGCTGACTCCAAAGTGGTGCCAGTTTGCTGGGAGTGCTAGCGAGTTGGGGTGTAGCACAGTTGTAGCATCTCCCCAAAACACGCAGTGGTGCTCCAGCTTTGGGATCTGCTAATTTCCTAATTCAGGCAGGTGCAGAGTCCCTCTCCCCAGCAGCACCCTATCCTCTGACTGTCGTTGAAGGAGACAGAGTAAACACTTTTCCAGTCACTATTATTATGTATCTAACGCAGAGTACTGCACAGAGGTGCTGCTGCTGCTGCCATTCCATTGAATAGAAATATGTTATGCAACAGGTAGTGTTTATAGCAGAATCTGGCAGATTTCTTTCAAGTGACCTGTAACATTGTAAGACCTTCTAAATGTTGCAGTGCTAATCCTAAAATTAGTAACCTCTTCTATAGGATCTAATCTTTCAAAGCACTAAAGGAGGGACCTAAACTCCAGGGGGAAAAAGTGAAAAAAAAGAATATTTAGTTTAAAAACTGTCTTTTTGGATGAGGGTCTCGATGACATAAGCACAGATGGACAGAATGAGGCTTGAAGTAGGATTCTTAATTTAAACTTTTATTTGCAGGAGAAAAAAAAAATAGCAGGCCTTTAACATGTGTTCTCCTACTAAGGTATAAATTATGCAGTAGTCTTGATTCTGTTAGACAGAAGTTACTAAATAAATAACTTAGATTTTTTTTTTTTAAGTTCTGAGCATTCATGCACCATAAACTGTCTAATTATAATATTTTTTTATTCTCTTTGAAGTCATTGATAAAATATTCTTGCAAGATTTGAAAGAGGAAAAATAGAAGGTTTAAATTTTTCAACAGAAAAGACATTAATTTTCTCTCAGTCCAGTAATTGTAGAAATACAATTCTGTTTCATCTTTAATTCAAGGTAGAGAAAGGGAAACCGAATTATCTGCCTTAGCAAAGAGATTACTAATAATGAAATTACTGTCTTCTTGCAGGTATAAATTTGCTGTTTATTAATGCTAACACATGGTTTCAGACTTACATGATGTACCAGACAAGAAGGGAGCTGATAGGATTGTAATTTGAATTTCTGCTGCCACTCATCATATTAAATTACAAGAAATGCTGGTGAAAAGCTTCATGTAGGCAGGTAACAACACAAATAACAGCATCATCTACCCAAATCTGTTTGCTCTGAAAGATTCTTTAATTCATTCTTGATGTCTAAAATAATTAGAGGAATCCCATTGCCGGCCTTCTTCCAGAATCTTCCCAAATGCTGTTGTGCTTCTCCTGCTAGATGTAGAAAGGTCTGTGAGGAATTAAGGCACAACGTAAAGGCACTATACTCCCTTTCTCTAAGTCCTCTAGTTTTAAGGGAAGCAGAGAGGCTGTGGTAGGCATTTTGAGGTTAAATGGCAAGACAGCTGGAGGTCTCCAGTACATATCGTAGAGAATTGCATGTACTAAATATATTTTCCATCAGGGTCTATCGGTTGCCTGCTTTTAATTTTGACTCTATGGGCAAGGAAAGGTCAGTGGGACAAGGAAGGAGTGTGTCAATGGAACAAGCTTTGCTCCTTTAAATTCTCTTCACATTCCCAGATCACAGCTGAAAGAAGGCATATATTAATAGAGTTTCAGAGATAGTTATTGGCACCTCTTCTCCAAGGCAGAAGTATCTGCTAGGATATTCACATTCTCCAGAGCCCAGTATGATCCCATGAGGCCAGGAAAGATGTGAGCTGAATAGGGAAAGAAGTTCTTTCCTTCTGTGACAAGAAAAAGGCATGCAGAGTAATGGGCACAAGACAAGAAACATCATGCATAAGAAATATTTGGAAATTTCTTCATATTGGGTCAAAAAAGTAAAAAGTAAAAAAAAGTAAAAAGTAAAAAAAACAACCCACTTTATTGTTCTTCCTTTCAAATTGGACTTTACAAATGCTTTCAAAATATTTTTCTTCACCTCTATTTCATTATTCCTGTATAATTCTTAGATTTTCTTGCTAGATAACAGCTACATAATTTTTTTTTTTTTCATGGCTCGTTCATTACTTTTCTGAGCCCAAACTATCAGATGGAAGAAAAATTCATCAGAGATGAGGCCGTTTGATAGACTTTGGCTCCACTTCTTCAGGCTACCCATTTTTCTGCAGGATTTTGAGTGTTGAAATTAAATACCCTGGTTTCCCTGAAACACTTCTCAGAAAGCACTTGCCATTTATAATGGAAGATAAGGCTCTGCATGTCCTCTGCAGTGTATTTTACACTTTCCCAAATAATTCTTCAGCAGAATAAATTTAGCTATTTGGTGGAATGACATTTTCATATCTTATATGTTGTGCAAAGAGACAATAGAAATGGTTTTAGACATCATTATTAGCCCTATAGTCACATGTAAATGTAAAAGAAGGGCCAATTTCTTTTTAACCACACCACTTTTTGATATGTAAACAGGACAAGTATCAATTTTTATGATCAAAAGTATCCACACTAAGTTCCTGAAAAAGCAAGGTGTATACAGACATGAGCATCCTTACAAAACTGTAGAGATCAAAATTCTTTCTTATAACAGTTAGCAGTTCTGGATTACAATAAAATCTGGCAGGACTGGAGAACATAGAAAATTTGGGAATCAGGTTTGTCCATTTGTGGAAGACCTCCTAATATATATATATGTCATGATTTTAACCATTGTTGATTATACATAATCTACATTAGTTCCAACAACAATAGTGACCATCTGAGTTGTTTATTATCTTTATCCTTACAGCAAAGGCAGATTGGCTAACTTCATCCCAGTTCCCATTTTATACGAAATGTGAATTCATATTTACATTTAATGTTTCATTGCCAATAAATTTGACTTCACACTTTGAACTAAAAGAGCTATAAAGTTCCATGGAAACTCAGGGACATTTTTTATAGAAATATAAAATGTCATATTCTCTTCGATTATATTTTTTCTTAAGTTCTACTGAAAATAAAAAAAACAGATTAGGACTGATCCCATGAGATGTCATCATTTTGATTTACCGTTCTGGTTTCATCCAGATTTTTTTCTCTCTTATAATTGGCATACCAACATATTTTTTATTTTATTTTTATAAATCTATTTAGAGTCACAGTAATTCACTGACTGAAGTTGCTGAAGCTGCTGCAGTATCTGTCTCTGAATCACAGCTACTAGCAGTAAAATGTTCCAAATTCTTCTGCAAACTGTCAAGTTCTTTAACAGCACATATATTAAATATTTTGAGCTATTTCACTAAACTATTATTAAAAAAAAAAAACAAACTCAATACACACAAAAAAACCCACCAAAAATAAACCAAATCAAAATTTTTGCATATCCAATAAATTATGTAGCTATTTTGTGAGAAAATGGAGCTCTTGTGAAGAAAGTAGAGAAAGTAGAGAAAGGCAGCACAATTAATTTAACACCCCAAAACCTGAAATTGTTTAGCTGAACAGATCAGAAATATATGTACAAAAGATAGATGAAACGGTGTTCAACTTGGCCAATATTTAAAAATGTAACTTACTAAAAAATAATCCTGTGTCAGTAAACCAGCTTCTGCCTTTAACAATACCCATGTAATGGAAATACATTTCAGAAAGCATCAGTTTATCAGCAAATGTACGCAGATGGTCCCTCTATTTACCATCAGTTCTTTCACTGACTCCCCAAACAGCCTGAGGAAAACGCATTTACTAAGATCTCCTCCGATAGCTGTAGCAAGCAGAGCACTACCCATCAGTATCAGAATCACAGTCCTCTCTTTCATATCATATTTTGAGCACATCCAGTGATCTGACCTGTCACAGGCTGCAGCCAAGTGGAAATGACAGTGAATGACAGTAACAGACCAAATAAGATGGCTGCCAGGAGCGCAGAGAGACCCAGGGACCTCAATCAACTGAACCACAAATCCATTAAATGATTTAATTTTGTGTATCCAACTGTGGGGCAATGTTTACAGCAGGAGAGTAAAATACACCCACAAAAAATAAAAAACATGTAAGGAATAAACAGTTTGAGAAATTAAAATACTCTGAGGAGAAGTTAATGCTTCATTGGTCCCTTTTTTGGAAGATGTTACAAGCTTTATGTGCACATAGAATAAACTGTTCTGTATTATGACCTTACATTTTAGAAAATGATTCACAAATTAAAGCAGCTTTGACTGGTAATGCAGAAAGGTAAAAAGACACCATCTTCCACAAAAGTGGGCTAGTCAATTTGAGTTTTGTTCGAAGTCTTTTTCCTACTACTCCCATTTTC
This sequence comes from Phainopepla nitens, assembly GCA_013400175.1. Classification (NCBI taxonomy): domain Eukaryota; kingdom Metazoa; phylum Chordata; class Aves; order Passeriformes; family Bombycillidae; genus Phainopepla; species Phainopepla nitens. The sequence continues at coordinate 145,515 of VXBQ01015065.1, read as the reverse complement.
TGACTGGCACTACAGTGGCTGAAATGCAGAAAGAACATATTTTAACCTGGATTAAGAGTAGAGTTTTACTCATGTGTACTTTTTTGTTCCAGGCTCTGCCTTGTATTTCAAATGAGACCTCAAAAGCAAAGCTGGTGTAAAAAAATACGGCACATTATCATATATATGCTTTTAGATATTGTAGAACTTTATTTTTTTTATTAATCCTGTCTATTAAAGAATAGTTTGGCTCATTCTATAATAATAATTTCAAATGCAGCTAAATTTAGTTTAAAAAGCCTTATGTCCCAGGATAGATAGTTCACAGTCCTAAACTGTGCCTTCTGAGCATCTCATAAGGAGGTGAGAGGAAGATCTGCTGTCTCTTTGTTCTGTCAACAACATGGTTTTAATATGTGATGAACTTGGGCATTAACTCATTACAAAGTAGGCTGTTTAAATATCATTTATGATTAGGCACTCTTCATTCAAATACATAAACTGCTTGTAGCTGGAAAAAAAATCATAAAGAATACATAAGAATTAGAAAAGGTGTTTTGATTCTTGTTTTTGTTTTATTTCTTTGCTGTTGTTTGTTTGCTCTGTTTTGGTGGGGTATTTTTTGTGTGTTTGTTTTTGTTAGATAGTTAGTTAGTTTGTTATGTATTAAATCTGCTTAGGAAGCAAGATACTTTTCTTTTAGGCCAGATGTGCCTAGTTGAAAAGAAAGTCAGCATGTTACTCTCATAATTCTTTCAGTTATAAGAAACCTCAGATCAAATACACCTGTAGTGTAGCTGCATTGCAACAGATAGGACTCTACAGGGCATTGTAGACAACAGAACACTTTAAGGCTAGAGACATTCATTAGGCGATGTTTGAACAAAGCCTCTGTAAAGCTACAAAACTGTGTGATCACACTATATAACACGTGCTTTTGCTAATAAGCAGCACCTTCTTCCCAGTGTAAACTCATGACTACAGCAGATCATTAAATTCACTGAATAACAAAGGTAAGGAAATTTGTCCAAGAAGCTCTGCTTTTAGCAAAGAAACATGCAAGGGATGGAGTTCTTTCTAACAGTTCCTTTTAAACTATTTCATTCTATGAAGAGGTTTTAATTTTTAGCAAGCAGCTAAAAAGCCCCAAAACCAAAACCAATCAATCCCTATAAGAAAAATAGCTTCTTGTTTTGATCAGATGCCTCACTGTCAGTAAAAGAGATCTCAGTCAGACTTTCTTACCTATTGAAAGACATTGCATGTCCCTGTGATCTGTCAAACAGCATTTTGCGCTGCCTTTTCATAATATGCCACTAAGTCAAAAGATACATTTCTCATAGATACATTTGTAATGTTTTGAATGCAGGGCGAAACCAGCCTTCCAGGCACATTTTACTGGATTCAAGAATGTGCTTCTCATTTATTAGTCTATGCTCATTTAGAGGCTTGAGATGAGCTCCAGAAAATGCTTTGAGGGATAAAGACAATACAGTCATTTGTAATTAAAGAACATTTATTCACTCCTTTGTACTCAGCCATAGGCAGATATGCTGGTTCCAATGTATTCACTCAACTCTCTACTGTAATGCCAGTAATGGTAACAGGCAACCGGACCTTGAACAATTCTTACAGCACTGAGTACATCACACAGTCCTTTAACCTGAAATGGGACATAGAGATCACAGGCAGGAAGCATGCTGGTTTTAGCTCAATTCTTGGCATAATCTCTTGTACAAATACAAACAAAACAATATAGGAGGATAGGGGGATTTTTTTTCCTCATTTGTTTTAGCTGTCCAGTGTAGCTGTGTCGCTGATGTCGGAGACAGGAACGCAGCAGGAGCCCACTGAGATCGCGCAGCAACAGCTGAGGTTTATTGAGGTGCACCAGCTTTTATAGGGACTTCAAATACCCCACGCTTACAAATGTGATTGGTTCAGGTTCTTAACTGCGCCCTGCTCACTGGCCAGTGATAGGGTACATTCATGGTTCAAAGGGATTGGCCAGGGTCCCCTGTTTGAGTTTGAATCCAACCTATCATTATCATACTCGGGAATTGTTTACTTCTATTTCCTAACGAGCTTAGGCTGGTCCAGTCGGTGTCCAAATTATCTGTGCAGCTTACAGCCAGCTGAACCTGTCACTTAGCTGAAAATACTACCTCATATATTTTTAATTTATCTGACTATATGCAGCCACACACAAGTATTCCTATTTTACCCTCACTGAAAGCTTTCCTTTGTGTAAATTAAAGTTTTTATTGTCCTGGTGGAATAGGAGGNGAAGGAAGGAAGGAAGGAAGGAAGGAAGGAAGGAAGGAAAGAGCTTCCAAGATAAACTGAGATTTTTTTTTTACCAAAGAATCACGTGAAAGTTTTTTACTTATTTCTCAAAGAAAATATGGCAGTCTTAATTATGATGACTAATTCATGTAGAGATGACAAAACTGCTCAGTCCTATAGCAGAACTGCAACTAGTGCTGTTTTACTTCTGGTTTGTTGCCAGTACTGCCCTATTTCAGTAAGACATGTGGAATGAATCATTATGTGCAGAAACACTTCTCCTCACAGTCTTCTTTTTCAATACCAGATTTGCCTGTGTGTTTTCCTTTTTGTGGAACTATAAATTATGTCCTCAGAATGACCATTTACACTTTGATGCATACTAATCAATGTAAACATGTCATTTTATAATTAATTCTGAACTAATTAGCAGTAATTAGATGTGTCTGTCAAAAATATCAGCAGTGATTTAGAGTATATTACTTGTCAGTCAAATATGTTTTTAATAAATTTTGGTAGCATTTCTGGCTCCAATTAACAGAACATCAGAAGCTTGCAGCCATTTTCGTGGATGTTATTCTAAAATGCAAGGAAAGGACTATATGCATATTTATGGAAGAATATTTCCAACTGTGTTGCTAATATTATAGCAGCTTGAATTAAGTACATTATCCTCATGTAGCTAAACTGTAAAGAGTTGAACTAGAAGTATAACAGCCAGTGAGGGAAACAGATACAAAACACTTTAATAATGCCTAAAACAGATTTAGAAAATACCATTTCATTTTCTCTTTTTTTTTTTTTTTTTTTTTAACAATACAACTTCTATCATACTACTGATTCTGTGGTTCATAAATCAGTGCCTAATAGTATCTTTGAATTTCCATAGCTGGCATAAAATTTTAGGTGCAAGGAGAGCAATGGAGTTGTACCTGGGTTAGTCTTTAAGGGATATTTTTCCAACCTGTTGCAGATATCAGGCTCAGAATTTGATCCATTCCACGCTGAGGTTAGAGATGAAGTTTCATTAGAATTATGAATAAATGAGAAATACAGCAAGGAGCATGTACAGTTTTTCTAGATTTATACTGGCTCTTGTATGCCTGCATAAATACATGCTGTCAACTAATATTCTGACAACACATCTAAAAATAAAGCACCTCTTCAACAAATAAGTAAACACAATCAACATTTTCAAAGACAAGAATTCTAAGGAAGTGAATCCTATTCCAAGTTATGGGACAGAAGGCCACAGAAATCTTTCTAATCTGAATTGACTCAATGACCCTCACCCACAATCCTTTTTCATTGATGTTTGTCAAAAAGATGCTGTGAACAAAGTAAACAGATTAAGAAGTGATTCTTTGTTCCAGAACCCATGCTCTAAACAGGATAGAGATGGAAAACTTTTGGTCAAATTCAAGGTTAGAAACACTGCCGTTTTATGGACGCACCAGTAAATTCTGCATGGTACTACACTGCTAAGAACACTTAAAGGCTAGAGCTAAAAAAATCAAAAGAAATGCATCCCAAGAGGCATCTAAAATCTCTTGCTATACTGGACTCTTTGAAGGGGAACGTGTGGCCAGCTTTATAGGTAATAGCAGGCCTTATGCTCCAGAAGAAGTAAAGGATTTTGTACCTGAGTGTGCACACTTTTCTGGATGTCTCCTCTCCCGCATTCTTTCCAGCATTTTTTTTATGAAATGATAATTATCTGTTTTCCAACCATTAAACCATTAATGAACATTAGTTCATTAGACAAACCAGACAGGCAATGCCCTTTCAGAGAAGGCAAAATAGTGACTTGCCAGGTAAACAGATTTTCAAGACTTTTTCCTGAGATGATACAAAATGATATTACTTATCAATGCAGAATTATGGGGGGTTTTGTTTGGTTTTTATTATCTTTTTCCTGAAAAAAAAGGGAATATTTTGAAGTTTTTTCTGTCTCTGAGGAGTCTACAACACTCGAGAGATTCAGATGAAGTTAAATGCTGTGTTGCAAGGTTTATCATAAATCACAAGAGCAAAATAATACACCATCCTTTAATTTCAACACTAACATGAAATCCCAGTGCTTCTCTTCAGGTATTTGCTATCAGAAATGTCCATAAAAACATGAAATCAGATCTTGAAGGATGACCATGACCTTAGAATATTATTGCTAAAAGCTGCATAGAATCTGGGAGAAAGGTGTTTCCAGAAGTAAAAAATAAATTTCATCCAAATCTTTAAACATTTTTTTTTACTGCAGATTCATGCTAGCAGACTGACTCTTTAAAAGCACATTCTTACACTCCTTCTTCGTTCTCCTTCCAGATTTTGAGTGAAATATTTGTTTAAATACTAAGGCAAATTAAAAGAAATGATTCAGAGAAAAAAAATAAAAAAAGATAAGCAGTGTCTTATAGCATATATACATTCAAAAAGACCCAAAAACAAACCAACAACAACAAAAAGTATCAATCAGTTGTTTTTTACACATACTTCATGAACTTATCTGATAAGCAGTAATAAATCCTTAGAAAACAGGTCAATATAACAATGAGAACAAAAATGAAGCCAGGACACATACAGGTTATCATAATGTGTTAGGTTTTTCACAGATTTCTTACATACAAAATTCTGGTTTTCAGAGCTTGCAAATGATAATATCTTCGGGCTTTAACTTGTATTTACTTAGCATAGAGTTCTGAGAACTTAAGATGGTGCTCTATGAAAGGACTTTTATTATTTTTCTCCCTTTCCTATATCCTCATCTTGATAAAAATAGTAAAATGAAATGCATGACCACAGAACTATGTTAAGTAGAGAAGCTCATCTTAAGCTACCCATCACCTTGGCCAAAAAAGAGAGGAGCCTGAATTAACACTACTTTCCAGGAACACCCAGTACTGAACATTTTCCTAGTTTATTGTCTGACTCTTTCCTAATTTCTTGCTATTGATTAAAGAAAAAATAGTCTACATCTTCAGGTTAAAAATTATAATCCAGCAAGCTAATTACCATAGTGCCTACGAGTTTTTAATACAACACCTGAATGTCTAAATAATTGTATCTAAGTGCAATTAAGATATTAGATACATATGCCATTTGCAAAACATCAATGCTGCTATGGTGGCAATAACTGTTTTGAAATCATTTTTTAGTGACTGCATCTCCTGGCATTCATTTAATTTAAGTTTGAGTATCAGTATATACTATGATACTGATGTTTTTTGGCTTAGAACCAATCTAGTCCTAGTTGAAAATCTGCTTTTCTCTCCTATTGTGTTAACTTAGGAGAAGTAGGTGGATCAATCCATCTTCAAATTGTGGGGAGAGGAGTCACTGCCACATTGCTGAGATTGCACTGATTTTCTTCTTTCATTCTTAGCCCTGTGCTGGAGACTGCACAAAGGAGAAGGAATGTTACTACTGAAAGAACCTGTGCAGAATGTTAGCTGACATGACCAACAAGAAAAAAATTAATGGTGTGCAGAAAATGGTAACTAATGGCAGCTAAGCGTGCCTCCTCACTCAGGCAGTGCTGTGTCAGGGATTGATGAACTAGGTCCTGGAGGGAAGTAACAAATCCACATTGTGGTGCAGGGTGGAGGTAGGGCTCTCTGCAGGGCAAGGTTAGAGCTGGGTTAATTGTGCCTGCCTTGACCGGCAAGTGAGGATACAGCACGAGCCTAATCCCGCTGTAATGCTTTCAGCTCAGGAGTTAACACCTAAAGCTAAGTCAACCTATCCCTGCACACTGCTGTGTCCACAGTGTTGCCATCTTCTCACAGTCTCAACATGCTTTTTCTGACAAGAAACACATTTCCAGCTCTGAGCCACAGATCCTGCCCTGTGGATGATAACGATAGAGACAATATTAGAACTGGGTTTTCCTCCCCACCATTCTCTGTTGCATCTTAGTTCCCTGTTTCTGTTATTTTCCTATTATGCAATAACATATTGTGTGAGTAAATGTATTTGGATGAGAGGATCAAGTGAATCCACAATGAATTTTTGTATGACACCAAGTTGTGTGGGAGTGTTGATCTGCTGGATGGTATGAATGCTCTGCAGAGGGGTCTGGACAGGCTGAAATGGTGGGACAAGGCCAGTGGTCCCATCTTGGGTTAGGTTCAATAAGGTGAAGTTGAGATCCTGCACTCAGGTCACAAAAACCCCATGCAATGCCACAGGCTAGGGAAAGAGTGGCTGGAAAGCTGCCCACCGGAAAAAGACCTGGGGGTGCTGGTCAAAACCTGGCTGAACATAATCCAGCTGTGCCCAGGTGGCCAAGAAGGCCAGTATAATCTTGGTTTGTGTCAGCATTATTGTGTCCAGCAGGATCAGGGCAGTGAAGGCTCTCCTGTAGTCAGCCCTGGGGAGGCTACACCTTGAATCCTGTGTTCACTTCTGGGCCCCTCACTGCAGAACAGACATTGAGGTGCTGGAGCAAGTCCAGAGAAGAGCGGTGGAGCTGGTGAAGGGCCTAGAGGGAAAGTCCTATGAAGAGCAGCTGGGAGAATTGATTTTGCTCATCCTGGAGAAAAGGAGGCTCGGTAGGCACCTTATCGCTCTCTACAACTGCCTGAAAGTAGGCTGTAGCCAAGTGGGTATGGCTTCTTCTCACAGGCAGCTAGTGACAAGACAAGAGGAAATGGCCTCAAGACATGCCAGGGGAGGTTCAGGTTGGACATCAGAAAGAATTTCTTCATTGAAAGGGTTATGAAGCACTGGAAGAAGTGCCCAGGGAAGTGGTGTAGTTAAAGTTTCTAGTATTCAAGAAATGACTGGACATGGCACTTTTTGCTTTGATTTAGTTGTAAGGCAGTGTTCAGTCAAAAGTTGAACTCAAAGATATTGGAGATGTTTTCCAATCTTAATGTTTCTATGAATCTATAAAATTATTCTAAATAGTCAATGAGTCATTATTTCCCATTAAATGTCTCTAGGGAAGCAGTGATAGCGTTTGTACTTTCTGTAATGATAATCTCAGACCAAAGGTCTTCATCTGGATCAAGATACAAATTTGGTATTCTACGTAATTATATCCTGCTTAGATATTACCGACCTAATTTAAATATGGATCCAAAAGAAACTTTCTCAATCTCTCCTTCCCTCAAACAATCAGTCCAATATCAAAGTGGTTTTGGTTTCCTCTTGCCTCCAAACACATTGACTCTGAAGCTAAGATAACTAATGTGAAAAGGGGCAAAAAGTGTGTAGCCTTTGGTAAAATACAAAATCTGCTGTTAGGATGCCTTCTCATGGCTGAAATTATAATTTTCTTTATTACATATCATATTCTAACATTTTTATCTTCAATATATAGAATATTTTGTTTAAGTGCATGGTAAACCGCCGAGGAAGTCTAACTTCCTTTGAACCCTTTCTGGAGCCAAATGCTTAAGCCTAATTATAAATTGCTATGCTCTTTATTTCCTTTTGAAATTCTCCAACTATTCTAATTAGGTTTCCCCAAAGGTCAGAGAACATTAGCAATCTGGGCACAGTCTGACTTTTTGAAGTGCTAGGAAATCTACTGTTAATGGTATTTGAGGAAACATAAGAGAAAACCAGCTGCCCTGGCTAGGATAGAATAATTAATAATAATAGCTGTGTAGTGATGACATATCCAGGTTAATTGCATACTAATTAAAGGCTATAGTAAAGCAAATTACTGTTTGCATTTGAAATAATGGCTTGTGGCCACAGTAACTCATAAAAATATGTTGTGTCCTCTTGGCAAGTTCTCAAATGGGAGTGAAATTAATTTCAGACATGTACACATGATCTAGTTTGAGAAGTCAAAAGTTTTGAGAAGCTTTCTGTAGTGAGACAGTGATAGTAATTAATGAAGTAGAATTTGATATGAGTTGAAGTTAAGTTCTGAAAAAGTGAAGGGAGAGAGTGGCTGGCAGATCTGGGAGTCAATCAAAAGATAATTAATGGACAGTGCAGAGTATGAGGAGCTATTCAGCATGAAGAATCAAATCTTTAACTAGGGGTAAACAGGGAAAGAGCCAGGAGGAGAGTCCCGCAGTGAGCTGTTTCTGGATGTTTAGAAAGGATATTAAGGAGCTTGTCATTTGGAGGATGACTGACTGAAAACAGAGTGCTGGCAAGATTTGAGCTGTGTAGGATCTTGGTGCTGCTCAGAAAACTAGTTGGAGGCTTTGGCTTGTGGGTTTTTTAGTGTGCTGTGAGTGAGATAAAGTGAATGGAATAACAGACTATTTCTGGGGAGGAAGAACGTCCAATACACTGAGTAATCAAAAGCTAGAGAGAACTTATCTTGTTAATACAAATGGGGAAATAATAAAGAAGTTCAGAAAGGCATTCAATGACAACATTCAGTCAAGGCACTACCAAGAACATAGACTAACCATAGGCTGCCATCCCAGATTTTTCCTGTGTCTGATTCTTATTACACTTTGGCCACACTCAATCTGTACCCGGTCCTTTGATGTGAGGGAGTGAAGAAATATAGGAATGGAGAGAAAAGAATTGGATTCACAGCTCATGTTTAGGTTCAAGTATAGCTGAAATTCAATGAGTTTGGATTTTATATGGTTTTATTTACAGAATAATTCAATGAACACAGAGTATAAAATAAAATAAAATAAAATAAAATAAAATAAAATAAAATAGCAAAGAAATGGTGACCTGGTTAAAAAAAGAAAACTACTCAAAAATAAGACTCACTGGTGCTCAGTTTTAGCCTACAGGCTCTCTGACAGGCCTCAAGGACCAAATCTCTCCCCCAGAACCTTGCTAGAATGCATAAACATGTAGTTCCTCTGTTGCAATTGTACTAAAAAGTAGGACTAAGTATTCTGTCTAAAATAGTAAAGGATTTCAGATGGGATTTTCCTGGAATGCCTCATCCTGGAAAATATATCAACAACAATTCATTGTGGATACAGATGAAATGAGAGGCAGCTAACTCCCTTCTTTTGTTAACCCTAAAATTCTAACTTGCCTTCTTTTGTACATAATGACAACTCTTAGAAATTACATATATGAGTGGGTTTTAATATTAACCAAAAATAATCTGTATATTGACTATTATCTTATCTGTATTTTGTTTTTTGATTGCATGAAGAATATAATAAAACCATTTAAAATTATTCTGTGCTACACTGGAATAAGCAAAGTAATACTCAGTTTATTAAGAAGTTGTGAATGTTCTATATAATATATTACCTAGAAAAAAAAATTGTAGCTAGTGTTCTGAATTTCTTCCAATGAGGAAAATACTAAATTCAAACCAAGTTTTATGAGGATGCTCCAGTAATCATGTTTTTAAAACCTAAACTAATGTGACCTTTAAATACAAAAATGTTTTTTACTTAATAATAGAAAAAGTGGTAACTGAATTAGAGCCAATAGCGTTTCAGAATATTTGGCCACATAAAAATGTTTATTCTAAAATGGTCATTAGAATCATTTTAGCCAGACAAATAAATTATATTACCTTATCAAGGGTCTAGACCTGCAGCTGATATTAGCAGACATGGTAGATGGACTTGAGCAGTGTAGTGGTGATGGATATCATGACTGAAGACTTGATACAAAACGAGCAAAATCATAAATGCATAATGTGTCTTATATAGGTATGCTGTTTTTTCTCTAAAACTAAAGCAGAAGCTGCAGCTTTTTCCACTGTTTCATTATGGTCTTTTCCCAAGATAAAATGAAGTGATTGAAGAATTCTTGTTCTTGCGGTTGAGCTGCTGAAAATATGCTTTAAAATCATTAATAACAGGATATTCAGCTCTTTTACCAGCTTAAGTGAATTCTAACTAAGGGGTCAGAATTTAAAAAAAGAAAGATGACTTCATCTGCTTTGAAACCAATGTGCAAATCTCAGAAAGCTTGAATAGGCAGAAGAAGCTAATGGGGCTGAAACTTTGCAAGACCTGAGATAGATAAATGACTTGCAGCCTACAAAGCCACTCATTTTCTTATATACACAGGGACAAAAGACTAGGATATAAGTGGCAAGCTTATTTAAGTAAAAGGAAAAAGTATAGTTCTGCTGTTCAAGGTCTCCCAGGTATGTTTTTCTGAGGAATAAGCTATTCACAAAATGAAAAAAAAACTGGGAGAAATGTGAAACCTACTGAGGCAGATGATAATTGATAATCGGTTGCTGCTAATATTAAGAAACTGCTTTTACAAAACTTCAAAGAGATCACATCTCAAAGATACAGAGAAAAATATTAAAAAAAAGAAAAAATGTTAAGCTCATAGAATATCTTGAGTTGGAAGCAACCTCTGGGCCCTATACATAGGGTAAAACATCAGGAATATCCATCTAACCCCCAAACTCTAGAACAGTTATAAAGGCATATTAGAAGCAATGATTTACAAGTCTGGAGACACCCACAGTACCTTCTCCTCCCTCCTTCCTTCATCAGAGAAAAAAACTTACAGTGCCAGGATCTCAAAAATATTTTAAAGGGCGAGTTTAACAACACAATTTTAATTTTGTCTAACAAACAGAGCACTAACTAAGAGATATGAGCCCAGAGGTGTTCATTTAGAAAGTGATGCTTGCAAACAAGCTAAGTCCTACTCATGGCATTGAAGCAATGGTACTTTAATGAGTGACATGAGAGGCAGAGGGCCAACTGTTCTGACAGACAAAGGAAGCATCCTGTTAGGTGTAGGGAAAATGAAAAATCTAAATTTCTGATGAAAACAAATAGTATGAAATCCTTAGAACTGTTAAATTTGGGGGAAACAACCCAATAAGTTAACGTCAATTGGTGTCATAAAAAAATATTTTACAGCAAATGAGATACAAAAGATACCTGGATTTTCTTGAAGATGTAGAAAATCTATCAAGACATTTTAAAAGCAATCAATCAGCAGAAGATCATGCCAGAAGTATAAACACTGGTGTTAACTGTGATGTTTGCAAAATGGAATACAGGGCAGTTTAATGAATTCACTAATAAATTGATTGATGACCAGTGAGGAGTTTCCTCAATAAATATAGTAGAACACAAAGATTGGTCAAAATGTAAGTTAGCTTAGAAGAAAAATAATAAAACACTATTTTTTAAATAATACAACATTGATAGCCAAGGATAGCATTAGAGCATTATTTTGACAGTTTTAAGTCTAAATTAATGCAGTGTAATAGACACTCAGGATAGGCACCAATCACAGTAAGAAACTGCATAAATATTTTCACTACACTGCTTCTCACTGGAGTTTTGAAAGGCTGCTCCTCAGTGTGTCATCTGTACAAGGAATATGCCAGGAAAAATAATATGGCAAGCATATTAGGGCAACTAATAGGATACAAAGTCATTGATGGCAGATGACATGAGAGGGTACATAAAAAAATCACTTCAGAGAATATGACAGCAAATTGAGAGCTCTCCAGGAGAAATAACCACCCACTAGTGGTCTAAAAACCTTTTAAAAATATTCACAGATGTGGCATTTTAACCTACAAAATAGAATTACACCACAGCAGGACCATCTTCATCAAATACACCATTTGTAACAAGATGCTTTTACTACTTATTCAAGAGAGATTTTTCAGGAGGTAAGGGTTTGTACCTAGAAGTTTAACTGTTTGCCTCAGTAGCTTCACTCAATCGTACTACATGAGAAATCTGTGGAAACCTGAAATAAGAGAATACCAAGCCTCACCAGGATATTTAAGATATTTATCCCAGTTCATTAAGGTAACAAAGCATGCATGTGAAACCCCAAGCTCTACCTCAACTAAAATTAATGGACTGCTGCGTGGATTTCACTGCTGCTGCTAATAATACTGAGCCTTCTCTTAGGACCTTCTGTTGGACCTGTGCAAAACCTGGGTGCCTGATGCTGCTTTGAATCAGCAGAACAATCCAGACCATATGAATTACATGAGATAATATAAGAAACTACTGAGATCAAAAAAAGCCCCAGAAAACATTTTCACTGCTCCTGGTACTGCAATCTAAAGCATTGTAGAAATACAATTGCTAATGCTTGTATAATAGATTAAAGAAACTATAATTCTGTTTAAAAAATTCTTTAAACCTGCACTAAAGGGTATAATGGACTTCCAGCACAGCATGGCAGGCTCCTGCTTCATTATGCTTTCTAAAGAAAGGTGTAGGTTATCAGTTTCCTCTCTTACTTGGCATATTGTGATTGCTGTTTCAGAATTTGAGGATTTCAATCAATTGCTAACAAGTCCAATGCGTATGAGTCATACTGGATTACCTGGCTGCACTATCAGCAAAACTGATGCAGAGTGTTTGTGAATCCCATCTGAAATACTGCTTAATGCTAGAGAGGAGTTACTCCTGAGTTTAACGACACAAAAGGATAAAGCCTCTTTAAGAGAAAACCTGATATTGGCTATATTTTATACACTAGATTTTGAATCTGGTACAAGTTTAAAGAAATATTGTAATTTGATTTAAATTTGTTATTTTTATTTAGTTTATGTGATGGGTTGGCCATGGCTAGCTACCAGACACCCAATCAGCTATCCTCTCACTCCTCCTCCTCAAAGGACAGGGGCAGAAAATAAGATAAAAAGGTCGTAGGTGGAGATAAAGACAGGGATTTATCAGTTACTATTACTGACAAAAAAAGATTCAGATTGGGGAAAGCAAATTTATTATTGCAAATTGAAATTGAGTTGGATGGTGAGATACAAAGACAACAACTAAAATAACTTCCTCCCATTTCCCCTTTTCCCAGGGGAAACTTCACTCACTGAAACTGAACTTTCAACTTCACTCCTTTATCCCTGACTCCTCTGTTTCCCTGCAACTGCAGTGCAGAGGGGCGAAGAATGGGAGGCTGCAGTTCAGTCCATTAACAGCTCCCTTCTGAGGCTCCTTCCTCTTCACGCTGTTTCCCAGTGGCACTTTGGGACATTTGCAAAGACTGCAGTCCTTTGGGATAAGATTGCTCCAGCATGGGCTCTCCACGGGCTGCAGCTTCCCTCCGGCCACGTCCACCTGCCCCGCCGGGCTCTCTCCCAGGCCGCAGGGCCATCCATCCCCGCCGGCTCTCTCCTGCCCCGGCCCCGCTCCCGCTGTCCCCTCGGGGCTCGCGGGGCTGTTTCTCGCTCGGTTCCCCCGGCTCAGCCCCGGCTGCCGGGCAGCGTTTTGCCCTCCCTCGGCCAGGCTTTCCCCGGGGCTCTGGCCCGGCCGCCCGTGGCCGAGGGGCTCGGCCGTGCCCTGCGCTGGGGCCGCTGCAGCCGCGGGCACCGCCTGGGGCCGGGCGGGGCAGCCCCGGCACGGCCCCGGCACGGCCCCGGCACGGCCACCACCACGGGGACACCTTGGCCTGTACAGGTGCAAATCTGATTTATTTTCGCTATTCAATTAATTAATTGAAAAATCATTTCAACTACAAGGCTTCATAGAGGGGTTTCCTAGATACTGAGTTCCACTGTCTGTTTCAGATTTTCTTTGAGCCGGTACCCAAGGATCAGCTTCACAATAGGACCTGTGGTCCTCTGGAATGGATGATGGCAATAAATCCAGGTTTTCTTTTTGAGCCTGACACTTCCTCAGACTCTCGCACCTAAATATAATGACAAAATGTTTAATCTTCTGTCAGTTTGAAATTCAGCTGGATCAAGATACTACTAGGCTTTCTCACATACAACCATTATATGTGGCTTTTGTAAAGCTCTCACAAGGAGGGGGTAGTATTTTCTTCTAAATAAAGCATTTTTCTGAATAAAAAATCACGAGCTCAAATTAGAGTTTCCAATCAAGTTCAGACCTCCACATTTAGGCCTATTAATGACAAATATAAATAGCAACAGAGCCGCATTTACAGATTATTTTGTACTACTGACAAAATACTGCATTGATAAAGTACCCTTCTGGGCCAATTGACCACTAGTTCTTAGGACAGAAGTAGTTCATGATTTCGTAATAAATAACCTGCTCAGAATGCAACCTAACTGATTTTCTTTCCTTTCCATAACATCATGGTTCCAGGCTACAGTTTTCTTTCAAACTGATATTAACGAACGTGACTACCATCAGTATCTGCACTTTTAGTAACTTCCCACTAATGAATAATAGCTGAGAAGTGTGCATCCTTAAACAAAGTGTATCAGCAGATTAGTTTTTAAAGTGTTTCTTTTCATATACCCTTTGGGTACTGGAGCTTATGTACTCTAGTCTACATCTTTGGATGGAATGTTCCTTCCCCCTTTCAGCGGCTGTATCGGAACCATTTCATAATCTATTCCTTAGCTTTCTTCAAGCAGAACAGATAGATGTGACCTTCTGATAAAGACCTCCAGTATATTTCCCAAGGAATTTGTGCCAAACTACTCAGGAACTCAGAATCACATAGCAAGTACATGTCTGACAAAACTTTGGTATCTTTGAGTATCCATTTGTTACTTGAAACTAACCTAGCTGGGTAAAACACTGTAAAAAAAAAAAAAATTCTGTATTTTTTTAGGTCTGAGTGACAATATATTTCATCACTCTAAAATTTTTGAATCATCCGAAGTTGCAAAGTGTTTCTTAGATGCCTATTCTTTGTTTGCTGGTTAATGGCAAGTGAATCTATTGTTTCTTCTCTACAGGTGCTGCTGCTACCCTCTAAACTGAGTCTTACAGGATGATGAGAAGTGTATTGCTGCTGCCAATACCAGTTCCTGTGTTTTATTAGATAGGACTCTTCTGACTCGTATCTCTTGGGACTGAGCTTCTTTCACTTTTCCTATCTGAAAGGAAGTATTGTCAGCACAAAACAGTGACCCAGGGTAGAGCTGTTAATAATGTAACAAAATGTCTGCTGTTTGACTTAGAAGCGGCTCCATATCTTCTGAAGAAATTGCCTATTGGTGTTGTAAGCATGGATCTTCAGTGTTAATATTCATGTAGATGCTTGCAGAGCAGTGATAATTGTCCATTTTCCATTTATTACAAACCTCACACTTCTGTTGAGGAAGAAGGTCAGACAACTAGAGGAACTGTTGCCTTTTCTTGTTATTTGAAAGGGCAGAAATAAAAGATAACATTTTTGGTGTTGCTTTTGGAAGAGGAGGGATTTAGGGTTTTTTTTTAATAGATTTCACATCTTACAGGATCAATTGGATTTTTTATAATTTCTTCAGTATTTCTAGACCAGAAAAATCTGGATCAAATTTCAAAGAAAATTCTCAAGGTTTTTTTTTTTTTTTTTTAAGTCCTAAATTGAAAATCTTTTGTATATCCATACCACAGACCACATAAAAGCTTCTTTCTGCAGCTTTGGAAATCTCTCCTTTCTTTCCCTTGAAAAAGCTATACAGAACGTTAGTTTTGCTTTAGTTAAGACTGCTCCAGAAGTACATTGTATGTATGTTTCAAGGGAAACAAGTATGCTTCCCTTGAATCAGTAGCTAAAAGCTGAAGAAAGATCTATCTGGTAGAAGTATTTACTGGACATTTTTCTTCACACAGCAATCTTTCTGCAACTCAGCTGGAATAGAAAGGTTTTCCAAAGAAAGGAGTTCCGAGGAGTTCTGATGTATCTTAAAAATACATAGATAATATTGGTTATATTGTAAGTACTTGCAAATCAAATGACCTCCCTGCATTTTTCACTTAATATCTTTTGTCAGCAACATATCACTACTTCTGTTACTCACCTGGATTTTTTGGCATACGTCAGACCAGTGGATGACAGTTGTATCTTTCTGGATGGCCAATACATGAAAGAATAGCTGATGAGACTCAGCTTTGATACATTCAGTATATAAAAATTTTCATAACGGGGCATTCAATAAATTAGATGTAGAAATGGAGAAGGAACAGCAAAAAACCCTGAATGCACAGATCAGATTTTCACATGCACATAAAATACTTTACTGCATGCCCTTTAAAAAAAAAAACAACAAAAAAACCCAAAAAAACCCACAACAACCCAAAACAAACAAACAAAAACCCAACCAAACAACCAAAAATCCAACAAAAAAACCCAAACAAAGAAAAAAAAAAAAAACCAACAAAAAAACCCTTCTAATACTATAAGGTAATTTTCTCCAGTTCTTTCTGTGTCCCAGGAGATAAAAGTAATTGAACCATCACTTTTTGATCCTCCTAACCCTTTTTACATTTCAGATCTATCAAAAGCCTTGAAAAATTATTGTTTCCATTCCTGGTTACTTTGATATTCTTTGTATTCTATCTAATACTTTTAGGGCTTTAGATTATCTGCACCATATAGATTTGACAAACTGCTGAACTTTTGATTAAATAAAAACAGAATGGTACAGCATCTCTGGACTGCATAAAATATCCGTTGTGGAGGAAAGAAAAAACCTCCTAAACAAGCAATAGGCAAGGTTTTGTGCTACTGAAATCAATAATACATTCAGAATTGAGCTTAGAACAGAAAGTTCTCTACATAGCATGTGAAAAATATTTGAACATAAAAGATGAAAAATTTCCGATATAAATAAATAGATGTGGCAAACAAAATACAGCGCAAGTACTAAGTGAAGCCTGATTTTGTATTTCATTGGAGAATTTGTTGAAACTATTCATACTGAGAGAACTATTAGTGGCATTGTATTAATGTGCATTAATTGATGGATAAATAGTCTAACAATTTGTGCTCTTTGAATAGAAGACAAAGCAGTAATTTGGTCTCTTGATCAAGATGTTGAAAAATGTCATTTGCTGTAGAAAAATGTTATTTTAATTAAATATTTATCTATTCATTTTTATGGTGCAGATTTTGGCCCAAAACACAGACTCTTTAATTATCATAATAGTTTAATGAATATCCAACATCATCTCAACACATCTTTCTACTGTCTGCAATGGGTATTTCCATCTATATTGTACATGTGAGAAGTTAAATGAGAAAAAAATTCACTTTTTGCATCTGAATTCTTGGAATTATAACCAAAAGTGTCCTGAACTGTTCATGCTCAGTGTCTGCAGCTCAGCCACTCTGGCTGTGGCCCAGGACACCAGGTCAGGTCCAAGGTGCCAGCAGCCTCTGCCTCAATGATGCCACAGTGGGGCCCATCTCCAGGTCCCCACATCCCTGTCTGGCCTGACCATAGGCCCCCAAACCAGGCTGTCCTGCAAGACCCTGTCCTGGCCTTGGTCCATCCCTGTACCCAGGGAGGGGCTTGATACTCAGGGCTGGGGCTCCTGCAGAGCCCCCTGAGTGCCCTGGGCCTGGCAGCCGGGCCCTGGCATCACTCACCCACCCGAGAGCCCCCCATGCTCAGAGAGCTGCTGGCCTCCACACTGCCCTGCCAGATCCCAGGGTCTAACCACATGCAGGTCAACTCACCATTATGTTTGCCAGCCTCAGTATTCTGTCCTCTCCTTTCAGTAATTCCTCACAACACATACACAATTGTGTTTCACCCCTCACCCCACCTACATCTCGCTCAAACCAACCGCACTGTACACCTGAAGCTTTTAAAAGAAAATGACAAAGAAATGAAAATTAATGTCTTCTTGTCAAATGAGATTCACCATTCCACATGTTAAGTCTATATTTCTTAAGGCAATGCATCTAATTGCTGAGCAGTCAGTAAAGCATTATTTAAGAATTGTCCTAAGTAATTAAATTAGGCTATTCCGGTTTGCTTAAACACACATTAATCTTTCACAGTGACATCAAATTTGCAAACACCTTAGGGAAAAATTCTGCAGTAAATAATTTGTAAATGTAATAAACGTTTAACCTATAAAATAATAGATGAGGTAGAATACTTCAAACCAGTTCTAGCTTATTTTTTTCCCCTGATTAAAAAAAGTGAATCAGAGCTTCTTAGTCATTTGATTGTATCATTCATGCACATAGTATACACTGTTGCATTTATTTGATTGATTGGAAAAGTGACAATTTGTATATGCTTTAAACTTTAAAAGTTTTTTAAAAGTTCATATTTTAAAAGTCTCCTTGTGTTATATCCAGTAAAATGTATAAAAGCTGCCTTGTTTTCCTGCTTCAATTTAAAACTGGAAGTGTAAGAAACTCAGTTATGATTGGAATAATTATTATTAGAGACAGTATCTGGATTCTAAGCTGTAATGCAAAAAATAGTGTCATGACCTTAGAGTAAACTTAGAAATATGGTCAGAACTAGAAGGTAACTTGGTAATATTGCTTCTAATGCTTGTGTTCAGGCCAAATTAATTTTGTGTGCAGTTTCATCAGTGCAAGGCAGCTACTGGCATGACAAAGTTGCCCAGCAAGTCTCTGCCATGCCTGTTGAAACTTGGCACAGGGGCTGTACAGTGTATGAGTCTTTTCCTCCAAGCAGCTGAACCATGGCCCCCTCAGCTGGTATTCATCATCTCACTGAATTGGGCCCTCTGTGAGCAAGAGCGTGGAAGTATACCAGAAACTGAAAATTCTTGGATGAGGCAAGTGGGAAATACATGATATAGAATTGTTTGAGTTGGAAGGAGTCTTAGAAATTCGCTGGTTTCAACTCCCTCTGCCATGGGTAGCACACTGTGGGCACCATAAACTGAAACCATATTCAGAGTTTTCATGCATTTGGTTTTCTGCAAGCATCCCTATGGAAATCCCTTTTCATATGCCAGTGAGTACTTAATATAAATTCATCTATTTTTGTTTCTATAACTGAAACACATTGTTTGTAATGCCTGTTTTGTATAATTCATTTGTGGAAGTGATTGTGTCAAAAAGTGAGCCTGCAAATGACAATGTCCACACCCTAACTGAAGAGCAGATGTGTGCTACAACTTCATGTTTTGGTTTGTGTTTCTCTGGGGGTACTCCCTATACTATGTGACCAGCACACACCGCATTACATTATTTTTCTTTTTTTTTTTTTTTGATTTTTCATTGAATACCGGGCTGCTTGCAGGGCACAAACATGATCTGTAAATGGGAAGAGCTTCTAAGTCTCTGACCATGGCTACAGCAGCAGTAGTAGTGTGGACAAGCAGAAGTAGATTTGCAGCACAAATGCTGGTGATGAGAAACGAATGTCCAAATTGTAGCTGTCTACTACAGAGTGCAAAATCTGACATGTTTGCTGTACACTTTTCAAACATTTAGTTTGATTTTAATATTTCAACTTCAAACTAGTTCTAGATGGGTGCCATTAAATGGCAATAAATACTCTCCTCAAAGCCTTTCTGGCTTATCCTTAAGTGAACCACCACCTAGTAAATTGCTTTAGAATGGGTAAAATTATCTTTTGGATGCAACAAACTTCTTTAAAGACAATAGAGAAGTATAAAAAAATGACAAGATACCTCATACTTGGGCAGCTCAAAAAAAAAAAAGTGAGCTCAAATTTAAGAAACAGCCTGATGAGCTTTAAGTTCTCACTGCTTTAAAATATTTTATTCTCAGGGTTATATATATTTAAAAAATACCAAGCGAATAACCAGTCTGTGATTTGTAAACATTGTTTACAACTTCTTATTTTAGGAAAAAAAATCGTACCCTTCTGAACTTTGAGGAGAATGAATGAAGACAATCATAATGGTTACGGTAATCATCTGGTGTGCTAGAAATGTCTGAATGTCTTATATCTAGTAAGTTTCACAAGCAACAGAACTAAACTGATTTTATGAGTGAAGGGCTATTGTTAAATATTCACACAAATAAATGTTTTGGGGCTTCAGATGAGATGGAAGTTGTGTCAGGTTATGTTAAAAGTCAATAAAAACCAATAACTCTTAAGAAAATGGTATGAAGTAAGCCTTTGTCAAAGGAGACTTCCTGGGGCCTAATTTTCCACTTATAATAAGGTATAAAAGATTTTGATGCAGTAGTTAATTTCCTAGTGAACTGAGTTTCCCATTTCCGATGCCTGTTAATGTCATAGAGGGATCACAATACTAGATTTCTGTAGGACTCTTCAAAACAGGTTATTGTACCCATGCTCAAGAATTTAATGATTAATCTTTTTCTTCTCCTTCTGCCAAAAACTTTATCAAAATTGATGTGTCAGAATGTTTCAGCTTCAGTAAAACGGCATTTTTTCCTGTCTGATCAGTTCTATTTATCATGTTCATGTCAATGTTAAATTTGCTGTTGAAAAAACCAATTTGAAGTAGCTTGATATTTTCTGAAAAGGCCTGTCCTGAATATGTAACATAAGAAAAGCTTTGCTATCTGTAATCCTTCCCACTAGAAAACAAAACCTATTTCAGGGACTAGGGGACTCCAGCACTACTCATGGGAATATCTACTCATACATCCAGTGGGAAGCTATAGTGAGATATACTCCAAAGTTCTGTGAGATCCACAGCACACAAAGAACAGGAAAAAAATGAAAGTCATTTCAAGGGAGCCAGACTGCACCACAAGGGAAGACTAAGAAATATCCCATATTGGGAACTATCTTTTGGATGCATATAGGATTTTCAGGAGGATGCTCATGAGGTTCTTATTGGCAGTGATTGTACATGACTGTATTTTAGGTGCTTTACTAAGCATTAGCCCTTTCACCCAGCATAAAGAATTCAGAGCAAGCATAAGAATCCCACATGCACTTTTTATGCTAATTTCTAGATTCTGTTGATTGTGTTAAAGTCAATAGTAGAACTCCTAGTGTTTTAGCATGACCCAGATCTGAGTATTTTACTTTCCTATGAATTTTGCTTGATTCTAGAAGCCAGTCAAAAACTGTATTTTTTTTTTTGTTAGAAGCCTTGAGAAAACTTTCTTGTCCCATTAGAAGGAACAGAGAGAAAATGTTCACTTTCATAAATTTAACACTATATTCATCACTTGATGAAACAACATTTTCACTACCATAATAATGGATTTTATACAATTTTATTGCCATAAGCTTGCTATATAAGGGAGAGAAAAGCTATTTTCTTCAGCATGGGTCCCACAGGATCTTGCACTAACACATAATACATTTATATGTCTCAGATGAGGATTTGATAATAATTGTGACAGATGGACAATGGCCTAGTAATAAATGACTATTTCATAGCCAAAGTACATAAGGGAAATTTCTTTCAAATTTAGGAAAAAATATCATCCCACCCACATGGTTTAACTTTGAGACAAATAAGTGGACAGGGTCATAATGAATGAATGCTTTCTAAGTTAGTTTCCTTGAGAACTCAGCTGTTCAACAATCATCTCTAATGATGAGATTTAATAATCAGACTGACTAGCTGTGGAGCATGTTTGAGTCTGTTCTTTTGACTTTGTCTTCCACTTGCTCCAAAAGTGTAGTAAAATAAGGTATGTCTAAATCTTGGTTACAATGTCAATAAAGCTCTCTAGCTGATTTAGAAGCATTGGTTTAATGGGCAATGTACATCTAGTTACTTTTAGCAACCTTTGTGTGATACGTGAATTTTTTTCCCTCTCTAATCTTACAGAATATATTTTTGGATTGCTGTATTAAACTATTCATTCCTAAGGGAAAAAAAAAAATGACTGAAGAAAAGCCCAAAAGTTTTAATGGTGCATTAATCTGTTAGATTTGGGATATGGTTACTTCGTGTGAGAGTTCAGATCCTCAGAGCCTTTTGAGTTACTGCTAAAAAAGATATAAATTATTACAGTATCACCTGTACTGCAATGCTATTAAACCTTTTTGACAAGGCATCTGAGGGATTTCATAGTACTGCTGTGGAGGTCAAGACTCTCTCTCCTTATGAATAACCATCTTGTAACGGTTAAAGGGACAGAGCTTCTACTTCTCTGGAAGAGACTATAGTAAGACTAACACTGAACACACAAGGACCTCATTATGATTTCAGGTGCATCTACCTTCAGACAACCTTCTCTTTGTTACTCTTCTGATATCTACATGATCTCTGTTTTGACATTTTCCCACAAGTTAAAAGCACCACAGGTTGTCTGGGGTTAAGACACCGTCTTCTTGCAAATTTTCACCCTCCCCATCAGAGAGGCAAAACAAGTATCAATATATTCCTGCCATTTTGGACACAGGTTATGAACACTGGAGCCTGAAAAGGTAAGCTGAAATGCACTGAACTGTGCAGAGTGAGGCACAGCACTGTTATTGCTATAGAGGCTGCAGCAGTGCAATAATATCACTACCTAATTATTGGTGTCACAGGCATCTAAATTTACAGTTATAATGACACAGGTATATCAGCTATTACCATTGCCATGATGAGACATACATATTTGAAACTGTTAATTTAATCTCTTGGGATCCTGTTTTATTTGTTCTAGTTCAATTTTTGCCCTTTTAATAGTTACTCTCCAGCTACATTACTTGCAATTAGCTCACAAAATCCTGTCTCTCTGACAGTTAGATTTGTATCATTTTAGTTGCTTACAATAGGGGACAAGGGATTTATTTACAATAATCACAGGCAGCTTCTTGACTATATCACTGCTATACTTTTTGTTGGAGATACATTTCACTTGTCATCCTCGTATTCAGCAAGATACTTGCACTAATAACTACATACCCTTTTTGGGGCACTTTGCATCCGTGCGATCTTGAAATTGCCCCTTGTTCTCTCTGACATTCCATTTAATCTATGCATGAGCTCTGCAAGAAACTTCCCCACAAGCTCCCCAAAAAGCTGTGCAAAATTGCCTTCACTATGATGTATAATCAGACCTTGCAGGGCTGGTCCTAGTATTATATCTAGGGAACTGTAGCTTAACTTTAGAGAATCTTGTTGTACAGCTGGTAGATCAATAGGAGCAAAACAGCAAGACAGTCTTTCTACTGCAAAACATCACCCATCAAAAGCTGAACAAATACCAATATTTTGACATTTAAAGATTTTGTGGTTTGTGTGGGCTTTTTTCTTTCCAATATATTGTAGAATTTTTCTTTTGTTGCTGAAATTGGACACACAGATAATTATAGGTCTTGGTAGCTCATTAACAGCTCTGCCTTTAAATCAAAACATTTAGATAATGAGTTGGTCTAATTTGATTTCCCTGTTGACTGTCAACAATTGCTTTTCTTCCCTCTCTTAATGAATGATTCTGTTCTTTTTTTGGGAAACTAGTTCCTGGGCTAGTCCAAGAGGTAGATCTTTCACAACTGTCATTTTTAGATTTGTCATAAATTGTTACTTTATCGTATCTTAATTCCGCACAAAAGTTTAAGGAACAAAAATTTTTATCTACACTTTATATATTTCCTTGGATGTGTGTTCCATAGGACTACTGTGAAATTTCATTCAAATAGAGATAGGGTTGCTATAAAAACCTTTTAGAACTGTATCTGAGGTGAAACATAATGTTTAGGTTGCAATATATAATAGGTCTGTACAGCAATTAACAATATTTATTTTAACCAATATGTAAAACGAATTTTCAAAAACACTATGTATTTAAGTTCATTTCTGAATTCTCTCAAGACCTCTTTTTGAAATATACGGACATCCTTTCATGCTTTTTACTGAGGTGAGCAAAAGATGAAGCAACAAGTCATCAGCTCTGTGTGTTCAGGGCTTTCAGAATGTCATGGTACAAATATGTTTAGTTTACCTGTTCTTACTGAGGCTGCCAGAAGTACAGACCATGCTCCAGTAAATCTTGCTGCCAGAGTTAGAGATGTTATGGTTCCCCATTGTCTGGCCTGCCTCACTTCTGAAAATTATTACCTTCATCACAGAAGGAGAAAAAGATTGTGCCTGAGCCATTTCAAAGGATCTTTTCAGTGTCTGAACTTAAGCCACAGGTGTTTGTGAGTTTGAACTGGAACAGAAGGCTTAGCAGCAGGTAAGGCACAATTACTCTTCTGCTGCCTTTGCTATAAAAGCTACTATCAGTGATATGTGGTCAAGCTACAGCTATAGCAGGGTGTGTTGGTACTTGTCTGCCACCACCAGTAGAACTTAGTTGTTCTTCCAAGATTTCAAAGCTGTGGGTAAAGAAAGCATATGCTCCATGTAATGCAACTTTGCTTTCAAAATTCATGATGTCAGTGCAGCTTCACTGAACACAGAATGCTTCTGTTGGCTTACCTGTTTGTGCATTGATGTAGCTGAGCTGGTAGGACAACTGGGAGTAGATATTTCCTCTCGACTAGAAAAAACTGTGGTATATTCTTCTGGCTTTAGGTATCAGAAAAAAACTAAAACTAGTATAAGAAATGTGATTAACATAAAAGTTAGAGTAAAAAACTAAAGTGTAAAAGTCCCTTTGAAGTGTAAAAGTCTCTCACCTGTTTAGTAGAACCATAGTTTTGAGATTTTTTTCTGTAGGTGAAATGACTCATAGAAGGCATCCGATAATGATCTCTATTATGAACGTATCTGTTTCTCTAATTATTTCTCAGTATTCTTCTGCCCACATGAGTTAACAGGTTGACATTTTAATTATCTTCTCTCCGAGAAGAAAGAATAGAGTGAGAAGCAATGAAAATGTGGGGCATAAATGAGTGCACAGAGTCCTAAGTTGGGATATGGAGAAATGCAAGATACCAATCCCTGAAAATAAGGGCCAAAAAATCATAATCCAGTGATTTGTAACGTCAATGTAAGAAGAATTCCAAAGACTTTACAAAACCCAACCAACCAAAAATAAAAAATATCCTTAACATAAGGGTGGGAAAGAGATTTCAGAAAAATATTTTCTTGGTAACTGAATAAAAGGGAAAGTAGGAGAACAAAATTCATTTATGAACTGCCTTTAGATTTTCTTAGACCTAGAGACAAGTTTTAAAAAGTCAGCAAAGGTTCCACACATTTTTTTCTAAATGAAGCACTAGAAACACTTTTTCCAAGTTTCTACCATTGCCAAGTAGAACTCTAAGTGATAGGTCTTCCAGGCTTCTCTGGTTCATGCAGAAGAAATGCAGCGGTAGTTTTATGCCCATTACATTCTCTACCTTTCAAGGGTCATACCCAGGCTGTGAAACTTGCAGTGGTTCCCAGTGGAACTGCCAATTTTGTGACCATCAGGCTCACCCGCAGCATATATGAGACTGGACAAGAAAAATCTGTGTGAGTTAGAGTCATAGAATCACTTAGATGCTTTCCTCTGTTCTTTCTCTCTGGTTCTTCATCAAGTACAGCTCTGTTGAATTTGGTATACAGCTTTAACTACCATGGCTAATACAGCTGAAATATGTCTCACAGTATCATATTCCTTGCTGTATTACCACAGAGTACTTTATCTTTTTACACAATTCCAGGAAACTTTGGAGGGTGTTTAAATATATGCTCAAGTACTCCCGTCAGAAAAAGTATAAGCTTTTGTTGATATTTCTCAGTTCTCAGTTCTTTTGACAGGAGGGAAGAGTTATTTTTCAGTAACAGCTACTGTAAACCCTTTTGAGACATCAATGCTTTAATAAGCAAGGGTTCTAATAGGATCTCATGAATAAAGCATTTTGCACTCTTTCCCAAGACATGCTGTACAAGTATATCTGCTGCAGCTTTTGCAGAATTCCCTTCTTATAGGTTAGATAAGCAAAATAATTTGAAATGTTACAGGCATATTAAATTTCACAGCACTATTTCTTTGAAAAATTATGAAGTCTAAATTCTTACTACATTTAACTAGCTTTATTAACACCTGAAGCTGCAGTGATATAATTCTGACCAATAGGACTAGGTAGATACAAATTGATGAAGAATTGTTTCCAAATTTTCAATGCTCAAGAAAAAAGGCAGTTAGCAAGGACAAAATACATAGGCAGTGGAAATGGTCAGAGTATTTTTATTGTTCGTAAAATGTAGTGCATGCCTTTTTCTGAAAATTCTATGTGCAAATACTGAATCAGGCTCAGTGAGGTTTTCCTGGTTTGTGCTTTGAGTTCTAAATTCTTATAGGAGATCCTGGAGAAAATAATTATCTCTTACACTTACTTGTGTGTGTAAGATCAAATGAAAGTCAAAAAGGAGGACTTGTGTTCAATACCATCTTCTGCTTCACAAAGGTGAACAGCTCTTTCACATGAAAAGTAAGAGTAAATAGTGTCGCCCAGGTAATCTGACTTCTGTGCACAAAGCACAATGCCTATGAGTTTTAAATGAGCAAGCTTTTCCCAGGTGGGAAAATAAAGGGAGATGGAGACATATAAAGACAAGGATACTGTCATGTCCAGAATCCAGCATTCCATCTAAGGAAGAGGAAAACTTGGAGAAGGATTGTTTATCCTTTCTAAAGTAGAGAAAGAGTGAGAGAAACAATTTTTTCTTAAAAAAAGTATTTTTTTTTTTTGTCTGTGAGGACTAGCAGATAAATGCTTTTTAGATATTAGAGTGAGCTTTATAATTCTTAACTTGTAATATTTTTCTTCATTTAGGGATTGTTATAAGGCTAAAAATGAAACATTTTTCATTAGAAAAAAATAATAACCCCCAAAAGAAATCATTATTACCTTTGAGCTCTTTGAGTTCTTTCATAGGCATGAGAAAATGTCTATCCTCCTACAAGTGGTAGGGACAAGTTTATAGTTACACGGTACCTGTAATTTTATAGTAACTTTTACTAATTTTTTGTGTTAGAGACACAATGGAACTGCTAAAAGAGGGGTGAGAGCAGGAGAAGACAGGAGAGAGAACCTGTTTGAGATGTGGATAACCTGCCTTACCTGTTGTAAGTGGAGAGTTTTAGACACTGAGACCCTTAAAATTGAGTGGACCTATAAATAATTATGCAACTCAAACTCTTGCGAAGATATTTTTTTATTTCTGATGAGTTCCAAAATTATCAAATGAGAGAGGACCTTCAGAGACTAGCCTGCTAACAAATAAATGTAGTCTGGTAAATTAATATATTGAGATTTCAGCTGTAAATCATGCTTATTTTCCCCTTCCATAAGCAGCTATTTTCTGCTCTGAGTGAGGTTCTGGAATTTTCTGCCTGTTATTTTTTTTTTCCTGCCTCAATCAGACCAATATGCCCTATGTAGGAAGGTATGAGTTCGACTAAATACAGGTCACTGAAATAGATCCTCTCCTCTCCTCTCCTCTCCTCTCCTCTCCTCTCCTCTCCTCT
>VXBQ01015065.1:77167-114802 GCA_013400175.1 Phainopepla nitens | reverse complement strand
TTTTTTTTTTTTTTTTACTTTTGGCAGGTACTAAGTATCTCAGTATTCGCTGACAAACTGTTTCCCTGGGAAAACTCCTGACACGTGACTCGCTTTCTGTAGCTGCCCTTGGCTTAACTCTCGTCGCCTGTTCCGCAGCGGCAGGGCGAGGCCAGGCAGGGCGAGCGATGGCCGCGAGTTCGTCTCCTCAGCAGCCAGCAGGGGAAGCTGCTGCATCGGTTTTCAGCGCCGCTCACAAATAGAATTCCTGGTTATTTTTATAACCGCGGATGAAAAGGTAGGGTTATCTGAAAATGAGAGACAGAATATGTATGTTTGCACGAAGAATTTTTTGCCAAACTATGCCTGGGATGACTATTCTAGTCACAAGTGAGAAGGCAGGGAATGTGTGGTGCACGATAGAAGAAATAGGGGCTATTTAGTGTCTAAATTTAATATGGGCTTTATCTTTGCTTAGGCTACTAAATATAAGACACTTCAAAAGCTATTAATAGATATTCAGTTATTTATGCAAATTTTAGATGACTGTAGTCCTTGCTCCATGTGTATAAGAAAAGTATTTCTGCAGAAGAGATGCTGGTTTCTGATGCCTGGTTTCTGTATTCAGGCTCATCCTGGCAAGTGTCAGAAAGTTATTTGGGCTTCATTCAAAATATTTTCTTATGCACTTGTTTATGAGCTTCACAAAATTTGACTTTTAATATATCTGATGTTCAGTCATTCATGTTTAAACAGCAATGCAATACCTTGCCCTCCCCTTCTATTTCCTCATACTAAAAAGAAGTATGTTTTGGCAGCCAAAAAGATACAGTCCTCCAACTGCTCTGAAATAAAAACAAAGTCTTAGCGTATACTTTTACTTCATCCTTAAAACATTACAGGACCTCATGAGACTTCCAAGCTACAAGGATAGATACCATTAACTTTATTATTAAGGAGAGCTAGAGACACATAATTTTTTTGTGCCAAATTTTTCAGCTGAATTTGAGCTAACTGTATATAGGATCCTAAATCCAGTACTTTACCAGTATGTATTTCCTTCTCATTTTCTGCCAGGACAGGATTTTTATGAGTGTTTTCACTCCGATAAACAGGCAGTATTCCCTTCATGCCTTATTAATAACAGATATGTCAGATAAAGTGATAGAAGAGATATTTCAATCAGGCACGTATAGAAACTCTGCAATGAGAAATGTTGTCAATTCTAGTAAGAATTTTGCCTTGAGGTTATATTAATGACCCATGTAGAAAGTTTATTTGTAAAACCCAATACCCTTGATTTTGTCCATGCTATTTACATAGTCTCAATTCTAATTTTATTCGAATTCAAATATTTCTATTGTCATAGAAGTCCCTCAGTAGGAACCTACAGGACTGCTAGACATCTGAATGGAAAATATTATTTCATTTGTAGGAAACTTATTAGTTTATGACTCTTTCCTGTCTTTAACTTCAACAAAAGGATTTTCTTCTTGAAGATAAAGTTTCCAGTTGAAGTCTGTTTTGAAGGTGCTTATATACAGAACTTGTGGTTCTGTACAAACTGATGTGTTTGTGTAGCAAATAACAAAAAACTGTTTATTCAGAAGTTATGATGATCATGACCATAAATGACACATGTCCATACATATTTATAAATTCAGTTCTACCTTGGCAAAAGCTGAGGGAATGGCCATAATTTATCTCTTAAGGTGACAGAATCAAATGGTAACTTAGAAGTGATAACAGAATATTTTATCCCATATACAATTATTTTCATCAATATTTTAAGAATAAAAATTATTTGTATTACTCTTTTTTCTTCAGGCAGATTAAACATTATTTTAGAAATTGGTTCAATATATATTTCAGATCAATAAAGGCTGCATACTTAGGTTTCCAGAGGAATCAGAAGCACTGCTGTAGAAAGCTTAAACATTTAATTTGTCTGTTGGGGAAAGCTTTACCAAAAAGGCTGAAAAACAAGCCAGTACACGTTCATCTGGTACAGCTTGGGAGGGTCTACTTGGCACAATTTATTGCATCTGTTATCTTCTAAGCTGTTTGCTCGTGTTCAGATAGCTAATTGAATGCTGGAAGTAGAGAATAATAGATGCAGGATGTTGGCAGGGATTTCTCCCCCAAGAAAATATTGATGCCACTGTTGAACACTGAGTTATGCAGAGGACTCTTATGTCCAGGCTGCAGAATAAAACACCATTTTAGGGGAACCATGGTTGTGGGGCAAATATCTTCATGCTAACTAAGAGATTTAGCCACTTAGTTTAATATAGAGAAATCACCAAGATCTATGTCTTGATTACATCTGTAATGGGTTGACCCTGGCTGGAACCCAGGCACCCACCAAAGCCACTCCATCACAAGTGGACAGGGGAGAGAAAATATAACAAAAGGCTCATGAATTGAGATAAGAAATGGGAGAGATCGCTCACCAAATACTGTCATGGGCAAAACAGACTCAGCTTGGGGGTATTAACTGAATTTATTACTAAAAAAATTCAGAACAGGATAATTATAAGTAAAATAAATATTTAAAAACAACCTTCTCCCTATCCCTCCCTGCTTTCCAGCTCTATCTCTTCCCCACCAGTGGCATGGAGATACAGGGAATGGGGTTTACAGTCAGTTTGTCACATTTGTTCCTGCCACTGCTCAGGGAGAGGAGCCTACATCCTGCTCTGGTGTGAGGTTCCTCCCCTGTGAGACAGTTCTCTGTGAACTTCTCCAATGTGAGTCCCTCCCACGGGCACAGTTCTTCACAGGCTGCTCCTCCATGGCTGGGTCCCTCATGGGTCACAAGTCCCACCAGGGAACCTGCTCCAGTGTGGACTCCTCTCTCCATGGATCTGCAGGTCCCAGCAGGAGACTGCTCCTGCATGGGTTTCCCACAGGTCCTGCTGTGGGTCTCCCCTATGGGCTGCAGGCAGATCTCTGCAGTCCCATGGACCACCAGGGGCCGCAGGGGAGTCTCAGATCCAGCGCCTGGAGCACCTCCTGCCCCTCCTTCTCCACTGACCTTAGAGTCTGCAGAGTTGTTCCTCTTCCATGCTCTCACTCCTCTCTTTTCTGGATGCAATTAGATCTGTACAATAATTTTTTTCTGCTATTTAACTTTTATCACAGAGGCATTACTACCTTCTGTGATTGGCTTAGCCTCGGCCAGCCGCAGATCCTTCTTGGAGCCAGATCCTATTGGCTGTGTTGGGACAAGGGGGAAGCTTCTGGCAGCTTCTCACAAAAGTCACTCCTGTTGCCACCAGTACCAAAACCTGTTCTCACAAACCCAGCTTATGTCTCTAAATTTAGCAAGTAGAATCACTGAAGAATTAAACTTGACTTGATTTTATCCTGAATGTTTCAAAGTTTGTAAGGGATGCAATGACTTAAACTATGCAGGTGCACAGACTTAAACTATGCAGGTGCACAGAAGATATCAGAGTTTGCAGCTCCAAGTGGTCCTGTGAGCTTCTCAGAATTTTTCTACCAGTCATTTTTTGGTTTGATATTAGCATTATAAGTTGGTGCCAGGAATATATAGTGATTAATTTTTTCTGTTCTTAATAGTCTCTAATCGTAAGAGTATTACTAGCAAAAATATTAGCACTAGCCAAATTATGTTTAGAAACAATCCTGACACTAATTCCTTACAAATATTTCTATTTCCTCATTCTAAAATAAAAAACTGTATGCTTTTTCCTACTGCCAAATTATAAAATTCCTAGTTTGCAGTCTTCCTTTCAGTATTTATCAACTTTCTATCACTTTTCTAATGGACTTCACTAACATACATATGGATGTGCCAGTTCTATGTGCTGGATGGTTTCAGAAAATACAACCTTAAGTATTGCTTTGAGTCGACTACTTTTTTAAGTTCAGTGTTATATAATATTTTATTTATAAGTACTGTTTGCCCTCCAAAGCCAACTACTTATATCCATCTCACACTGCTTACAGGAATATATTACCCTTTCTTATTTTAACCCAGCATTCATCTATTTCCTCCAGTGCTTCTTGCTACATCTTGTATAACTGAAATAACTTCAGCAAAAGAAAATTTTGAAGTATTCAGGTACTTATTATACTTAGAGAGAAATTGATTTCACTTACCCTTACATAGTTCTTATCTTTTTAATATCTTTGGCTGGTTGGGGTGGGGGTTTTTTGTTTGTTTTGTATTTTTTGGTTGTTTTGGTTTTAGTTGGTTGTTTTGTTGATTTTTAGTTGATTGCTTTTTTGGGTTTTCTTTAATAGTTTACTTTTTTTCCTATGTCATTTAAGCCAGTGCCTGTTTTAGAGGACTACTGAAGTTTTCTAAAAAATCATATATGTAGTCAGGTTAGAATTAATATGCATTCTTTCCTCACATTCTTCAGCAGTTTACTTCCTACCTTCTCACTCTTGACAGGAAGATTTTATATGAAGGAATTTGCAAACTCCTTTTAAATAAATGGTGAACAGTTCCATCTACACAGCAAATTTTTAGCCAAAGTTGAAAACTTTATGCAATAAGAAGTTTTCCTTTGAAGCAGGAAGACTAAACGTCTCACAGGGAAGTAAAAAAAAAAATATTATAATTTCAGAAAAGATAGTTCTCAAAGGAACCTGAATCTTTCTGTTAAATTTGAGCATTTCATACCTACAGGTTCCTTTAAACACCCTCGAATTCTCACTATTTGACTAACATAACTGATCCCAGCAATTCATCTGGAATTAGTTCCTATAGACTTGATTTGTACAAATCACATGACTAGAAGCAGGACTGCACCCAGAGTCAGTAAATACCAGATGGTAAAATAGCCAAATACATTTGAAAACAGCTCCCTAGGCTTAAATCTCTGCCTCAGCAGCTGGAAGAGGGTATTCAATATGGTTAGTGCCTTTTTCTGTGTGGATACCAACTGTTACTGGACATTTGCTGTGTTTACTGAATACTACGAAGATACTTGATGCATATGACACTTTACATATATACTTTTAACTTTTCATACATGGCAGATGTTGGCTGAAAACAATTAGGTAAAAAGCAAGTAGATTAAAAACTTCTTCGATAAATTATATAATTTAAATGAGAAAATTTACATTAGACATGTTCTCAGAATAATTATGAAACAATTGCCTAATAATGAAGCTTCCAAGCTCTTCGTAACAGATGTTCAGAAGCCGGATTTTATTGGATCATAGATAATCAGTAAATTTAATATGCAGGATAAATGCTGCAATCTATCATCCTGCTATAACCTTCTGCACCATAACGTATTTGTTACAACTCCAAGACCAGAGGAACATTCCAGGATCTCTAATCGAATACAGAGGTGATACAGGGGTTCAGAGATGGCGTTTCAGAAAGTTGTCTAAACTTGATGCATTATAGCAGCTACACAGCTGACTTACCGCATACTTAGTTATATCACCTTAAAAACAGTCTTAAGACAGCTTTAGGAATCATTATGTCTCACACCCAAATGCTGTTGGAAAACAAATACTTGCTATATGTTGTCATTCTAGGCAATGATAGCTATTTCTTGTTTTATGTGACTTTGATATTAAGTCCTTTATAAAATACTGAATAAAGAGTATGTATTATGCATTAGCTGAATAAAACATAAACTCATGTAGGTGTAAGGGGTGGGTTAACCCTGGCTGGATGCCACCAAAGCTGATGTGTTACTCTCGTACTTTCTGGACAGTGGAGAGAAAATATAACAGAAACCTTCTGGATTGAGATAAAGACAGCAAGAGATCACTCATTGATTACTATCACAAGCAAGACATGTTTGACTTAGGGAAATTTACTGAATTTATTACAGGATAATAAGAGATATATCTAAATCCTTGAAGCACATTCACCCCTAACACCTCCCTTCTTCCTGGGCTCAACTTTACTCTTGATTTTCTCTATGTTCTCTTGAGTGGTACAGAGAATGAGGGAAAGGGAATTGTGTGCACATTATCTCTGCTAGTCCTTCCTCCTCAGAGGGAGGACTCACACTCTTCTCCTGCTTCAGCACAGGGTCCCTCCCAGTAAACTCAGTTCTGCATTAACTTCTCCACTGTGAGTCCTCCCCAGAGGATGCATTTCTTCATGAACTGCTCCAGTGTGTGCCCCTTCTGCAGGGTCACAGTTCCTGCTAGCAAACATGGGCTAATTTGGGCTCCTCTCTTCCCAGGGAGAGATCCTGCTTGGCGCAGGTCCTGCTAGGAGCCTGCTTGAGACCACTCTTCCCATGGGTTCTTTTAGGCATGCACCTGCTCTGGTGTGGGGTCCTTCAGGGGCTGCAAGTGGATCTCTGCTCCACCATGGACCTGTAAGGGCTGGAATGGCACAGCTGCTTCACCATGGTCTGCACCACAAACTTCAGCAGAATCTCAGTTCTTGGCAACTGGAACACACTCTTACCTTCCTTATTCACTGACCTTGGTGTCTACAGGGCTTTTTCTCTCATGTATTCTCACTCCTCTTTCTGGCTGAAATTATTCCTGTGCAGCAACTTTCCCCTTTTTAACAGTATTATCCCACTGCTGCAGAAGGTCTTGGCCCTATCCAACAGTGGGTCTCTCTCTTGGCCGCCCTAACAGAAATCACCCTGTAGCCTGTCCCCTACCCACACCTTGCAATGTCAACCAAATACAGTGCATAAAAAAAAAAAATCACCTTCAGAGTCATCTA
This sequence comes from Phainopepla nitens, assembly GCA_013400175.1. Taxonomy (NCBI): domain Eukaryota; kingdom Metazoa; phylum Chordata; class Aves; order Passeriformes; family Bombycillidae; genus Phainopepla; species Phainopepla nitens. The sequence goes on along the minus strand of VXBQ01015065.1, from coordinate 108,135 downwards.
GTGATCACCTTTCATAAATGAAGAGTTCTTATTACTTCAATGTCCTGTTCATAAATGAACAGGACAATAAAGTAACTACCTATCAATAAGGATACTTCTGCCAACTTCTGTTTCATTTTTAAGTCCTAGTCTCCTAGTCTGTACCAAGTTGAAGGTAATGTGGCAATATGCTTCTTTTACTTTCTCTAAGCTAGCATCTTGATTTGATATAGTTTATACTAATTATGACCGACAAGCAGTTTGAATTTCCATGTCTGACTCTGAATTTCAAAGCTGATAGCAGTAGCATGTGAAAGAAGACAGCAACACATAAATTAATGAGCAAGTGTTCTGAATCATGTGAAGAACCACAGAAGGCAGAAACTTATATGAAGAAAGAAAAAATACCAAATGAAAGGGCTTTTAATTCTGTTTCAGTAACATTTCTGCCAGAAGGTTAAAACTACCTTTTCTGTTAATCTGATTTTTATCTTCATGTTTTTGCCATTTAAAAAATAGATTAGCTTACCCCAGCTCAGCTACACAGTTTAAGAGTAACTACACTAAAGTGTCATCCAGAAAATCAGAGAAAATCTCTTAAGAAAGAGAGATGAATTGGTATTGCTGGAAGATATGCCATGTACTTCAATGACAGTTTTTGGTGCAGAATTAAACCAATCAAAAACTTTACAAAATTTATAAAAAAATTTAGAAATTAAATGAACATCAAATGAAAATCAAACTTAGAAATTCAGTTTAGATTATCATTTCAGTAGTAAGCTATTAAATATTTCAAAAGATCCAATCAAATCACCTTCATTACAGGGCAACAAAACAGCCTGTGTAAATCAAGCCTGCAAAAAGATCTACCATTTCCTGTAGCTTGCATTCATGTACTGTAAATATAATCAGAAACTCCAGCCTGATCCTTGATGTACCTCCTGCATATACTGATAAACCTTCAAGCTTACACTTGAGGATCCTCTCAATTAGAAGTCAGAATAATCCATTACTTGGAGGAAGAAGTAGAGTCAATTTAGCAGGGTGAACATACAGTAGCATCTATTTGTGGTCGGATAATACAGGGGTCTGATCTCCTTGAACAGGCAGGAGAGTAAATAAGCACACTGACAGTACAGCTAGATAGCAGTGCTAGGAACTAGTATCTTTTGGTTAAGACCTGCACATAGGAAGTAAAAATAGATCAGGATTGAAATCCAATATTCAGTCATGGTATGACAAGAGATAAATTATATAGATGATTACATTGATTTATTATAGATAAAATGTTAAAGGTTTCTCAACTGTGATTTATTAATATATATTCTAATAATATATTATTTATGTAATATAAAATTGTGCACATCAAAATCTGTCATCAATGATGGGACTATAAATAGCTTTATTCATTCTGCATTATGCTCTCTTCCAGTCACAGAGTCAGTAACATAGTAAAGCCAAACAGACAATCTAGACTTTTAATTTCCATATTTATTTAAAAAGTGACTCTTAGTAAATCCTTCATTTTATTTTCTTGTTAAATTACACTTATTTCCTATACGGTATTGTAATAATTTTTAGCAGACATTATGCCAAAGTATTTGTAGGCTTTCTTTATCATATGAAAAACAGATTCAAAAGTCACACTTCCTAAATGCATTTTTCCAACTATATGCAATGAAAAATCAGTGAATACTTCAAGCACAGAACTATAGATGGCTTCAGAAAGGATAAGACAGTCAAAATAATCATGTGGATTTCTTAAACAGAACATAGGTTGGCTTTAAGCATGTACAACCAAAAAGCCATCTAAAAAAAATGTCACTTTTACTATATCCCTCCAAGTGCCCAAAACTTGTTGGCATCTTATTTTCACCTTCTGTGTGTTCTCTGGAAGATAGCAACTTTCTTTGCTTGCCCTGAACTGCTTTGATGTAAGCAAAGAGGTGTCTTCTCTGATGATGAAATCCACAAACCAGGAAAAATGAAGCCTAAGTCTACTAAGAGCAGCTAATAAGAGCATTCAAAGCATATCTACAAGAAGCTATTTACATAGAACTCCTTGAAAAATGCCATTTAAGTGACTTTACCTTTTTGAGTGAAGACTGTATATAGCTTCTGTAGTTGAGAAATCCTGTGGTTCAGAAGGTGGATGGTCTACCTTGTAGTTTAGTAACTAGGACACTGAGTAGGTGAGTCCTGCTTTCTCAGGACTATTTTTGCTTTTACCTTGGAATGCTTTAAGAGAAAATTATCATCTATATATATGTATGAGTATCCCCACCATAAAGAATTATTTTCTCTATAGCTTTCTAGTAGCATAAAAGTTACCTTTCTTTCTGAATACTGGCCTAGAAAGGAAACAATGAATAACATACCTTTGTTGCATCAGCTCCATGAGGTTCCTATCACCTCTTTAGAAGGCAAATATGTATAGAGTGTTGCTTTCCTATCTAAATCCTTGAGCATGAAAGTAAATGTTCTTAATTCTGAGAAATGTCACTGCTTTTGCATAAGATCACTGCCATCTACACAGCTGCAGGATTGTTTCACATTACTTTCTCACTTGACTGATACAGTCAAAAAATACAATTCAGGTTTTCTGTACACTTTCTGATGGTATTAAATATGATGCAAAAGCCCTGGGGAAGGACCTATATTGTATATTCTGAGGAGTATCACTACTTTAATCTGAGCCTTGGAGCTCTTTTTTTCATGCTCATTGTCTCACAAGGCAGCTAGCTTTTGGGACTCCTTGCAGCCTACAACCTTACAGCACCTCTGACAGCTCCTTCTGCACTGTCTCACATTCAGCTGCCAGTTACTTCTCTCCTGTCAGCATGAAGCAATCCCAAGCACAGTTTAGCAATGACCAGTCCTGGGGCTGATCGCTTTCTTCACAGTCAGAAATCCATTTGCTTCCTGTAGGCATCTTGGGCAGAGATGCCCGAGAGATGTAAAGAGGGCCATGCTGGAAAAAAATCTTTCTACTGGTCATGTAAAATGTTAAATTTGTCTCCTTTACAGACGTGCACAGGAAAAATTCCAATTACAACAGGTCTGGCACAGCTGGGTAGGATCCAGGTTAATATTGCTGTGCATTTTCATCCCCAAGGTGAGAGATTGTGTGGGTTTGAAAACAGCAAAGACAGAAGGAGACAGATGAGAAGATTTCAGGAGATGGAATATTGGGCCCTCATTTGCACTGCAAGCACTCAACACCCAGAGGAGCCCATGGAACCAAAAGTGAGCAAGAACCCTGCTGGAACAGGGGGGACAAAGGGAACACCTGAGGAGAAGTCGCACAAATGCCCCAGAAGAGTGCATAAGGCCTCACCCTTTCTGGGTGCCTGTGCCCACATCAAGGCCCCCTTTCCTGCAGGTCTCTCACAGCTGGCACCCCCTGGTCCCTGCTGCTAGAGATCAGCCCCCGGTCTGCATGCCCAAAGGGAGGGTGTCATGCAGGGCCTCTGTGAGGGTCTGCTGGCCACTGATGCCTAGCACAGCAGTAATGTCTGGGTAGCATCCAGCTCTGCACTGGAACCCCGTTGCCCCTGTATTGACTTTCAAATCACTCTCCATGAGGGGGCAGAGAAATACCCAAGTCTCGTGTACCACCTTCAGTCCCCCTTCCCAACGCCCAGAGCAGAGAACCATGCAAATTTCTGGTAAGGGTGCTGGGAAGTGTCTCTCCCCCTGTGCAGCAGCAGCCGCAGCAGTGGCATACTAGGAGTCCTTCTGTTCTGGGAGTAAGACCTGCCCAAAGGAATGGGTAGACTCAGTCAGGATTGAAATGCCTTCAGTGAGAGAAACCATCAATAAAAATGGTAGACTGGCTAGGAAGTTTTTACACAAACAGAGGCATCCTCTTGCTGAGGTCATCTAGTGTAAATTCAGCCTAGTTAATGGAAAGAGATATTCTGGTTTTTGCAAAATATAGATGATTAATTGGATCTTGCTTCAAAACATGATGTACCTTACAAGGCCAGTATAGGTTATGGTTGAAGAGGTACCTGAGAAAACAAAGTGCTTAGTTAATATGAGCTTATCTAAATGAAATCCAACTGCTTGATGGTCCTCCTCATCACTGGATTTCTGAGCAGTCCTGACATTACCATGACTACTGAAAGTCTGCCATTGGCCCTGTGTTTGGAGTCCTAGGAGTCAGCATCATGATTGCTCAGGTCCTTAAGTAGTAAAGTTTCACTCCTCTACTGAATTATATGCATTCTGCTGGGGCATTTTGATGGAAGTGAAAAGATGCAGGGATAAAACCTGGAGTTTCCAATTTTCAGTTGTCATTGCACTGGTTTGTTTAAATCTATCAAATAATGAAATGAGAGCTCTAGGATTAATTACTAAATGACAGCAGTGACAAAAAATTGTAATGATGGTTTCTGCATTACACATAGATTATGGACAGTTGTTTAGAGTCTTTCCATGGCCTCAGTGTTTTTACTCCTATTCTGTGTACATCATAAGAATATATATAAGACTCCCATAAGAATGATGAAATAGTGAAATAGTTCAGGTGACTTTTTTTTTTTTTACTTATTTCTCAACTGAGGAAAAAGAAATAGGAAGAAAATTACATTGACATGTTCAATTATTCAAGCAAAACTAGCTATAACAGTAGATGCAAACTTATCAAGTGGTAACAACAGGTGCTGCATGAGAGAAAATCTGGAGGAAAAAGGATGAGCATGATGAGTTGAGCACTGCAGAAGCAAGCTTGGCATGCCTATTTGTATAGGTACACTATGTTTGTATAGGCAGGTTTGAGAACAGGAGGCGATATAGATGTCTCCATATAGCAAAGGCTGACTGTATGAACTGGCAGAATATTATCTGAGGGATGTCAATGAAAGTATAGCATTTAAAACAGAGAATAAATTGCATATTCAGGCCCATATTTATGCATGGAAAAGCAAGTGCTAGTGTTCAGTTAACACTGGAGCAAGTACTTAAGCTACTTACTGCAAAGCTTGTGAAAACAGGTCTTTTGTTACTGAAGCATATATAGCTTCTCCAGCTCAAGTGTTTTGTGAAATTATTGCAAAATATGTGTGTGTAAAGAGAAAAAAGTATATTTAGTTGCACACAGCCGTGCTTTATCTGATAAGCTCAATAGTGTAAGACACCTATTCTCAATATTCCAAGTGCTGATTTTTCTTGTAAACGGCAATTCTAAGATTTGTACCGAACATTTTTTTGTATTGGAATGCAAAGATGTTCTAGTTCAGGATAGTTTAAGTGCTTCAGGTTGCCTTTGGTACTGCATTGCTGAAAAAATGTCAAGGTAGCTCAAAGATTAAGTCAATACTTTAATAATTGCATACTTCATGTTAATGAAATTATTTATTTAATATAAATATAGGTAAGCCAAAAAATAAAGTTTAGATATTTTGAAAAAAAAGTTACTTTTGTCGCTATCTTCCACAAAACTTTTGTTATTCTGGAAATCACAGTATTTCCACAAAATAGTACCTTGCAGGCATTTCTTTGTCTGTCTTTTCAGCTTCTAATACTTCATTGTTCAAGAGTAGCTACTTATAATTCTTTTTTATAATCTTCAACATGAAATTGTCTAAAAGTATTAAACTAAAAAGAATGATCTCAAGAATCAGAATTCAATAAAAAGCATTCTTTGATGATGTATTATATTCTGGAATTGAATGCAGAAAAATCAAAACGTTCTGATTTTCTCTCAGTCAAAATATCTCTGTGGGCTGCTGGAGATACTAATATCTTTCAAAAGAAACCGTATATCAAACCACAGTGCTTATTAAATCTCTTCCTGGTATTTTTAATAAAAAAATTATGTGTTCAGGTGGGGTTTTTTTTGTTTGATATGAAGCTTTAAAAGCAGCGATACCAAAATCCTAATATTTCCATTATGGTATTTAAATCCCATTGAGTTCAGAAGGAGATTTGCAAGACACATCAAAACGGCAGTTAAAATAACTAAAAAAACCTCCTCAAAAACCAAATTAATTCCACTGGTTCATAACATCATTTTATTTCTTATTTTGTGTTTTGTTTTTTTTATGGATCTTTGCTTGAAGCAAATGGGAACTGCAATTAGCTAATTAAGACTCTGAGGCTTGAATATTATTGACCTTTTATGTTATGCAGTATTGGTTGGCAAGCATAAAAAAGTTGTGCTCTTCTCATCTACTCAGGGCTCTCCAGGACACGACTTCTAATTGCTTTCTCAGAAATCTTCGCCCCTAGTAATTTAAATATAGGGCACATACTGTTATTTCCTCCTTGCATGGCGTTTGCTGAGCAAGCAAGCAGAAAGACTCAGAACTGGAAAAGCTCATGAATGAATACTGATTGCATAGGGTCACATCTTTGTAGTTTTTCCACTGGTGTATGCAGGGGAGGAAAACTGCATTTGGTATTCCTGATATTTTTTGAGGCGTGCAGTCTCTTCTTAAACAAAGCAACCACTTCCCATCCTGTAAAAAAATCCCTCAAACTATATGTTGAAAACAAAGCAGAAACACAGATGGATGTTCTACTTCCTTTACAGAATACATTTGAAGACCCACTTTAATTCTGACTACTTCATTTGCATTTTTATAAAAAAAAGGTTAAAACCAAAGGTTATATTGCTCAATAGCAGGCAGTTCAGTTTGCTCTTTAGACTCTGCATTACCTCTAAGGCAAACAGGCTGTTCCTACTTAAGAGATTTTCTAGCTTGTTGCAGAATCACCTGTAAATGTGTAGTAAGCCCATGGAGCTTCAATCATTTTCTTATCTGTTCTATTGCCCGCAGGAGAGTCATTACTGCAGTATTTACAGCTGTCACAATAGTTAATATGATCTAGGCACAGCTGCTTGTTTACTCATTGATGTGATGTGACAGTTTAATAATAACCATCATAATCATGAGTATATAAAACAAGAAATATTTTTTTACTCCTATGGAGATCCTGTTTTCAACTTCTTCCAAAACCATTGTATCCAGTCCTTTAAATTATTGCACTTGGCTTTGATATTTTTAGCTTTATCAACAGCTTACAAACATATTGCTTTTTATTTTTCCCTAAAGTGGAAGAAAAAAATTGACAAAGATTTTATTTTTTCCAAATGAAATGGGTTATTCAATAGTAAAAAATAAAAATGAAAGCTCTCCCAAAAGGTGGAAAACAAATCATATTAGGCATGAGTGCTAAATTCTAGACCAAGTAATAAAATAAATTAGGATGCACAAATTTACTCTGACAAAAAAAGCAGAACAGTTCCTGGCATACTCAAATGCACTCAATTACTGCTACATTTACCTAGCATTTTGTCTGTTTTCTATCAGGTTCATATTAAACAGATGATTTTAAGCCACAGCCTGAAAGGTAGATGCTTCGGTGGCCAAAAGACAAAGTTCCTATGGCTACAGATTTGGATATTTTGTATGACTGATCCCAAACCTCCTCATCCTGCCTTCCTTTTAATCACATGCAACCCTCTAGAGATGAGGAAAAGTTAACAGTCAGACGGTCCTTCATTTGTCTTTCATAGCACAGTGAAGCAAGAAACTCTGGAATGGTATCAGAGCAGACCATTGCTTTTGTTAAGCCTTTAATCTTAGTGTCAACCAAAGCCTCACCAGATGAAATGAAGTTTTCTCTTGCAGTTGTGTGAACATTTTTACTGTAGAAGCTCACTTGAGATACTGCAGTTGGATATTATGTCTCTCCGTGACTGGCACATTAAAAAGCCAGAAATAAAGCCCTTGTGTGGCTACTCAGAGTGAATGAATTGACATATCCATCCAGGAAAGAATTAAACTGAAGGCATTCAATGAAAAGCAATGAATTTATAACAGGATTATACAGCACTTTGAATCAACTTTGTACAATGCTGAGCTGAGAGTTCAAAGAAAAACAATAGAAGGCACAAAATATTGTCATTTATAATTGGCTAACGAGACCAGCAACACAGGAATTTTGCAGCTGCAGCAGATTCCCACATAGTTAAAAAGACTGAAGAGGATTCTAGTCCCTGTGCTTCACCAGTTATCTTTACTGAAAGACAATTCCTGAAGATTCAGGTTGCATCTAGCTTTTTTTTTGCTCCTCAAAATTTTCAGATATTTTTAGGGTGGGTTTTTTTTGGGTTTTTTTTTGGTTTTGTTGTTTTTTTGTTTTGTTTGTTTTGTTTTGTTTTGTTGGTTGGTTGGTTTTTATTTGTTTGGTTGTTGTTTTGCTTGTTTTGTTTATTTGTTTTTGGGGTTTTTTTGTTTTGTTTTGTTTTGGCTGTTCAGGTGCATCAAATCTGGCTTAAATTTTGAAACACTTTAAGACCAGTAGGATAGAAGCTATTACCAACTAATCAACATGCCGAAGTTTAAGCATTCTAAACTTTCCTAAATTAGGAATTTCCATATCCAAAATGTTTGCCTTCTTATGCTTGGGTTGTTTCAAAGGTGACCTCGGGCCTTGTTTCATAGTGGTATCGCTAGATTAAATTAAATTTTCCACACTGAATTTTGCATACAAACCAAACCCCAGATGATGCATTTACCAAATTCAGTGGGAAAATATAACAAAACAGACTGAAATTGAGAAGTACAAGCTAGAAAGTTAAAAAGCACTTAGGATATGAAATGAGATGTTGAGGGAATTCTGTCATTTCTTATATAAGGTACACATTGCTCCAGTTAGCAGAAATAAAAAAAAAAAAGGCACATTTTATTGCACAAGATTTCAACTGAAACTGTTTACCTTTTAGCTGTCATCTCAGCTGACTCACATACTGGAATGGGCTATAAATTCAGCTCTCTAGGGCTGCAGAACATCTTAAAAGAGATGAGATCTTGGGAAAATTTGTTTTTTTTAACTGCATATAGTGGAAAACCTTTCCATTGTAACATTTTATGTGGGAGCTTTTGATTTTCTATTGTAAATATACATATATATACATATGTATATATATATAGTTGTTGAGTAACCTCTGCTTTTGGAAATACCACACCAGTCAGAAGAGTGGTCTGAAAAATAGTAGTAGTTGCATCCCAAGAGAGCAATCCTTGCAAAAAAAATTGCATTTAGGAGTAAGCAGTTAATCAATAGTTTGCAATTAACCATAACCATCCTGAAGAATATCTATCTTTGGCTACTTTTGAATATCTCTCTCATTTTTGACATGTAATTTTCCACCATCTAGCCTGTGTTGTAGGGTCTTGTCAAACCTTATGTTGCCTATGGGCGGTTCCATTTGCTTGGGTTGTTTGAGAAGCGTTTAGAAGAAGGAAGACAGATTAAACATCTTGAATCCTGTAGATCAATCTCCTGTGTCCCAACAGTATCTGCCATCCTAGGGACAAACCTGACCTTTCTCCTTTGACAGTCGGGACCACAGGCAAAATCAGGACTCCAGAGATACCACCACCCTCTCCAAACTGACCTCCATCTTCATGAATGTTTCCCAAACCACCCTGCCCTTCTCTAACAGATCACAGTTGTTTCATGCAGCAGAACAGATATTCCATATTTTCCTCTGCCATGGGTCTGTGTTGATCCTTTTCACCATTTTACCTTCATTTACCTGCTCTCTCTAAGTAACTCATCATCCTTTCTTAGATTAACAGCTTCTTTCACAAGATGCTTTTTGTCTTCAGTGAGATTACAGTCTGTGCAGCAGCTGCAGATCTAGCTCTCTCATTACATTAAAATTGGAAGCAATCAAACTTGGTAAATGGAAACATGCTATTACATTCTGAAAATGCATGTCATTCAAAACTCTAGAGTAACTTCTCCACCAAGCATGTTTTGAAAGTTGAGGAGAGAGTATAGGTACTACTATTAATAACTTTAAGCTGTGGGAAGGTGTGGTTGTTTGTTTGTTGGTTTGTTTTGTTGGAGTATTTTTTCCCCATTTTCATCTCTGTCTTCTACCATGCTCCAAATTTTTCATTGAATTTGTGATGATTTGGGTACTTGAAAAAATGATTGTCTCAAAACCTGGGCATAAGGAGAGCATAAATGTTCTGTTCAGTTCTGAGAGGAATATTTAGCCAAGGAAGTTAAAGCTGTGTTTAGAAACAAATCTTTCACTTTCAACTGTACCTACCCTCAGTTTGACACTGATGAGGAAACTCCTGCAGTGTAGGTGCGTAGGTGTTTTAAAGGTAATTATTCTCTTGAGGAACACTAGACTCATTGCTTCCAACTGTAGTGTTAATGAAAAGTGTGTTTGTCAGGTTTATTAAAAAAAATAGTTCATGTAATTCCTTTTTCTCTGGACATACATATCTTGAAATCTACCTCTATTTGCAGTTAGCATATCAACAAATAATGCTTTTCTTTCACTGATGACTACATCAGACTTGTATCAGGAGCTGTACCAGAAAATAAGCCTCAGTGAAACCAGTGGCATGTTTCTGATGACCAAGTGACATGAGATTGAGGTTTAATAATTTTACTCTATGTCAGAATTCACTGTTTGATCATTTTCACAGCAGTCAATCAAGCCTCTTTTTTTTCAGTTTGTTCTTTCTTTGTCTCTCTCTGGTGTAAATTTGGAACAATCTTCTCTGAAGTTAGTGGAATTGTAATTGTCTAAGGAGGAAGTAAGACCACTTTTGTGCTAGCTTTGGCAACTGCCTTCAAATAAGGAAGTAGAGGATCACAAAAATCACCCAACAACCCTCAGTGCGATGGCTAACAGCTGGCCTGAAGGCCTCACAGACACAAGTAACTTTGACTTTGACTTGATCAGCCTGTACCCACTAGAATCAGCCTGTACCCATGAGAAAATAATGTAAACATCTTTAAGGGAGAAAGCACTGAAACGTGAAAGGACTTGACTGCAAGGAATGGATGCTAGCCAATCTTGAGTGAGAATGCATTCAAGCAACAAGTTATCAATCAATTGAAATTAAACATGATGCTTTTAAAAAAACCCTATAGATCTGAGCTGTGAACAATAAAGATTGATATTGCTGCTTGAAGAAAAGGTGTCTTGTCCATCTCTACAGTGACACCTCAACAATACTGACAGAGTATGATAGAGGCAGTCAAACTACTGAGAGTCAGAAACCCTGCCAGTCAGTGTGATGACAACTCTGACTATTTTGTTTTTCCTTTGACCTCATATATGGTGATTTTTATCATGAACTCACATTACCTGTTTCTGTGTAGTAGAGATGAATTTTAACTGGCTTCATTTTTCCTCTTCCACAGCAGATATATGGGATACTTGGCTAAATTTTTTACATTTTCCAATTTCTTTCATAATTTGACAGTGCCGGTGCTTTGATTTTTTAATTAAAGTATATTTTTGATTACATTTTACTGGCTTGTAAGACATTTTTTTATTGGTAATCTTAGTTAAATGGATTTATTAAATGTTTCTTTGGAGAATATGTATCCTCTCCAGGTACTACTCTTCATCAATGCATTAGAATTTGAGTCAGACATTTAAATTACCTACTGTACTGAAAAGCAAGAACTTTTCCAGAGAACTGATGGACTGAACAAGGCACTTGCCTATGAAGTACAGTTTAGTCTTCTTTTTGTTAGATCAGCATCAAATTTTGTACTATAAGAAGATGATAGTATGGTAAAAATGTCATGTCTACCTGATTGTGATACACTGTTTAGGTATATCTAACTGGAACTTGATCCCCTTTTAACTGAAGTTTGCTCTATTTTGTAATCTGTGCAGCTGCAGACAGAGGAATGAACATCAAGATAACCCCTTCATGTTGTTTTTTAAAACCCTGACTTTTCTCTAGGGTTTAAACTTCAGTGTGAAATTTGCTGCACAGCGCTTTTTCAGAAAAGTCAGTGTCAGTGACCTCAGAAATAGTCAGAAACATTTTTGGTGCAATGACCTTTTATTAAGTCCAGGTGATCATTCTAAAGAAGCTAACTTGTATTCGTGGACATTCATGTGTCCTCTAGTGCCCCTGTTTTTTCTTCAGGGCTGACCATCTCTAGCCTTTCAGGTACTTCACTATTTTTGATGTTCACAGAAAATCTGAAAGGAAATAATTGACACTGAGCAACTGACAGTATCAAGAAGTTTAAAGTTTGGTGAAAATCATAGCTTAAAAAAATCAGATCTATCTAATGTCTGGTCTGCTCTTGCACTATGCTTTTAATAGCAATTATTACCAGAAGCTTTCATGGTAGGTGTATAGCTGCTTGTACAGATCTTAGTCATAGCACCATCATAGGTGGTGAGAGCCTTGCTACATCTCTGGAAGGCTCAGATCCATGTCCTGAATCACAGGCAGAGATTTCTTACTTGTTGGTTCTTCATAAACTTCAGAAGACCTATTTTGTTTTCCTAGCCCTGTTATAGAAAAGTTTCTTTTTTTTTTTTTTTTTCAAGAAATAGGAAAAGAGACATTTTTTTTACTACATCCTTCAGATCCAAGCAATCCTGTTCTGTGGGCTGCTGTGGATCCAGGAGACAGAGATTACAGGGACAGTGCTGCAAAAGCAGTATCCTAGAAATATTTAAGTTGCTTAAATCTTCAATTATAGTTAAAATTAGAAAACAAAGTAAGACAAACTCTATTCACATGCCATTTAATGAGAAGTCTGTGGCAAATATCATGCCTTTGCATTTTTGTTTTTAAATAATTAACAGTTATTGATAACAGTTTAGTTTTTAATAACTGTTTTTACTTATTGCATAGTATATTAACATATTCTACCATAGTATCCACTTTGAAAAGATATTTAAAACAAACTAACCAAATATATAACTTTTAACTTTAGAAGTGAACTAAAAGAAAGTTCAATATGAAGAGAAAATGAAAATGTATTTTTCAAGAAAAAAAAAAATCCAAGGTTTTATCAATTTGGCGGTTAAACGTTCCAATATTGTGGTTTAAGAATGGATAGTATGTCCTGGTATAACATAGCTTGGTTTTTAGTTAAAGAGAAAAACCATCAGTTACAGAAATGATTCTCTTTAAGGACTGTTAACAGCTTCCTCTGGACCCAACAGAACCAATCAGCTGGCTAATTTTGAGTATTGACACCCCATTAAACCATTTAAGAAAGCTGAACATGCATCTGTGAAATGACATTTAAAGACAAACAAGCCCCCGGAAAAACTCTCTTTCTTCCAGCCTTTGGGCAGGTAACTGGACACTGGCGGGGCCAGGCCCTGCTCCGCTCGGCTTTGGGCAGAGCCAGGCCGGGCTCTGCTCGGGCACGAGCTGCCGAGCCACGCTGCCGGGGCGGTGAAGAACCGTGCGGCTGAGAACAGAGGCGGCCCTGCAGCCCCGCGGCTGGAACGGAACGCGGCAGGGGCCGGGAAACAGCCCTGCCGCCAGAGCGGCCATCGCCCGACCGAGATCACCCGCAGGCGCGGGCGAGACAATAACTCCTTCAGCGCACAGATGAAACTTGCCGACATCAATCCTTCCTCGAGTGAGAAAAAAGGAAAGGGTGAAGACCCGTAGAGAAAACAACATGGAGACAGACACTAAGGTCCGTGACGAAGGAGTCAAATCCCAGATGGGGGGAGAATGAGGAGATGCCTTAGTCTTGGGCTGAAAGTCTCTTGTAAGGCTATGGTGAATATATTATTGAAACATCAGAATTTTTTTTTTCCCTATAAAGTCATGGAATGCATTGAAGGGATGTAGCGTTCTAGACACAGCCGTGAACAGAGGCACCAGTGTTGAAGCAAGATGTTGAAGTCGCTGTAATCTAATGAGAAGCTTGAACGGAAAGAGGTGAGAGAGATGCGAAACCTGGCCCCAGGGATAGAAGAAGAAAATCTCTGTTCCCAGACATAAAAGAAGAGAACATTTTTTTTCTATACTAGAATAGCTCATCCTTAAAATTGCACCTCAATAAGCTGAGATGACCCATGGTGGTAGTTGTGGGAAGACTACCAAACTGTGGGAGAGACTTCACGATTGCAGATTTCTGAGTGGCTGCTATTCATGAAAATTAAAACCACAAGAGAACTGTTTCTTATGGAAAAGTCTCCATGTCATGGCAGGAGAGACTCCTCTCCTAAATGAACTGAAGAAAGATTATTTTAGAAGTAGTAAACTGACTGAAAATACCAAATTTTGTCTCTTTACACTGTCAGAGAGAAAAGAAAGAGGAGTTGGGGGAGGAGCTGTTCTGAGGGATTATTCTGATTTCTTATTATTTTTCTTTTAGTTCTGTTAATAGAGTTTTCTTTATATCCTTTAAAGTTTTGAGCCTGTTTTACTTTCCTTCTAATCCTTATCTCGCAGTAGAAAATGAGTAAATAGTTCTAGTGGGTGCACTGTCATTTGGCAAGCAAACTCGGATTGGCCAACCAAAACCACTATACTTAATTGGTGTTTCTGTCCAGCTAAACCAAAACTGTCATGTGGCATTAAAAGATTAAAAAATTAAAAATTATATTTCTACAAAAAACTGTCAATATAATAAAAAAAATCTTGGATTTTTGAAACTATTTCTAATCTTTAGGGCTTGTAGTATTGGATTTTTCTGAGTAATCTTAAAAGAGAGATTTTTGACTAAAGTTCGTTCATTCATAAGTATCTCAGATTTAGTAATACCCTGAATTCAAAAGCTTGAGAATGAAATATCCACTGGGGGCAACAATGTTGTTTCAGGCTTTTATTGACATCCTTTGTGATTTTAAAACCGCTTTATGCCCCGGGATTTTTCATGCCATGAACAAAGATTGTTAACGAGCTTTGGATTTAAAAATTTGCATCTTTAAGGTAAAAAACAATTAAAAGGTGTTTTTAACACAGTACTCAAATAAAGATTCACTCTCCAACATGCAATTCACCAAAAAAAGGGTCTCGTTGACCTTTTGGGATCTGTAGGATGTCATGAAAGTATGAACTGTGAACATCCAGAAGACAGCAAAGAAGCCTGAGGAATCCAGAACACTGGAACTGCTAAGTCTCTTCATATCTCAGTTGAAAGACTCTGTAAAATGTTTCCGTGGCAGCAGGATATGAAGACCTTGCAAGGCTTCTGTGATCCTTCAACTGGACAAGTGTATTTACTTGTAAGGATACCTGTGAAGCAAGATTTACAGGTTCAAGGAGACATACTCCTGGTTTGGAGGTCAGTCTTCAAGGGATGTAGTTCTGCTTTGATGCCTCTCAGTTCTGTGGTCTCCCAAATCTTACTCTTTTTTTCTGTTCTTGAAAAATTCTGAAAGATGTCAGAAAATTCAGAACTGTCATAAATCTTAAAACTTTGAAGAAGTACTTCAATTACTATTTAGAATATTTCTTTTCCTCTCATGACTGTTGTTTCTACACAAAATAAAGATTTGATGCAACTTTTCCTGTGACTCTTGAGTCACTGCACTTAGAATAATCCTGAAATGATAATCCAGGAAATAAGTATTAGGTGACAGGATACAGAATCGGTATACATGTTTGTGCTCCAAAACTGTGCAAAATGGGCATCATAGTTTGAGTTAGTACAAGTTTGGAAGATTCATTGTACTGAATATTTCGGTCTCTCTAGTTGAGTCATCAAATTTTAAGTCTGGGAATACTCAAAAAATGCTAAAAATTTGAGAAATAATGTCAATAAATAACAAATAAATAACAATTAAATAACAATTAAATAACAAATAGCAGAATTTGTTTATAAATCTTTATAAAATTTTACAGAAATGTTATATCCTGGATTTATGTCAAAGGACAATAATTAAAGATGAAAATAACTCTAATTAAATCTTGTAATCAACAAAGTTCGTAATTAATTTCATAAAAAGCGCCATATGATGTCATTTCTTGACTTGAAATATAACCCTGCTTGGTTATCTATTCAGATAGCTCCTTCCATTTGCCATCAGTGAGGTGAAATATTCCAATACTCCTTAAAATAAATTGAATTGTATTGCAAATGCTAGCACAGAAAAAAAAATTATTTCTAATTTACTCATTCTCTGCCTTACCTTTAGGCTCTTTAGTTTTAGATCTGAATTTGCTTTAGCTTCTGGACTTCCTTCCAGAATCCATACTGTGAAAGACAATGTGTACCAGAACCTGAAAACAGGGTTTAGAAATAAGTAACATGTTCACGTTAAACCAAATCAAATTAATTTAATGAAGGTAAATGTTGTTTGGTAAGCCGTCCTCAGACTGATAGATTTTGGAGGGTTTGGTGGTGGTGGAGAGAAAGGGGAGTTCACAAGTATTTCAGTCATTCTGAGGTGAAACTGCTTAGCAACTTCTTTGTTCACTCCTCAAATCGCTGGAATTTAACAACTTTTAGTTTTATATTAGCATTTTTATGCTTAACATTAAATTGTCTGTTCTACATAGGAGGACAAATGTAATACAGATACATTTTTAAGAATCTTTTTCATCCTGTTTGCAAGTAATGAGTTTATCTCTGCTCTGAACAGTGATGGTTCATACTAGATTATCAGTGTACAAATGAGTTTAAAAGGGATTACTTAAAAACTGTCAGGCTGGATATTTAATTCCAAAAAAGACAATGGGAGCTGCAGAAAACAGTAACAGCCCTATCATACAGTCATCAGTTGTAAAGCTGCCCTAACTTTTCAAAGTAATAGAAAATGATGGGATTAATTTAAAATCACAGACAAAATTTATGGAAGTTTACGGAAGCTTACATCAGATAAGGGAAGTAGATTTAATTTATTTTTTTTATTTTTTTTATTTATAACATATTCTCTATATTAAGTATTCTATCTATCCCAGAGAAATGAGTGTACAGGAGTACAGCTATATACATATTTTCATGGGCATAATATATTATGTGTGTGCAAAGAATTCCAATTGCAGATGGACGAGTCAGCACTGCTAATACAACATCCTGTCACATCAGTAAGACAGAGCAGAACTCTATTTTGAAGAATAAAAAGAATGCTTTCAAGACACATAAGATTTGTGCTCATTCATTTTAGTAACCCATTAGTCTGAAGTTAGTAGTCTAATTCCTCTAGTACAGTTCAGGACACCATCTCCATTTTGGAAATGGAAAGACCACCAGAAGTTTACATTGGATGAATTGTCAGTTAGAGTTCTGTATTCCTGGAATGAGTTGTATAAGTAAACTGAGACAACTAAATGTTTTACTTAGGCATCTTATTTAAAATTACCTCAGCTAGCAGGGAACAGCCTCAATGCAATAGTCTGTGCAGTATCTTGTGTAAAAGGCTGTGCAGAGGAGGTCAGGATCTCCACTGGAATCAGCATTGCTGGGCTCCACAATGGGTGATATGCCATGGCACTGCCCCCAGCACCAAGTGGAACAACTCTCCTTGTAATATCGAGGCCTTGACTCAAACTGTACTCCTGAATGAACTCTGGAGGCCCAGGGCTGCCATGGTGCCTGAGGCAACAGAAGATGGTCTTGTATGCAGGAGATGTGTTGTGTAGTATATGCATCACCAAGTAATAGAGCTGAAGTGGAAATCAGACTCCACAGGAGGAAGGCAAGTGAAACAAGTGGGAAACTGCTGCAGGGAGTGGAGGCCCCCATCTGTTGACATGACTGGCTTGCCTAGGAAGGCTTGCTGCTTCCCAGGGCCTTGAATCTGGGATGTTGTGGAGCGACTGCTAAGCCTTCTCTGATCCTCAGACTACTATGCCTTGCTGCTCTTCCATGCTGGTACTAATGAAACTACCATGGAGCTGGAATACATCAAACATGGCTATAGAGCATTGGTGATGAGAGTAAAGGGCATGGCAGCCCTTCTGGATTTTGATTATTTTCTTCATCATGGCAATGATCAGGAAGGATTTGAGGGAAAACGGTGGATGCTGAGGGTCAGTAACTTTTTACACAGCTGATGTTAATAGCAGTTTGTTTTTTTATCACAGTGGAAATCTCTTTGAGCCTCTGATAAAAAAATATTGAGTGAAAGGAGGTAAGATATCTTTTCACAAACTTATCAAGCTACTGAATGGTCCTCTGTTTTCATAGACTTTAAAAAACCCCAGAGATGGATCTAACATATCTAAACCATGGATTTCTATCAGAAACTTGCCTAGTTTCTACCTATTTTGTGTTGGAATTTACAATTCTCACAACTCTAAAACCCATAGCTACACCACATTTCATAGATGAGAGATACAAGTCCTGAAACCCAGAGTCTTGGAACTGAAATCTTGAGCTGAGGACTCCTGTGACTCCAGTGAGAGTTCTTTCACAGAGGAGCAACTGCATTTTTTGTGCACCTGCTCCCCGCAAAGTACGGAAAACTGAAAGGTCCTTGATTTACTGTAGGCACTGCTTACACACAGTCAAAACATCAGTGTGTCTTCAAGTTTATTCTCATACTGAATCCAAAACACATCACTGTACCAGCTGGTAGGAAAAGAAATTAACTCCATCCCAGCCAAAACCAGGACAGAAATATGTTAAAAATCCTCCAATAGACAGAAAACTGCATCAGTTTTAAATTACTACAGTTTATTCGAGCAGAGAATTTGCTGGTACTCTTACCAAAGCTATATTTCCAGCTTTCTAACTTCAAATCACTTTGTCCAGATAGCTGGAGCCCTGCTTTGGGGACTAGTAAGGCTGCAGTTTGGGTGTGGAGCAGAGCATGCTAAAAGAGAACTCAGAAGTGGAGCAGGCACAACTTGCACCACAGGCTGAGCAGCAGCTTGAAGTCTAACCTTACTGTTAGAGAACGTTAAAAATTCCATTTCAATGAGGTGTAGCTAAAGTGAAGCACCTAACTGGTTAAAAAATTACCATGTGTATAAAAAACAGAACTGCAATAACTAAAGTCATATTTTAGGAATTAGGAATTGGATAGTATTGTTTTTCAACTTAGTTGTCTATCTTATTTTCTCTGTTAGGCAAATGCTGTTAGGCAAGCTCATTGATTAGCATGTATGAATAGAGAAAGTTAGCTCAACAAACACCGGCAGGTTTAGCTTAAGTTTTTCTCAGCGTCTGGGTGAAGATTCAGGCCACTGTTTTGTTAGCAAATGTTAAACTTCATCCAAGTTGCTCCGAGTTGTTAATCCACCTCAGGGAAGTGAGTAAGATAATAGGATCTTCTGCAAATCATTAAGGTCCTTAGTTTCTGTTAAAAATGTTAATGAATCCTGCTCCCTTTAGAGATTTTTGGAACAATGGACAGACTTGGAGAGAAATCAGAGAATCATAGAGTAGTTGGTATTGGAAGGAACATTAAAAGTCAACTAGTTTCACTCTGCTGAATATCTTCCATATACCTTTCACCCTGAAGGAATACCTTCCACTAGATCAGGTTGCTCAAAGCCCCCTTCAACCTGGCTTCAAATATTTTCGGAGATGGGGCATCCACAGTATTTCAGAGCAACCTTTTCCAATGTCTCACCACCCCCACAGTAATTTTTTTTTTTTTCCTAACAGCTAATCTAAGCCTGCCCTCTTTTGGTTTAAAGCCATTATCCCTTGTCCTGTCACTACATGTCCTTGTAAAAAGACCCTTCCCTCTCTCTTGTAGGCTCCATTCAGGTACTGGAAGGCTGTTCCCCAGAATCTTCTCCAGCCTAAACAACCCCAGCTTTGTCTGCATAGGAAAGATGCTACAGCCCTCTGATAATAGGACCAAATCCTGTGAGCATGACTTAGTTTCTACCAAAATGAATGGGAAGTAGAAGGGTTTTTTAAATCTACCTGATATTTTTAGGCATTTGAATTCCTAGCAAAATTTGTCGTACGGAATCTGAAAAAATAATAATCAAAAAACTCCAAAGATGTACTTTTCTCAATATATAACCAGCAAGGGTCTTTGAAATAAGGTAAGGAAATCTCCC
Source organism: Phainopepla nitens (assembly GCA_013400175.1). Taxonomy (NCBI): domain Eukaryota; kingdom Metazoa; phylum Chordata; class Aves; order Passeriformes; family Bombycillidae; genus Phainopepla; species Phainopepla nitens. The sequence continues at coordinate 88,420 of VXBQ01015065.1, read as the reverse complement.
CAAGAACTGCAACAATATGTACACCTCTAAAAAGATGGAAATAGAAATTTATCCAATATTATAAAGAGCAAAAAAGATGTGAAAAAGAAGCCAAGAAGTAGAGGTGGTGGAAGTGTTACTTGCAAAACTAGTATTTTTCTTTGAGAGAGCCTACCTGCTGTCTTGCCTGGATTACTGTTGAAATAAAAACTCAGAAGAGGAAAAGTTTGGACACTTTAGTATGCAAATACTCCCTTGGGCAATACTCCCTTTTCAAAGCAATGGGTAACTGGTTTAATTTAGTTAATGGACAGGTGCTTTAGCAAACTGCTTTACTGGTTTGCACAGCTTTAATACTTTCCTGAAGTTTAAATTAGAATTTTGACTTCTACTGAACTTTTGAAATTACTTTATGTGATATATAAATCCAGTTGCTCGATGCTAGTAAAAATGCTAATTATTACTTAAGTCCAAATATAAGTTGAGTTTGTAAAATGAAATATAGTCAGATTTTTTAAGTATTTTTATAATGTACTTTGAAAATGTCATAAAATTTTAAGATACTAATAATTCTACTGCTTGAGAGCATTATGAATTATGAACAAATCCTGTTCTCCTTCCAGTCCCTTTTGAAGGATGCTTTTAATGCAAGTAATAAGCAAAAGCTTCAAGTGCCTAAATACAGCTTCCTTGGTCAAACTGGCTTTAATAAAATTAAGACGAAGCCACTCTGAGCTGCCACTGAGTCATACATTGGACATTAGTGAAAAAAAAATTGATGGAGAGACAGGGGATGAAAATAGAAAAGAGTTGATATTTTTAATTACTGAAAATTCTACATTGCTATAATTTATGAGAAAAAAACAAGTAAGGGAATTGAAAAGGAGATGATCTAAATGAGATTCATAGCAGCTTTGTTTTTAGATCTTTTTTTAAATTGTGTACCAAAAGAATTTAACAAGCACTTGAAATATAATAATGATGGTAGTAATTCCTTCTGATGTCTCTATTCACCTATTTATTTCAATTTGACTTGTTCTGGGCTTGATAGGAGTTCATGTTGGTGTATTTCTGTGTGTACTTTTCCTCTTCTTTCAAAAAGTAAACTAACGTGCAAAGCACTGAATGAGCTTTATGCTTCAAAGAAAATGTGCATGAGCAGCAGTGAAGAGGTTGGTATTTTAAGTCTATACTGTATTGCACAAGGTGTTGCAATAATATAGATATAAAAGATGATTTATTATGCCAAGGAAACCCCCCAAAGTCAAATAAGGATCCAAACAGCAAGCAGACTTTTGCCTTGGTGTTGGTGCATTGTAGGAGTACAGATTGTACTTTGGAGACGATAAGTGAAACCTTTAATTTGAAATGGCAATTTAAAAGTTTGTCAAGAAAGAATTAAGTAAAGTGATAACTAAAAACCTGTAAAGGAAGATCCTTTCAACTGCAATACCTGAATCAGTCACATTAAAAAAAATCCTCAGACTATTTTAAAAAACAGCCTAGTTACAAAATGAAACTAAAAATTTTATCTAATCTACCCAAAAACATACAAGAAGCTAGAGATATAATTTTTTAACAGTTGGATGAGATGATCTTATAGGTCTTTCCCAACCTAAACAATTCTAGGATTCTATTTTCCATTTAATATTAAATTAATCATGTTTTAGTAACTTGTTAACAAAAGTATAACTGACATAATGTTCTCACATTCACTCCAAGGTTTCCACATGAAGAAATGATATGCTTAATATTGTGCATATAAAGATCTAAAACTTGGGTAAAACTTAAGAAAGAAATCACCAATTTTTGGTTTTCAGAACTTGCCATTAAGAATTCTATCTTTCTGTTAAATCTGTAATATCACATTTTATTTTATGTTTCTGTTGTGCAGTCATTTGTTGTATTATATCATCTATTTTTTCAGAAACCTTTGAAAGTATTTGGAGAACTTGGTTTATTTGGGTAAATTCTTTGTTCTCCTGATATACAATTAATGTATCAGCAATGTGCAGGTGTCCATGGACTTGTGTGACTGGGTATGCAGTCAAGAAAAGTTACTGAAGCAATAGGTGAGTTCGCATTTTTCAGGTGAATAGTGCAGAAGGGGTTATCACCAATAAGCGTGCGACATAAATCTGTATACTTTACATGTCAATATATTATCAGATGAAATCCAAAATGAACAGTTTAGGATAAAAGTAAGTTCTCAGCGTGTTACAGGCTGATCACAATCTGTCACAACAATTAATGCAGTCAGATGCAAAAATAGCCTCAATTAGTCAACTTCCATGATAATTCCTGGAAGACTTAAAATTAAATCAGTCATAGAAATGTAGAATGGTTTGTATTGAAAGGAACCATAAAGATTACCTAGTTCCAAAACCCGCTGCTGTGTGCAAGGACGTCTTCCAGTGGACCAGGTTGCTCAGATCTCCTCCAGCCTGGCTTTGGACACTTCCAGGGAGGGAGCATCCACAACTTCTGAGGGCAGCCTGTTCCAGTGCCTTGCCACCCTGGCAGGAAAGAATTTCTTTCTAATATCTAATCTAAACCTACTCTCTTTCAGTTTGAAACCATTCCCCCATGTCGCTTACATGCTCTTGTAAATGCTGTCTCTCTGTCTTTCTTGCAGGGTGCCCAGGTGGAAAGCCACAATTAGGTCACCCTGAAGCCTTCTCTTTTCCAGGCTGAATGCCTGGCAATACCCAGAATAGACTGTAGCAGTGAAGAGTAAATTATCTTGACACCAGTACTGTGAAACATAGAGAGAGATGAATTACCACTAAATTAGTAATTAAAATATTTTTTTTCACATTTAAAGTGCTATTAAAGTTGTTTGTTGTTTTGACATGGAATGAGGTTGTTGACATATCTCTTATGAAAAATTAGCCATAAATATTATAGCTTTCAGTTCAAGAGTGGCATGAATTTGATTGTTAACCTTCCTTTTACATATGCTCTTTAAAATGAGCATATGCATAAATGCTCTTTAATATCTTTATTTTTATTAAAATCTTTCAGGGTCACTAAGATCAAACTTAGGTCAAGCAAGAGATTTGAGTTTTTGATTTTGTTATCATGAGAGTTTCTTAGTTTCTGACAAGTTGCAGTTGATCTAACACAGTTTCATAATCTCTCATCCTGTGAGAAGGTAAATTGAAAGTTGTAATTTTATGACCCGATAGATACATTATAATATCAGTTTCTACTTTCATGCCTGGAAGAACAAACAAATATTTTTCTACTTTGATTTTGAATACCTAAGGTATTTATAAAATGCAGCAGACTACGTATGCCCCAGCTAATATTGTTTTAATATCATAAAGCTGCCCTGGAGTGAAAATATCAATTTCTGTGGCAGATTACTGGAAAATTCTAGTCAAAGCAATTATCTATGGTTATTTTCAGGCTTGTAGATCATTCATTATTAATGGATGAGTTAATTAAATTAATTTCAGTGAAAATGTTGAGACAGAGCAAATCCTGTTGAGGTAATATGCCAAGATATACCAGGAGATGTCTGCTTCTTCATTAATTTTGTCTTGATTGAGGTTAGGTGAATTCCTCTGAGAGGCTCTTAGCAAGCCTTCGTCCTTTAGGTGAGAATCAATTTCTACTAGAGGCAGACTTGTGTATAGCGTGGATATGTTTTTCTCATCGCTCAAACGAGAAATTGAGAGTTACATTAAGATTTTCTATATTATAACTGCTTTTAATTTGTTAAGCATGAAGCTGCCTTATTGTGCAAAACGTGTCAGGAACTGCTGCCTTTGTGTTTTCTGGTGAGTAGAATAGATTTTGTGACCTTGAATTAAGTTTGACCACTGGGTGCACAGTTTAAGTTTTCAGTAGCTTCTATTTCAATAACAGATGAGTACAGACAATTATTAACTGGAGAACAATTCCCTTGAGCTCCAGCTGCTCCAGGTCTCCAAGGATGTCTGAGCAGTGCAGTGCTCATGATACCTACTAGAGAGCTTTCATTATTTAAATTTCTCAGCTTGCCTCTTGTACAGCTAAGAAACATGACCTAATTAGTTTTTTCCTCTTTTTCTCTGTTCATGAGGAAAGACATACTGACAGCAATTTAATTATGTGTTGATATAACTTTTGGTAGTGACAAGAACTGGAGATGTTCACAATGGCAGAGGATGCCCTCCTTGGTGAGCTCAGCCTGTGTATGAATTGGGATCATATTGAGTGGAGTTTTGAGGAGGGAGGGGTGCTGGTTTTGGTGGTGTTTTTTTGTTTCTTTGTTTGGTGTTTTGTTGTTTGTTTGGGGGGGGTGGTTTTTATTGTCCTTGTTCTGGTTTGTGTTTTTTGTTTGTTTGGTTGGTTGGTTTGTCTGCTTGTTTGTTTTTTTGTTTGTGTTTTGTGGGTCTTTTTAAGTGAGTAAGGTCTTTCATAGCTCGTGCTAGAAGTTGGATTATCTGCCAGACAGAACCTAAGACTATGTAGTCTTCTTCTGTTTTTCCGACAGTAAATACAAGGAGTTTTCACTCTTGCTTGTCAATAGAGAGGATGAAGGAAGTTCCTTTTTTTTTGATCTTTCTCCAGTATACAGTCTCCTGGGAGATATATGACCAAATAAATCATACACTAAGATTGATTTCAGTAGCATAATTCCTTTGTGTCACAGATTACAGCATGGTTGAAGTTTGAAAGGACCACTTAGAGCTGATTGTCCAGGACTTTTTCTAGATGAATTTTCAATATTTCCAGGAAGGGATAAGCTCTCTGGGCAGCCTCTACCAGGACTCAGTCACATTCTCAGTAAAAAATTGTTTTCTAATGCTCAAATGGAACCTCCTCTGTTCCAGTTTGTACCTATTGCCTCTGGTCTGTCACTGGTCACAGCTGAGAAGAGTCTGGCTCTGTCCACTTTGCACCCTTCTTTCAGGTATTTGTGCATATTGGTGATATCCCTTCTGAGCCTTCTCTTTTCCAGACTGACCAGACTCAGCTCTCAGCTTTTCCCCTTTGGTGAGATGCTGCAATCCCTTCATCATCTTCATGGCCTGTCAGTTTACTCTTTCTGGTAAGTCCATGAGAGCATACTGCACATGTGATTCCAGGTGTGGCCTCACCAGAATTGGTAATGAAAATAATTTTTGCTTTACCAATAGCAAAATGTAAATGCTGGTGATTTAATTTTCATATGGCCATACACTAAAACTCTGCCAGGGCAGCAGAGGCACCAGCGGCTCCCTGTGGCCGGAGTGAATGCCAAGGGTGCCATCTCAGGAGTCAGGGCAAATCCTGCAGCCAGACCCCAGCCCACTGCCCCAGCCAGGTGCAGGGCAGCTGAGGGGCAGGAGCAGCCCTGACCCCTGGCATCCCACAACTCATTGGAAATGAAAATGGCTTGATGCTGTGACAGGGTATGGGCTCGCAAATGGGCCCAGCTCAGCAGAACCCATGGCCAAGCAGGGCAGGGCTGTGGGGAGATGGAAGTGGGCCCTGCTGTGGCATCACTGGGGCAGGGGCTGATGGCCCATGGGGCTGGAATGGGGTCCTAGAACATGGGCAGAGTAGGAGGGGCCCTGTGGGACTGGGCAAAGATGGTGAGGGTTAACAGTGCTCACAGGGACATCAAAAATTCTTACCCTTGATTATGTCTTTATACACAGTTTGGGTCTATCTGGGACTTTGAGATTGGCACTTCTATCAAAAACAATTATTGTGTTGACATAAAGTGTTATATTCCACAGTTCTGTGTTTATTATGTGAAAAATATTTTCTTAAAAAAAAAAAATAGGTGCCTACAATCACCTAAAGTAGCACTGTGAATCTTACTTTTCTTGTGTGTTTCGATAAGGTGACCTTGCCGTGGTGACTTTTGATTTCTCATAAAGAGAAAAGTGAAGAGTAGGAGAGGCTCTGCCCAGAAAGAAATTAATGATGTCCCTAAATTATAAGACTTCTGCATCCAGAAATACATAAAATTTATTCATCTCAGTGTCAACTTTGACTTTTTTTCTTTTTTCTCTCTTTTTCAAATGAAAACACAATAAAATTTATTTAATTTATAAGCATATGAAAACCTGCTTCATACAAGAAGTTAAAGCTGACAATCAAATGTTTTGAGGTTTCAGTCTTGGACCGAAGATGACAAAAGCGAGAGATGAGGTGTAGTTTATAGGTTTTAGGGCAGAGGCAGCTTTTTTTTTCTCCCCAATGTCTGTCTCAAAAGACAATGTAAGGAGAAGAAGAAACAGGGTAACTAGAACTGAGACAGGAGAGGCACTTTAAGCAACAGAAGAGACTCTGAAGCCAGGAAGTGAGATATTGCAGGAAAATGAATCTGACACAGAGGTCCACACTGAGATATACTAGGACTTTGTGAAGGCAAGAAGTAATTTCAAAATGGACAATAAATTGCTGCTGTTCCTAAAAAATCATTCACTCTTCTTCCATCATCATCTGCTAGTCTTCACATGCTCTTCCTGCTCTTAGTCCATTACCTTGCCAAAACCATGTTTCATTTAGAACGAGCACTAGACACAGTGGGGGTGGAAATGAGAGCCAGGGAAAAGGAAGGAGATGTTAAGATTGCTGCTTTTGATGTTGTATGGCTTCTGTCTCCTTATTGTGGTTGTGTAAGTACAGCCTGGGAGGAGCTGGGAGAAGAGAATGAGTGGAATAGTAATGGGTATGAGATGCTGGAATGGGAAAAAATGAGATGCAAAATGAGAGGTAACAGCTAGAGTGAAAGACAGACTGGAGCAAAGGGGTACTGAAGAAGGCGTAAGAAGTGCTTACTCTAGTGCCTCAGCTTTTCCTTGGTGTCAGAAATAGTTTAATAGCTAATGGAAAATGTTCCCAGTTTTCATGTATTGTGTGGTTCTGTTGAACTCTTAGACTCTTTCCTTACTATCATGTACCGTGTTTGCACAGAAGATTAAGTTCTGAGTATCTAAAATTTTCTAGCTTCCTGATGATCAGTTCTTCCTGAGTCAGTATAACTGGAAAAATTTGTCAGAAACATTAATGCCAAGAATTTTAAAAATAAATGTCTTATTAAAAAATGCTTACAAAATTGGGAAGTAGTTTTTCAAGGTTAATAATCTGATTAAAATCTGCATGTGAAGCACAAATAATGTTAAATTAAGAGTTTCTGTTTTTCTTGACTGCAGGATGAACCACACATGTAGATATATCCTGTTTTCTTCTTGCTCAGGTTTTATTCCTGCATTAATACACATTGTTCTGACTCAATTTCACTAACAAAGTATTAATTCCCTCATGCAGTTCTGTGATGTATTCAACAGTTGACTGTCATGTGTTTTGGGTGGATTTATTTGGTTTTGCTTTACAGACAGTAAGAAACAGTCAGATTAAATTCAGAAGCTGATTTGGGAATCTCTATTCTATACACACAAAGATGATGAATTAAAGGATTAACAGTGACAATCTTGTTCTGGCTCTTGTTACCTTTTCCATTGTTTGGAAAACGACTGTCTGTAAATGTATCTATTTTGCATAAGATTTCCTTCAGCTTTTTTATGTTTTTTTTTTTTTTTAATATCAGTGTCTTATAAAAATATAGGAGAAATATAAAATAATTTTCCACTCCTTTAGAAGTCTAACCAGAATCTGTGGGAGCTATTTATCTGTTTGAAAGCATACTACACCAGAAGTGGTCATTGAAGTAGGTGAATTCTTCTAATTGCATTGAGGAATTTCAGTGCAGTTTCAAATGGTGTGATGTACTCTGTGATCACTTTGGACTACATCTAGATGAGCTCTTTGCAGATAACTGTGAAATCAGAAAGTAGCACATAATGGCATAGTAATAATTAACTGAATATTTGGACTTCACATCTGCTTTTGAATACTGTCATCACATAATCAATATAGGAAGGTTATAAACATGGAAGCTAACCATTAAATGAAAGGCATATAAATGTGTTAGGTTTTGAGATCTTAATTCTGAAAACATGTGCTGCTGCTTTAAATTGCAGTAGAAATATCTGCAATTGAGGTAGGATATGCTCTTCTGGTAATGAAGTTTTCCAAATTATATTAGAAGCATATGATTCTCTTGCAGAATCACATGAGCCCACAACTTAGATCCTGAAGTATCATGTTTGAATTACAGGCTCTTAATTTAACTTTAATTAGAAAATCACCTTAATGTTCATGTCAATTTTTAGTGACAAGAAGTCTTCAAAGCTTCCACTCATTTGGTTTTACTTATTCAGTAGCCAGATGCATTTAGATTTAAAGCTTATAAATCCATTATCACTTAGGGACAGCAATATTAATCAGTTAAAAGTCTCTTGTATATATTAAAACCCTTTGCTCATTCAGATTGTAAAGTGTTTTCATTAAAATCTATTTTAAACTGATTAATAGGAATTTATGTATGAATTTGCTTATGTGAATGTAGATAACGTTTAATGAAAATAAAGTTCTCAAACGTTTTACTTAGATAGAGTCAGCTTCCTTTAAAACCCAAGCTACTTAGCACAATAATCACATTATAATTTACTACACATTTGTATAGTTAAGGAAGAAACTCAAGAAGTGATTTATTTATGTCCTTAACTTTAATTTCTTTGCAACGTATATATTTTTACATAAAAAAAAGCCAAAAAACCTGTACTCTAATTGTCAACTTAAAATATCTCAAATAAATCCACACCCTATAGAAAACCATGCTTGTAGTAGCTGAAGGTATTACTTGATTACATCCTCTTACCCTCATCAATGTCACAATCCAGAGGCATCTTATGTAAAGAATAAAGCTTAATACTAATTCTTCCTTAGAGACTTCACAGAATGGTTGCTAAATTGGGAAAGCACCCTTGGAGAAAATCTAGTCCAACCCTCCTACTCAAAGTAGGGCCAACTAGGGAGCAGATTGCTCAGGATTGTGCTCTGCCATGTTCCTAGCATCTCCCTGATATAGCCTCCAAACCCCTCTGGTCAACCTGTTTTGACCACTTTTGTGGCAAGAATGATTACTTGTATTTAGAGAGTTTTCTGTATTTCAGTATGTGCCCATTGCCCCTCTGTCTCTCACTAGACATCACTGAGAAAAGTCTGCCTCTGTTATGTTTTCTTCCCTTCCCCAACTGATACAAATGTATTGGTAATTTGCCTTCAAACCTTTTCTTCTCGGCATTAAATAATCCCAGCTCTCCACAGCATTTCCTTATGTACCAGATGCTCAGATCATTTTAATGTCTTCATGGTCCTGCACTGGATCTGCTTTGGTATGTTAACACACAAAAGATGCATCTGGAAGGCTTTTCTTTGCCTACTGCCAAAATCAATATTGTACAGGCATTTTATGTTTATTTTGTGTTTCTTCTGTGTTTCTTCAGCCATTTAAGTCTGAAGTGGCTTATTATTATTACTGAAGTATTTACAGTTTAGATTTTGTTTTATGTGATGCTTTCAGAAGACACAAGTTACCAAAACTGATTTTAAATTTTTATAAGCAACTTTATTTTGGTATTATTATTGGTTGAAGGATTGTTAGTTGTTTAAAAGAATAGCCCAAAATCAGTCTATATCAGTGAAGCATTTAGTTTATATATAGTAATTTATAACTGTTATAATCAAATCATATCTTGGTAGGTAATGGCTTGGCCTGGAAATCATACAAGTCCCTGTCTTCTATGAGAGACAGTGAAGGAGTGAAATAGATTGACATAATGGGAAATAACAAATGTGTTAAAATCTGTGATAATAGCAATTCTACACTGTCAAAGACCTGTAATTGACCTTTGATGCCTTCCCTTTCACTAAATGTTCTTGCTATGTCCAGTGTTACTTTTATTGAAATTATTCAGTAGTTGAAGGCATACCTCTAGTGAATTAAATTTCAAATCCCCAAATATTAATTTATGACAAGGATCACTAACTTTGCTCAATTTAATTTCAAATCCCAAAGTGTGCATTGAAATTCCAATGAATATTTCTAACGCTAATTACTCAATTTCTATATTTATAAGGGAACTGGCATCTCATAAATATCACATTGTGCTATTATCTCCATATGTTCCTGTTCCCTCTAAATATAGCAAATCAGCAATTAGCACTAGAAATATTCATTAAACTTTGAAGGTAGATAAACAACAAGTAGGAATGTCATTTATTTATTATAATTTACAAAGCAAAGAACATCTAAATGTTCTCATTTGATTAATGTGCCACATACCACCAGTTACACTAAATGCTTCAACTGAACTAGCACTAGATAAAATTCATACTGCCTCATAAGACAATATGCTTAATGGCTTGTCTGTTTTGGCACAGCTCACCATCTTGTTAAGTTTTGATTAGCCTCACCCCTAATATTAGGATTGCAAAAGTGTCAGAGGTACTGTTTTTTTAATCCTTATGTCTAGGACTGTTTTTTATTTTGTTTTGTTTTGTTCTCTAATAGAAAACAAAACCATGACATGCTCTTCTATGGACTATCCTCAGTGTGAGGAATATTTCTTTTTTTGAGAAGTTTTCTGTCATATCATGAAATCTGTGAGCCAGCTGTACTGAGAGCTTTGTCAGCCTGGGAGATGTAAACTTAAGAAAGGGACTTCAGTATACAACATAATTGCTCCAAAACACATTCTTCTGATAATGTGTGTACCATGAATACTCTAGCTCTTTTCTCTTTGCACATACTAACTGTTGCACCTTTGGTGCTGCACTGCTTGCCACATAGAGCAGATGATACGAAAAGTTTTCAAATCCTGTCCAGATAGCAGTCTTAAGTATAAAGACAATGGGGTATTCATGTCTCCATTTGCACAAAACTCAGGGCAGGTGAAAAGTCAAAACAGCATATGTAAAAAACCCTACAGAAAAGGAACTCTTAAAGCTACTAATCTACTTTCCGTACTCTGCACTCTTTCCTTAACTATCCTTTGATTATGACTTGGATGTCTTTTCACATAGCCTCAATTATTAGTGATACATTAGAAATATGAAATTACTCTTCCCTAAGGAATTCTTTAAACATATACTCAGCAGAAATCTTAAAAAGAAATACTGATTTTATAGGTTCTGGAAATAAATTATTTTTAATGACAGTAAGGATTAAGAAACATTAAGAAAATCCATTGTAATCTCAGAATGTTTTTTGTACTCCCTGTAGGTTTGCTTTCTCTTTTGTCAGTTGTAAGGCTTAACATGCTGATACTCACATGTTTCTGAGGAAATCATTCCAATTTAGGTTTGTTTCACACCTCTGTAAAACAGCATCTTTTAAGTGGTATATAGATTTTTAACTAGACCTGAACCTTTTTTTTTTTTTTT
>VXBQ01015065.1:36238-77124 GCA_013400175.1 Phainopepla nitens | reverse complement strand
CAAAGCCCACTCCCTGCAATTTGCCTCTGAAATACCTGGAGATTTGGGCTGGGAGTTAACCTGACAGGAACTTGAGATAAGATGAAGGTGGTGCTCTACTCCAGTTATCTCAGGTCTAAGGAGAGGTTGACAAGGCTGGGGGAGAAGAAGGTGCCCGCTAGGAAAGCCAGCTCCGCAGCTGTGCTGGGAATCAGCTCTGGCCAGGTCCAGCGGAGGGAGTCCACAGCTCACAGCCCATTCCTGGGGCCCCCCACCTGAGCACTGCACAGATCCCGGGGTTCCAAAAGGCAGAGTAAAACCTGCCCCCTCCCAGGGGAAGCGCTCAGGCATTCCCAGTACACCCAAAGGTGTACTGTCACTTATTACACAGGAAGGAAGGGAAGATTTGCCCATAGCAAAGAACACAACAGCTGAGATCAGAAGACTAGAACAGAGATGGTATGACTAGGCCACAGCAGCAGCTCAAGTTTAATTTTTGTATATTGCTTAAGAATAGTATCAGCTTTGCTGTAGATGTCTTTCTTAAATTTATCTTCATTTTATGTGCAATTTACTTTTAGTTTCTGGAGTTATACTTTATGGCACATATCTGAAAAAGAGTGATATTTGCATAAAGCAAACATTTCCATACAATGATTTTATTTGTATGACTTATCAATCTTCTACAAGCATGCTTTATATTCACAACAGATATTCTCACCTCAGCTTCTGAGATTGTGTCATGAGCTTAGCATTTTAAAGTAGGATAAGCAGAAAAACTTACAAAATGGAGGAAGTTTAAGCACTTAGTTCCAGACTGTGCAGCTAATCATATTTAAAGCAGGTGGTGACGACAGTTTTTCTGGCTGAACTGAGAGTAGGATCTACTCCAAAGGAATGCTGGATATGCGTATAGAAGCTTTAGGATATGTAATGATGCATGGATTTGTAGTGTACTGCAACAAATTTTCATAAAAATAAGAATAAACCTTGGTAGAATTTAACATTACATCTTCAAAAGGAGTAAATATTTGGAAGCACTGTATAACTTACATGTACTTTATGGATTTAGAGAGAGTATTTTATTGGGCATCAGATAAGACTGCCCCTTGACTTTGCTTTATATTTATTGTCTTTTTTAATGCACTGCTGAAGGTGAATAGATGTCAAGAATGATACATTAGCTAATGTCTAAATGTATTCATATTGAGACATTGAAGGACAGTTCTTTAAATGCAGCTGGACATCAGGAAAATAAATGACAGAGTTCTCAGAATGTCACTTAGAATTTCATGGTTGTCAGTCATCAGAATAAATTCCAGTATGCCTATAATGAGGACTCTAATTATATATCTATAGAACAGGAAAGCTGGTTTTCTATTTTGGCTCCTAAATTAAAAACAAAAATAAAAAATCTTTCAGTAACAGCTCTCCTTGTCACATTTTTATATATAGGAGTCATCTGCACAAAGCTCCTTAAATGTGAATGCTCATGTTTAAAATACTGCGTCAAGTCCATTGCATAGTTTAATTATTAATAATTGGTGTATTCTATCATAATTAATAATGAATTAGACTTGTTTAGTCATGATTCTGTAAGAAGATTAAATTAAATCTTTTAATTTTCAATCACTTATATTATTACTGGCAGTTACCAGACATTACTTTTACTCTAGGTGCAATATTAATTACATTAGATCTCATAGATGGTTGTGGTCCTATAGAGTGGGTGTGCTGGAGTTCCTGAGACAGAGTCGGAGGATTAAGCAACAATTAACCTAGAGGTTTCCAGTGCCCTAGGCTAGACATGGCCATTCCAGTTTCAGCCCCAGCGCAGGGCACAGCTGAGCCCCTCAGCCAGGGTGGGCGGGCAAGAGCCCCGGGGGAAGCCTGGCCAAGCGAGGGAAAAACACAGTGGAGCCCAGGAAGAAAAGGAGGGGAAGAAGAAGATGGTTTAGTTCTTTTTTTTTTTTTCCACAATATCCATCTCTAATTCAAATGGCAATAAATTAATGTTTCCCCAACAGATTTGGCCCAAGACTTTAAGAGATAAGTGATACCCCTCTGTTTATCTTGATCCTTGATGAACTTTTCCATCCTGATTAGCTCTCTGATCACACAAATTAAACCATTGTCAGGGCTGGAGTCCTTGAACGTTTTCTCCAATATAAAAGCTTGACTGCACTGCCTATTTCAGAGCTTTGAGAATCTGCTTCTTCTGCTGCCAGTGCTTTACTATGCAACAACACTCACAGGGGTGCTGTTGGGGAAGTGGGATATGATGCAGTTGCAAACTATTGACCTGCTCTGGTGACCACTGGCCAGACTACTGTTGCCATGTTAGGATGTCCAGGTATTTCTTGTGCTACTGTTCTACACATGTTAATTTTAGTAGGTGTTGACAGCCTTGTGGTGGTATGGTATTTTTAAGGGTTTGAAAAACTACATTCTGCTATCTGTGGTCCTAGGGTTGGGAGGTAATTTGATGTCTAACCCTGACTGGCAGTTATCATAAATGAGGAGGTGCTGTATAATTTTATGGCATAGCGTTTTTCTGGAAAGGTTTTATGCATGAATGCAAAGGACGAGAAAGGTGTGTGAGGGAATGGTGGAAAATATATTAGAAGGCCAATGTTTCAGGAAAACATCTGTAGCTGTTTCGGCTGCCATAAGGGGGTGATGTGGAGAGAGACAGTCTTGACAAATCCAAGACCTTAAGCTGTCTGGTTAATAGAGTGCCTCAAACCTTCCACTGCTGCAGGAAAAATTAAATGTGCTGTGCTACATCCCTTAACACACTCAACAGCCTCTTTCTTCCCAAGAGTTTATGGCTTAGCTACCTTGGGTTTTTTTCAGTGCTCTTGATGGTTGTGGCTGTGTAAACACACAAAATTCTGTTAATGTTCCTAAAGGTCATGGTTGATAAAGACATTTAGGTTTATACAAAAATTGTATAATAATTCTATTTTGAATTATACAGCTTCTTTCTAGCACAATATATTTATAACAGGAAGTTCTTTAGCAATATTAATGCAGAACTCTTGAAAAAATATTTTAAGCCTTAATTAGAGCTTTGAAAAATTACAGCTTTAAGTGAAATATGCTTAGCTTTCACCTTTCTGCAGAAATGTTCAGTTCTGAAGTAATTCAGTTGATTTTCAGTGCACATTTTAATAGCGAACTTGTTATCATGTCAATCAGGACTTTCATGTTTTCTTTTCTTTTAAGCAAAGAAAACACTCCAGATTAGTTCTACTTAAAATATTGGCAATAAAAGTTATGCTGAAGACTTGAACAAGTGCAGTTAGTACTAAAAGGTTTCTCTTAAAATTTTGCAAAGTTATTACTCAGAAAAACAAAACTATTTCATCTGAGCACTTCTGAGATTGTATGGAATGCAGTGTTGAACTATTTCTTCCCTGTAAAAAGACATAACAAAACACTGCTATTTTTTACTTCATTTTCATTAGGTCGACACTAATGCCCAATTGTATTGGGTTTCAATACTATGTTATCAAGGTAAGTGCAAAGCAGTATTGCTGATTTTAACAGACAGTCTGATAAAATGCATAAAATTGTATTATGATACTATAGTAGTATGTTTCTTTCAGGATTATCTCACTGTTTTGTACAACTAACTTTGTGTGGTACACACAGGGCAAATTAATGTCTCCTTTTCTGTTCTATAAGAAGGCACAGAGGTGTGTGCTTTAGCACAATTCCTAAAATATCATGTTTTAACCCTGTGCTGAACTATAGTTTGAATGACAGTGAACCTAAACTGGGCCTAAACAAGTGTTTAGGAAGAAATTAGAGCATAGATTTGCTCATTTTTCAAGCATATGCTTACATTCTGTGTTGCTTTGAGT
Organism: Phainopepla nitens; assembly: GCA_013400175.1. Classification (NCBI taxonomy): domain Eukaryota; kingdom Metazoa; phylum Chordata; class Aves; order Passeriformes; family Bombycillidae; genus Phainopepla; species Phainopepla nitens. The sequence continues at coordinate 73,276 of VXBQ01015065.1, read as the reverse complement.
TCCAGCAACTAGAAAATTCTCAGAACTGAAGAGTAGCAAACTCTTTAAATACTCTCTCCTAAAGGAAACATTTTGTTGCCAAGAAATTTGATTTAATTTTTAAATACAATATTAACCATGTGCTTTGAAAACACTGCTTTTAGATTCAAGGGTAAAAAAATATATTTGTTAAAAGTTAATGGGCGTCTTAGGTATGCTTTTAAATCTTCATTTTATCATCTGTGCCTTACAAGCTCCCGATGACGCTGGAAAACATCCTGATTTGCATTTTGCTTTGTTTGCTACAGTGAATTTTTAGGAAAATATGTGGCTGACTGAAGAATGTAATCTGATAGATGACAGTTCATGGCAGGTACAAAACATTTTACAAAATATCAGATATTTTGATCTGATCCTGTTTTCTAAAGGAGAAATTTCAGTGGAAGCATAATGTGTTCCATCTGGCTCAATGAAAAAATATAGTAGAAAGTAAGGCTTGATGTAACATGTTTAATTCTGCTCACACAGATGATCATTCTATCATTTTTATCACTGACACTGGTCAGTGGTAGGTGCCTAAGAGGAGACAGGGCAATTGCATAGAAATAGTTTTCCAGGTCCCAATTCTACAGATGCAGGCACTGTCTGACTTAAAAAGTTCCTGAGGTCATATCCTGTTGCTGTTTTAATATCATTAGTATTTTTTTCCTCTCACTGAATGTATCTAATTGTTTGGGTTGAAACTCCCAATGGTTTCAAAAGGTAATGGCTCAAAGATATGTTCAGAAAATATACATAATAACTACACACGCTTGCTTGGTCTAAGTGTGTCCTGGATTATTAGCAATAAAGATAGATTTAAAACAAAGGTGTCTTGCTTTTAACAAAACAACACCGTCTTATTTGCTCAAAACTATAATCTAGAGGTAAGAATCAGAGAGCTGGTGCATAATATATTATAATTTGAATTTCTTTTACTTGACAAGACTTCTTTGGGAAGGGGAACCTTAGTTATTCTTTCCTATATGGTCTCAGTGGAATCCAGAGCAAAATGGAAATGGGGACATTTAGCTGGAAGATTTTTGCATACAAAATAAATGGCAAAGTTTTAAGGGCACAGGCATTTGAATACTATAATCAAAATGTCATTTAATGCAAATTCCAAAAGTAGTATCAACACAGAATTATAAACTTGACAGTGAAGTGCCTTTCATGAATAAATAGTTAAAGAAAGGTTAGGATACTGCCATCTCTATCATGCTTCTGTTTGCTCTTCAGTGTTCCTGCTATTCCAATTTGGTGTAAAGTAAGTAGTGTTGTAAACCAAATTTTTTTTGCTACAGGCACCAGTTTTCAATACTTTGCAGATATTCAAATATAGCATTGTCCTCAGAAAATGAAGAAATAGCTATCCCTGTAAAAATATACACTGAAAAAAACTAGACTTAGCCATTAAAAGAATATTCAGTCAAATCACTTTAAGTGGGAAGGGAAAGAGATTTTCTTTTTAAGCTTGATAAAGTGTGTATTTTAAGACTGTAAAAGTTAAGTAGACCTGTCTTAATTTTCTGGCAATATATTCACTGACAAAGGGCAACATTAAGTTTGAACTGAGTTGAATTTTCCTTACTGGATACAAGATAAAAATAAGTGAATCATAGAATCATTTAAGTTGAAAAAGACTATTCAGATCACTGAATTCAACCATTAACCTAACACTGCCAAGTCTACCACCAAACCATGTCCCCAGATGCCACATCTACACATTTTAGATGTCTCCACAGATGGTGACTCCACTGCTTTCCTGGGAAATCTGTTCCAGTGTTTGGCAATCTTTTTGGTGACGAAATTTTCCCTAATATCGAATCTATATCCTCCCTGGCATAACATGAGGCCACTTTCTCTTGTCCTACCTGTTGTTCCTTTGAAGAAGAGATCAATAACCATGTTGTTACAACCTCCTTTCAGACGGTTGTAGAGAGCCATATGATCTCCCCTGAGCCTCTTTTTGTCCAGGCTAAACCCTTCTAGCTCCCTCAGCTGCTTCTTATCAAACTTGTGTTCCAGACCCTTCACCAGCTCTGTTGCTCTTCTCTGGACTGCTTCCGGAATCTCAGTGTCTTTCTTGTAGTGACAGGCCCAGAACTGAAAATAGGATTTGAGTTGTGGCCTCACCAGTGCTGAGTATGGGGGGACAATCACTGCCCTGGTCTTGTGGGCAATACTATTTCTGGTTCAAACCAGGATGCCCTTGGCTTTTTTGACCCCTTGGACACACTCTGGATCAGCTGGCTGTTGAAAAATATTTGTTCCAAAAATAATTTTGATAAATTCCAAGTTGAAGAAAAAATCCCCTGCAAGCACACATAAAAATGTTCTGCAGCATGCTATTTGGTGCAGTTTTAAGAGGTTTCAAGCTTCATGAAGCAATTGAAGCATTTTGAATAAGTCTGAATAGCTTAAAAATAATTACATTTTAATCTTTGCATATATCTACAGCTTTCCGTTACCTTAAAGAAAGTAAATAAAAAAACTGAAAAGTGAGATTTTTGTTGTCCATCTTTGTATAAGTGTAGCCTGTTCATGGCTCCTCTGCTTACATATTACAGACCATGCTTCTGTTTGAAGATGAAAGTGGTATCTGCAGTTACTGAATGGCATTACATTAATCAGAAGATAGAAAGTTGTATTTTTCCACCAATTGCATTTATTACTCTGGAGACAAGATACAGGAAATATGTTTTGACAGTGATGAGACTATGGAATTCACCTTTTTAATAACACATTCAGCTTGGCCACTCTGTTCTCATCTTGCCGTATTCTTATCTTGTTTTGCTTTTGTTGAACACTTTCAACTCCTCCAGCATGCAGGTGAATGTGATTTTACTTTCATGCAGCTAGACAGAGAACAGAGGTGTCATGCAAACAGGAAAATGCAGTTTAGATACTCATAGAACATTTGTGATAAATGGATAAGAGAACCTTGAAGTTCTTGATATATGTTTTATGAACTGATGCTCTAACTTGGTCTAACAAGAAATTGTTGATCTTTCCTCATGCTTTACATACACATTTGTATCTGTAGGATATGGGGTTATATTTGTTAAAGTTGTTAAGGCTTATGTTCACCAGAAGGCCCTGTGGGAGGGCACAGCTGCAGGCTGGATGGTTGGAAGTCAGTTGGGGGGTGAGAGATAGTTATGACACATGGACAGCAGCATTGCAGCTGAGCAGCCAATGGGTGCCCTTCTTGTGTTAAGTTTTGGGTTTGTCTGCTTGAGATTAAAAGTATAAAAGGGGAGTTCTTTCTACAGTAAAGTGATATCCTTCAGATGCATAAGGGGGGTCCCTGTCTCTTTGTTCCCCATTGCTACACATGTTGTGATGCATTGTTAAAGATTTCTCATGAGACAAATTTATTATTGTTGTGTCTTTATTTTTTTTTTTCTTCTCTAGTTGCATGGTTCAGCTTGCTTAAAAAGTAGTCGTGGCCCATGCAGCTTATATCAATATCTTCAGTCTTTAAAAAACTAAGTATAATTGGTGTTAAAGTAACTGATAATTCTTACAAAAATGTTCTTTGATACTGATCATTTAAGACAAACAATTTTCAGTGTAAAGTCACCATGGAGTCACAGTTGCAGAGTCTTAGAATTATATAATAACTTAGGTTGAAAAAGACCATTAGAATTACTGAGTTTATCCATTAACCTAACACTGTCATGACCATCACTAAACTATGTCCCTAATGTCACACCTCCATACTTTTAAAATTCTTCCAGGGATAGTGACTCAAACACTTCCCTGAATAACTTATTCCAATGCTTGACAGTCCTTCCAGTGCAAAATTTAGTTCTAACAGCCAATCTAAATCTCCCTTTGATCATTTCCTCTTGTCCTATTACTTGTTCCTTGAGAGAAGAGACCGACCCCCACCTTCCTACAACTTCCTTTCAGGCAGTTAGAAAGTGATAAGATCTCCTCTCAGCCTTCTTTTCTCCAGGTTAAATCCAGTTTTCTCAGCCACTCCCCATCAAACTTGTGCTCCAGACCCTTCACCAAGTGTTTTGCACTTCTCTGGACATGCTCCAGTAACTCAGGGTTTTTCTTAGTGGCCCAAAACTGGACACAGTACTTGAGTTGAGCCCTCACCAATGCCGAGTACAGAAGGACAATCACTGCCCTGATCCTGCTGGCTGCATTATTTTTGATACAAATAAAATATTTGTAAATAAAATATTATTTTTGATACAGGATGCCATTAGTCTTCTTGAGCCACCCAGTCACCTGCTGGCTCATCTTCAGCCTTCTGTCAACCAGCAAGCCCAGATCCTTCTCCATCGGGCAGCTTTCTAGCCATTCTTCCCCAAGCCTGCAGTGCTGCATGGAGCTGCTGTGGCCCAAACGCAGGACACGGCTTTTTGCCTTGCTCAACCTCATACAATTGGCCTCAGCCCATCACTCCATCTGTATAGAGCCTTCCTACCCTCCAGCAGATCAAAACTCTCACCCAACCTAGTGTCAGACTGCCTGAAGGTGCACTCAGTCCCCTCATTCAGATAATAAAGAAATTAAATAGGACTGGCCCCAGTCTATTGGGGGGAACACCAATAGAGCCTTGGGGAACACCACTTGTGACCAGCCATCAACTGAATTTAACTCCATTCACCACAACTTCCTGGACACAACCATCCAGCCAGATTTTCACCCAGTGAAGAATATGTCTGTCCAAGACCCAAGCAGCCAGTTTCTCTGGCAGAAGACTATGGGAAGTGGTGTCAAACACTTTATTAAATCCTAGGCAGACAACATCCCAGCCTTTTCCTCCTCCTCTAAGTGGGTCATCCTGTCATAGAAGGAGAGCAGTTTAGTTAAGTAGGACCTGCCTTTGATAATACATCTGGCTGGGCCTGATCCCCTGGTGTCTTGTACTTTTCATATAATGGCACTCAAGATGATCAGACCTACGACCTTCCCCAGCACCAAGGTCAGGCTGACAGGCCTTTAGTTCCCTGGATCCTCCTTTGGACCCTTCCTGTAGATGGGCATCACATTTGCTAACTTCCAGATGTCTGGAACCTCTTCTGTTAGCCAGAGCTGCTGGCAAATAACTGAAAGGGACTCAGTGATCACTTTTATAATCCCCCACAGTGATCTCTATTCAACCTGGCCTGTGGGGACTGACTTTAAATTAAGAAAAGGTAGGTTTAGATTGGCTATTTGAAAGAAATTCTTTACTGTGAGGGTGGTGAAGCTCTGTAACAGGATGCCCTGATTATGTTAACGTTCAGAAATACATAATCACAGGGTGATTATATGCAGGTGCTTTCATTGAAGAGCTCTGGGTGTCAGGGGTACAGACCCAAATCTGACTCTGGCATAGATTTGAGATGAGCACATTTTTATACCCTTATCATTACATGTTAATTATTAAACTTATATTGTTCTATTGTATACATTGATTTAATCCAAGCATAGATTCTTGTGATTTCCATCAAACCCCTCCAAACATGGTTTCTCATGACTCTTCTTATGGTTCATAATTATATAAAAATCATATCATTTATCATAGTCATTAAATGGTTACACAGGTGCAGTTAACAGTCATCTAGCAAGCTAAACATTTTCCCAGGGCCTACCAGGCCCAGTCTTTACCCCTAAACATCCCATGGTTTTAGAAACATTTTAACCCTACACTATCAATTAGATGTGAATGCCCCATGCCTGGAGGTGGTCAATGCTTTGAGCAACTTGGACTAGCGGAATGGGCAGGGATGGGAGGGAGGTCGAACTATATCACCTTTAAGTTCTCTTCCAACACCAACCATTCTATGAGTCCATGAAATTCCACCTAAGTATGCCATTGAAATTTTTCTTTTACTAGTAGTGTATTTTTAAATAATCTAAACAATTTAAATACTTAGCTGCAACTGACACAATTTTGTTTACCAAATTTACTTAAAAATATCTTCCCTAATAATTTTAGTTGTTAGCACTTCATGGTCTTTTCTTGATGTTTGTACTTTACTGGTATGTTTTAAAGGTAGTATTTTTAGCTCTTAAATTTTTCATTCATTATTTAGAACAGAGTTTTATGTAGAGTTTAAAGAGCAATAGCAATAGTAGCCTGCCTTGAAGCCTGATTTGAAGATGATGGAGTCCTCATTGAAATTATAGACAATTCTATCCTGTGCCCTCTTTTCAGCTAACTTACAGCCTAGATATTTTTCACAGCATTTGCCCAAATATATCATACTGCTTGTCAGGAGCTTATATCATTCTATAATATATAGTTTTATGACACTTTTCAAAATGCATGTAGTAGTAGTGCATTTTGTCATATTCTGCTGGATAGCTAAAAGGAGTAGATCTTGGTTTTTAAAAATAATGATTCTATAATTACTGACAAAATAGGAGACATCACTAATAAAACATCGTCAGTATTTCCCCTGAGGACACAATTTAGAAACTTTTAATAAATGCAGCAGAATATGAGAAAATAAGGGTGGTGGTTGTATTGGTTGTTCATATGTGCATTTCAAAAAAAAAAAAAAAAGGCTAAAAGGAAGTAATTAATTACAATATATATGTTAAAGGTGAATCAGTATCAACCTGTCACTGACTAGGCAAGACTGCTGTACATGAAGCACTAAAGTTCCACAAAATCAAAGGAATCAAAAAGTGTGTTTTCTTTGTCATATTATGGCACATTAACTGGCAAAACCATCCTGAATAATTCAATACTTCTATGCTGAAAACAATAATAATTAAGCTTACATTTCTTTGCTCTGATACCTGACATACGACAACACTTCATCACTGGTTTCAGTTCTATTTCCATTTTGCTCAGAGAGAAGTGGATACTCAGTGAATTGTCAGAAACCATATATAAAGGCCGTGGCAGCACTAGGAATAGGATGCATTTTCAAGCTCACGATATGGTTCAAGCTGCATGCAATTGAATTTATTGACCTAAAACTCTCAGATAATAAATACAACACAAACCTAAATCACATTCCACCTAAAAGCCAAGGAGTGTTTAAAATAAATCTGACTTCAATTTTTAACATCGTCTGTTTCAATTATTAATATCAATTAACAGATTAACTATGCCTTAATTCCAAATGGAACATGCTAAACCTATCTAGGACATTTATTCAAATGGGTGTACCTAATTGAATCAGTATCCCAGTGTTGGCACAGATCCAGGCTCCAAGTGTATGGAATTCAGAGATGGCAAACCGAGTAGGAGTGCTTTATGTATTCAGACAAAACTTAATAGCGGGATTTGAGAATTTTTTCAAAGCTCTGGATGCTTTCATGCTCAACATCCACAACTTTGTTAGATCCTGGCTCCATTCTTCCAGAGGTATCTGAATAACTGCATCATACATTCCTATTGAGCCAGGTGAGTGACTTGTGAAGTAGAGTCATTGAGTCCTTCTAAACCTTCCCTGAGGAGCAGAAATTTTTTTGCATAAAATATTTAAAAGATCTCCAGGATGATGGTTACGACATTCACATAAAGTGGGAAGGCCTGAATTTCGTGGAAGATTAAGAAAATAAAAGCAAATCCAAAGAATATCTGCCCCATCTTCAAAAGCATATATATTGGAGTGCAACATGGTCTAGTGGTTGAGAAGCTGTGCTGTAGGGGATGTATGTGTTCAAATTTCCTCAGATGGAAACCATTTTCCCACATTCTTGGCAAACACAGCAAATAGCAGCGATAAAAGGAAACAAAGCAATTTTAGAATACTTGGGAGGAATCTTGATAAGAAATAAATTATTTTATTTGTAGTTCATAAGCCTGCATAATTTCAGTTCAATTTTATGAACTTGTTTGGTTTATGCAGAGAATGTAAAAGAAATTACTTTTACACAGTCTATTTTTCAAGAGCAATGACAATAAAATTCAAGTTGATAGAGGTGTCTCAAAGTCATTAAACTGCCAGCCCTCTCCAAAATAAAATTTGTCAAGTGAGTTAATATTATTTTTCATGTGCTTATCAGTGAAATCAAACTTAGATTTGATTACAGACTGTGCTCTTATTGTGAGGTTTGTTGGTTGTTTTTCTTTTCCATTTTCAGCTGGATGAATTTTTACAAGTGTCCTGTTCTTTACTGTTTGACTTAGTGTAAGGTCATTAAATAGAATGAGATCATAACCATAACCTTTTGAGATTTCAGAGGAGTGGAGTCAGGAACCTTTTGTTTATGTTTAGAAGTCCTGTTATGGAAAGCACCACTGATATCATGGCTAGACATGTTTAGATATCAATGACATATAATGATATCTCAGGAATGTTCATGTAGCAAGTTCATGAAATGTACAATTTTATAGAGGCAGTATGCTTATGACTAGGTTTTTTCAGGAGATTCCCTTCATACTAGAACTTGAGCCTTAAATCACCACTGTTCTTCAAAATATATAGTGATATACACTGTCATGTTAATAATTGGTGACCATTGGGATCTGAGAGCTTACATGTGTGTAAATGCTTACCTTACATGTGTGTAAAACATTGCAGGCACAATGTCCATAACAGTAATGGCTAAAAAAGACTTTGCTTATATTCATATTTTCAGACATCCAGGGTTGTGGGCTTACATAGGATTTGCAAAGGGTTTCTTGCAGGTCATACGCGCACTAAGTGGCTGATATTTCCTCAAAAATTCTTTATTACTTAGGGCTTAGAAATTTCACATTCAATTGCCATAGATAATTTAAAGTAATTTAAAAAAAGACATGTTTATAGAAAAGTTATGAAGTAGAAATTCTTTTTCAAGCTGTAGTTTTTTTAAATCACTGATATGAAAATATGCAATAGCCAGAGAGATTACTGTGCTTAGCCTATAATTTTCTGAAAAAAATCTGTGTTTCTGACTGAATAATCAATTTGTTCAGTCATTAGTTCCTGAAATGCTTGAATGGCAATTTTTTTACACAAAAAAAAGGAAAAATAAAAGAATGAAAGATGAAGGTCTTTTAGATTTGATGTTAATTACTACGAAGTAAGTGACAGAGTTCACAATGCTTAGGAAGAAAAAAAAAATAATAGGCTTCAAAAAGGTGGACTTTAATAAACTCAAAACATTTAGAAACAAATTTAGTGAAATATTAGTTAAGAAGAGACAGTTGATTCCTTAGGAGATAATACTAAGGGTAGAAGTGCAGACTATCCAATTACAGAGGAAGAACAGGAAGTATATCAAGAGATCAAATGACTTAAACCATGAAAGAGATCATGCAGACTATGGAAACTAGATCAGATAGAAACTTGGAAAGATAAGATGAGTAGCTCACATAGATATGAACACCAGAACATATATAGCTTAAAATGCATTCAGGAAATAACATGCAAGAGTGTTGAGAAATAATTCTGCAAATATATTTAAGGAAAAAGAAAGCCAGGGGCGAAAATGGTCTATCAACATGGGAAAATTACCTTGTCTTTCCATCAACATTCCCTGAAATACTCAACTGCAGGTATAGCTGATGTCACTGACAAGGTCTTACTGCCAAACAGAGAAATAATAAGCTGGAACATACTTGAAAAATATGAATCTGCTAAAATCTTTTGGCCTTGATGTTATGTACTTTAAATGGCTTTAAGAAACAATAAAAGTAATGTCAGAGTTTTTGTCCTTATTTCTGAGAGTGCATGAAAAATTAATGGAGTTTCAGAAGACTGGAAAATGAAAAAAATAACGTTTTTTAAGAGTGCTGTGGTTTAACCCCCAACGGCAAATAAGCACCCCACAACTGCTTACTCATTCCCATCTGCTTCCCTACAGTGGGATGGGGGAGACAATCAGAAGAGTAAACGTGAGAAAACTTGTACGTTGAGTTAAAGGCAGCTTAATAGGACAGGAAAGGATTATAATGATGACGATAAAAAGAATATTAAAAATAAATATGCAATACAAAAAAATACTATAGAAAACAATTGCACACCACTCTCCAGGTGATGCTAGCCTGTTCCTGAACAGTGCCCTCCAGCCAGTTTTCCCCCAAGTTTATAAACTGAGCATGCCACCATACAGTATGTAATATTCTTTTGGCCAGTTTGGGTCAGCTTCTCAAGAGCTATTGTAATTAGCCTGGAGGATAAGGAGGGGAAGATGGAAGTGTCTCCTGCATGGATTGTATCTCCAAGGAGAAAAGGAAACGCTAAAAAATATAATTATTAATAGTTTCCAATAGATGGCTCCCAAAGTACGGAGATGATAACTATGCTGAGTACAACCATCAGATTAGTTTCATGACCAGCAATTCTATAGTATCATTAGGCAGTGCTACAAAGTAGAACAGCATGATAACCTTAGCCCAGCTCTTATGGATGATAAACAGCACAATGGGCAACACGTACCGCAAGGAAGGTACTGCATAAGGCAAGTGAAAGTACAAGAACACCAAATTTGAGAGCAAATAAATCAACATCATGAGCAGCAATTTTTAAACTAATGCAATAAGTGTCTATAACAAATTTATTATCATGTGTTCTAGTCAGATTTGTTATCATCTCAACCCATCATACCATAAACCCATGGTTTAACTCTAGCTGATAACTATGCACCACAGAGCTGTTTGCTCACTCCCCACCTTCACAGTAGGATGAGAGAGAGAATTGGAAGAGTAAAAGTGAGCAAACTTGTGTGTTAAGAAAAAGACAGTTTAATGGGATGAAAAAGGAGGATAATAATAATAATAACAGCAATTAGAACAGAAAAAATAAGTGATGAACAATTTAATTGTTCATCGCTCGCTGACTGATGGTGAAATTATTTATAAGATTTTAAAAGATAACAAAGTAACAGCTAATTTGGAATCAAAATGTGCTGTATTGTGGCCTATACTAAGATGGCTGACACTGTTTCATATATTTTTGTAACTAAGCTTCACAGATGTGGTATAGATGAGACCACCAGTGTTACCATGAAACGGGTGACAAGATGGCATTGTTAGAGAAACTGTCAGTGGTAGGAGATTTACTTAAAGCTTTCAGTGGATCCTACTTGAATCCTAGTTTATTCTTCATTCATATCCTGGGTGATGGAATAGAAAGTATGCTTATTGTGTTGTCCTGGTATAAACTGCAAGAATACTGGGAGTCCATATTATAATTCAAAATAATTTTAACAACAGGGGAAAAAATTATTTTTAAATGAATTATTTAATTCAATAAAGGCAATTACACTCTTCTGCTTTTGGATTGTAATTTCAGGTATATGAATGCAGAGATAGAAGTTCTACATGAGTTAATTAAATAGCAACTCAATATCAAAGGATCTGAGGATAATCCTCAGCAGATCATAAGCCACACATCAATCAGTGGTGTCATGCTGCTGCAAAGGAGAGCATTGCGCATCATGCTGGGATATGTAAATGAAGTACAGCTCACAAGAGATGCTAGATAATTCTTCTACATTGTTCCTTGTACATGAAACCTTAGATGCAGTATAGTAACCTCTTCTGAGGAGCCTTTAGAGCCATCAAGAAAGCTATACACCAACAATTCAAATAGTTCAGAGGACAAAAAAGAATATAATCAGAGATATGGATAGTTTTTATAGAGAGGGGAAATGCTACAATTTGGGATAGGTTGTCTGAAAGAAGACCAAAGATTTAAGAATAATTAAATATGTGAAATACTGAATGAAAGTGAAAAGTAGTTGCCAGTTCTCTGTGTTAGAGATAATAGGACAAGACATAATTAATAGGTTTATTAACATTTTCATTTTAATAACATTGAAATAATAAATATTATGATATATTAAAATAGGCCAGTTTCAGAGTCTGCAAAGTCTCCACTTTAGAAAGTCTTTCTGAACTGGAAAACATCTTGCACGTAACTGTACTTTACACGTTGAAGCCAAGATGTGGACCAAGGACTTCTGAGATCCCTACAAACTCAGTTCTGTAATTCTGTACTGACTAATTTAAATACTGAGAGTTTATAATATTTCTGTATATTTCTTATTATGCAAATTACCATAAAGAAAGAAATGTTAGAGCAAATTTCTGGTATAATTATGACACTCAAAGAAAAAGAGAAATTGACGGTTATTTCCCCAAAGAGCAGGTTTTTAAGTTGCCTAATTGATCTAGGTTTGCAGAGAGTTATAATTAAATCTTAGGGCAAATATATGCATTCAAATCCTGTTAGAAAATAATGGGATTCAGATGTATAATTTCTCAACTCCTACTCGCAGCTTTGAAAATACCCTGAAGTCTAAACAAAAAGGTACCCACAGTGACAAAAGCAGAGTTTAAAAACAAACATTAAACAGTTTTATATCTGTTCACAAAACAAAATGCCACATTTCATAAAGACCTACTTTAGATGTAGAAGGAAGGGGGGCCACTTTCATATCTGAGACTCTTTCTCAACAACCAGACAAACTCAATAAGCTGAATCTTCCCTGAAGCACATGACACAAACCTTAGCAGTCACTCTTCAGTTCAGTGGGAGACCTAGCCCACCTCTGGTTGTTAATTAAAATGATTGATTAGCTCTGTTTAGCATAAAATAAATTTCAGTACTGTAGTAGAAACTGAAATATCAAAAAATGTCACTACTTTTGTAGTATCGTGGTTTTCTGATTGAACTGATCTCACAGATACTGTTGAATGGCATGAAGCCATAGAAATTAATCATAAGTGTTTAAGCAATATGGTATTTACATTAATACAATCAGCTAATTAAGCAAGCAATTAAAAGCTTGCAATATTAACAAGTAATTGTATAATAGACATTTTTGAAGTTTGTCCATAAGTTTACATTATAGGCATTTTAATGAATTACCTAAATATACTGATGTATTATGTAAAGTAGAATCAATCTGAAAATATGGAGCACGCCCTGGACAACACTAATTCAATCTTCTTAAGAATTTATGAAAAGGCTTAAAATAATTCTTATTGATTCACCTGATTATATCTGCTACTTAATCTAAATGGAATACTTCATTGCAGCCTGAATTGCAGCTTTTATTGACAGTTATAACACAAAATGTTATGTAGATAATTGGTAGTTATAGAACTGCTGATACAATAAGACTTAAAAAAATATATACTGCTTTTTTAAAGCTCTGAGGTTTGAAAATTACTTCATTTGGGTCAAAATATTGAATGTTACAGCACAATTATCAATGTTTTATCACAGAGTTTAAAGCTTTCATCTTAGTCCTTTGATCATTTTAAATCAACAAGGGATTCATTACGTCATGTAAAAAATCTGTTTGTGCATCTTTTATGTCATGGGAAAGGGATCATAGTTCTGTGTGCTAATGAAGAAATTATAAGGTATTGATTTGAGGAAAAAAAAAAAGCAAACCCTGCCTAATCTTTCTTCCTCATCTAACTCACTTTCCTCTCACTCCTGCATTACCTCTTATGTATTCAAGAATAAATAGAACCTATTTGTATTCTTTTTTTCCTCTGGAAATTGAGCAAGTGGCCTGTTGTTTGCATGGTGTACTTCCCTCTCTGTAAGAAATTAAAGAAAAAGAAAGTAGCTGCATATAAACCAAATCTCTTTAGAATGCATTTTATGGAATCTACTTTATTCTAAAAGAATCCCATCTAGTAGTAAGTAATTTTAAATATTAGATTTTTTTTCCTATATCTTGCATTTTCCTGTTCTCCAAATAGTTCAAGGAAATAAATTCATCATGACACTGATATTACTCTTATGACACAAAATGCTAGTCTATTTTAGGGGCTGATGAATATCAAAACAAAAGCATTTAGTTATTGAATTTTATTTTAAAATAAAAACATACTATTGTTATTTGCAATGCAAAGAAAATGTTAGGTACAGAAGACTGAACAAGTGGGTAGTAGTCTTTTGGGAGAAGATACAAAATAACTGTTTACCTATTAACTATAAAAAGCACTATGCTCTAAGACATACGATGTCAATGAGAACATTGGAACAGTGACTGGAACATGTTGGAAAGAAACTCATGGCTTTCTCATGTCATTTGAGAGGCCTATTCTTTAGAACTAACAAATTAGGCAAGTAACATCATCTGGAAAGGACAAGACCTTAGTTCTCCCAGATAAGAAAAGCTATGGCTAGTATCAGGCATACTTCCCTGAGAAAAGTGATATGGGTCTAAATTCTCCCCAAGATAACTTCATGTCCATCCCAATTTTCCTTAATTTGTGCTCAGGGCTTTTTTTATCCATCAGTTGGTTACACAAAAGGAGAGCTTTGTAGTTATGGTTTGTATATGCAGGGAGAAGACTGGAAAGGCTGAAGCTCAGTTGAAACTGCACAGTGTTGTATCAAGTAACAAGAAGAACCTTTTAAATTTTCTTAATAGCAAGAAGAGGTCTAAAAAAGCATTGGATTGATAGTTGTTGAAGATAATCATCTGACCAATGAATGAATGATGAATAAAAAGCAGAAGCATTCAATGCATGTTTTTACCTCCATCTTTATTTATGTATATAGACCTTGGGTTTCCTGGGCCCCAGAGTCAGAGGACCAGGACTGTGGGAACAGTGTTTCTCCATTTGTGGACACCGAAAATGTAATGGACCAGCAGTATCAGCTGAAAGTTCACAAGTTTGCGGGGCTAGATGGGATTCATCTCAGAGCTCTGAAGGATGCAGTAAATGTCCTGGCAGGACTGCTTTCAATCATCTATGAAAGTCTTGGGAGTGTGGGGAGATCCTTGCTGGCTGGAAGCTGGCAAATGTTATTGCAATATATGAAAGGGGCATGAGGGAAGAGGCAGCAAACTACAGTCTAACCTCACCTCCTGGAAAAATTATGGAGAAGAATATGAGTTGATAAAGGGGAAGTTCTGTTAAAATAATTTGACATTTGTCTATTATAGGGTCACCCACTTAATGCATGAAGGGAAGGCAATGTTTGTAGTTTTTTTTTTTTTTTTTTGTATGCTAAGAAGGTGTTTGATGCTGTCCCTCACAGCATCCTGATGAGGATTCAGGACCTTGGGTGAAGAAGTCTCTGGAGGGCAGAGCTCAAAGGGCTGTGGTGAATGAAGCTGCATCTGTCTGGTGACTGGACACCAGCGATGTTTCTCAGGTTTCAGTTCCAGAGCCAGTCCTGTTCAATCTGTTTATCACTGATCTGGATGCAGGAATTGAATGCACCATTAATGAGTTTGATGGTGATCCCAAACTGGGAGTACTTTTGACTTTCTTGAGGGACAAGACAGGAGGCTTGCAGAGTCCAAATACTAGATTCTAGGATGTAGTAATGCTGGAGACAAATACCAATGAGGAGAAGAGTGGCTGGAGAGCAGCCTGCAGAAAGGGACCTGGAGGTGCTGGTTGAAAGAAGCTCAGTCTAAGTCAGCAGTGTGTGCCCTGGTGGTCCAGAGGGCAAACACTGTGTTACTTGTCAGTCCCGGGGTGTCAGTCCATCAAACACAGCACCACCAGCCAGGCAAAAAAAAGTGATTATCCCACTGTATTCAGACTTGGTTTGGCCTCATCTTGAGTACTGTGTGCTGTTCTGGGCCCCCCCAGTTTAAAAAGGGTGTATAGGTCCTTTAATACCCCCAGAGGAGAGTAAAAATGCTGGTAAAGGCCTGGAAAGAATGTCTCATGAGGAGCTGCTGAGGACTTCAAGCTCTTCTGTTTTGGACCAGAGGAGGCTGAGAGGTGATCTCAGTACTCTCTGCAGCTTCCTGAGGAGGTGAAAAGGAGAGGAAGGTGCTGAGACATTCTCCCTGGTATCCAAAGGTAGGGCCTGTGGAAATGGTTCAAATCATTTTTAATTGCAAGAGGAGGCTTCGTCTGGACATCAAGAAGCATTTCTTTACCAAAAGGATGGTCAAACACTGGAACAGGCTTCCTAGCAAGATGGTCAATGCTGCAAACCTGCCAGTGTTTAAAGTGTATTTGGACAATACTGTAACAACATGGCCTGAAGTGGTCAGGCACTTGGACTTGATGATTGTTGTAGGTTTCTTCCAACTGAGATATTCTATTCTATTCTATTCTATTCTATTCTATTCTATTCTATTCTATTCTATTCTATTCTATTCTATTCTATTCTATTCTATTCTATTCTATTCTATTCCATTCCATTCCATTCCATTCCATTCCATTCCATTTGGATCTTGAGATGAAAACATGCCCTCCTACCATTTTATTTAAAATATAGCCAGATGAACCCCTTACAGAAAAGTTCATAGCAGAAAATCCTGTTTGGTTTCAGAGAGTAAAGTGTTTAAAGAGTGGAGCAGTAGTATGTGAAGTGATAGCCTTATGCCCTAACTTTACCGCTGTGTAGTTTACGTGGGACCTTACTGACTAATGCTGTACCTATGAACTGCAATCTGAAGTAGTCATTATATATTGTGAATGGAACAAAAATTTAGATTTATGGATCGTGCATATGGCAGGACAATGTTGCAAGAGCTACAAGCCTGCCTGCTGAGGCTCATTCGTCCTTTCTTCATGTGAATCTTACTTTGGCTACTGCCTCTCTCCTTCATCTGTGAAATGGAAATCAGAAAAAAACTGGATGATGGAGGATGAGAGAGGGGTAGCAGGACTAATGTGTGACTGCCTAGGAAAGACAGTTGCCTTACGCATTTCTTGAGTTCCTGTCTAGCAAAGATTAAATACGAATTTCATGAACTCTTTCAGTATAAAGTAAAATTTCATAGGAAGTTTTCTATTTTCTCTTCTGCTTTTTCCCCCCTCACCTCTTTTCCTGAGAAAAACATTAAACAGCACTGGCTATTTCTTTAAAAAGAAATAACTGTTTGCATCACAACTTGCAGAAGATAAAAAAATTCCATTGCTTCACTGAAGAAAACATTTTTGCAATTAAATCATATAAATAAACAGACTTTATTAGCTAAAGATTGATATAATGATTTCCTTTTAAACAAAGAAATTGACCTTATAGCTAAAAGATCTTCAGTATAAAAGAATTGTAATAAAATACTGGAGAAAACAGCTTCTTTGAAAAGGATTTGTTATTGATTTATTCCAACTGTTAACTCTCTAAAAGCCAGGAGTCTGTATCAAAACATTTTGAACTATGCTATATTTTAGAATAAGACTTCTGAAAGGCTACATATATTATAGTTAGTCATGGTTGTGGATAACTGTCAGTACTGTACTTTTCAATGAATTTCAATCTGTATCATTCATACTGCAGATAACTGCTGTGCTATTGCTTTTTACAGGTATTTATTCTGTGCTTTCTCCCTGAAATTTTATTTTGGCTTTGAGAAACCTTTCAGAATGAGAATTTAATGGAAGAAAAATAAGTACTTGCAAAATAGTACATTTTTCAGGTATTAAAAAGCCATACTATGAAAAAAACAATATGAAAAATTTTAGTCCAGGTTGGATGGAGGCCTGAGCAACCTTGCCTAGAGGAAGGTGTGCCTGTCCACAGCAAGGGGTTGGAACTAGCTGATACTTAAGGTGTCTTCAAACCCAAACCATTCTATGATTCTATGAAATAAAACCCTTACTCAAACTTAGTGAATATACCTGGAAATGTTGACAAGCAAATGGGTTCTGTAAGAGGAACATTTTTTAAAAGTTTACCTCCCTTTTCCTCGTCCGATAGCCTTCATGGACCTTTAACAATAACAGGCATTCTTACATGACAGAAGAAGCTCCATAATTTCCAGAGATGTGAGAGCTCCCCTTGGACATGACTGGCACCCTAAACCAGATTATCAGGCTTCTTCCCCATTCTGCATTAAAGAGAATGTTACTTATACTTCTGGCAGTGTGAATAAATCAAACCTCTGCAACTGTTTCATAAAAGATCATTTCAGTGTTGTGAAAGCTGAAAAAAACCCTCACCTCATAAGGTGGTGCTAATTAAATATTTAAAAGGTGACTCTCAATATGAACCAAGATACCTAGATCTTAAAGTTCAAAAACTATGCAACATTTTGTTTTATAGAATTGTGAATTAATGTCTTTGGAATAGTACTTAGGAATAGATGATAAGAAAGGGAAATTGAAACGATATTACTTAAGATGAAATTTACTATATTGTTATTATTGTCAGAGGTGTAGAATAGATTTTTCATTTGACATTAGCAAAAAACATTTTAAACTTGAGAACAATTCAACTTGGGCTACATGTGGTGTGTAACCTGCTTTGTCAACAGAAGGCAATGGGATCCATTTTATTGACTGGTAAATATTTTCACTTGTGCATCTGCTCTCATAGGGATTTATCGTACTGTTTCAGACCTTTTTGTACAGGGTAAAGCTTTTATAGCTCTCTCTGCTCAGAGGAGAGGTATTGATTGTGCAAATTTGCTAAATGTTGCTCACAGTTACAGGGATTCGATAATGATAGCAAATATTGGTTGTTTAGTTGGGCTGATCTTTCCGTAGGTCTGATGAAACTTTAAATGTTGGGGCTATTTTAAAGTGATTTATTTCAAAACCAGATAATGAAATGGAGTTCTGACTGCAGGCTGAACTTTATAAATTGACGTCATAGCACATTTATATACCTTATAAATTGAAAACAGTTGTTTTATTTCTTGAATTATTTCTAAACATTGTCTGGCATTTCTTTTTAAATATGAATCTTCCTACTTGACTGAGACTCTTATCATTGGATATAATTTTTCTACTCTATTTGACACACAGTGACATTTAGAGGAGATAAATTCAGGATTCTTAATAATTTAATAGAATAATTTTAGTGTCTCTGAGTTGTCAGTGTTTGAGGGATACATACTGCCAGCTAGGGGGAATTTTGTCTGCACATTTTCATGGTGTAGAGGAAATAATGTCAAGTATTAAGATTTCTCTGATAAAAAAAAAAAATGAAAAATGAAAAGAAAAGAAAAGAAAAGAAAAGAAAAGAAAAGAAAAGAAAAGAAAAGAAAAGAAAAGAAAAGAAAAGAAAAGAAAAGAAAAGAAAAGAAAAGAAAAGAAAAGAAAAGAAAAGAAAAGAAAAGAAGAAAAAAAAAGAAAAGAAAAGAGGAACCTTCCACAATGGCTGCCTGTAAAAGTACAAACCAAGTTTCTTTGTTTAAGGAGATTGTCCTAACAGTGGATCTGGAATTGCAAACTTTATTAAGTGGTACTTATTAAAAGATGTTTCTTTCCTTTTGTGTTACCACTTTATCGATTTAATTATATTATCAGATTATTCAGTAATCATTTAGTTATTAAATGATATATATATATATATTTTAATCTGCAGACAAAATAGTAGGGATGGAGATTGAAATAACATCCTATTTGAGAAACATTATAAAACAGAGCAAAATAGTCAAAACTGTCCTGAAAATGCTTGGTTGTTTTGGGGTTTTTTTCATTCTTTGCCAAAATACAGGGCAACACAGTTTTTTCACCTGTGAGTCCTCAAGCTGACTGTTTCAAAAATTGAACAATCCTTTTGCAATCAGAAGCTTTGGAAGCTATAAATATTTTTAAATAATAGACAGACATTCATTTCAGTACTCCTTTCTCCCCAGTAGTGACAAGGTATAAATCCTTTATAGCCTCATTGTCCTATATCCAAAAGCTCTCTATCACTGATTTCTTTATCCTGTTGACATTTGCAGTTATTCTTTGGAAGTATGAATTTGCTAAGAAGTCTCAAGGTGTGCAGGTTTTCTGATTAGAGATATACAGCTGTGCACAATTCTTTTTAGCACTTTTTTTTTTCTGCCTGTATTTGCATATTGAAATTATTATCACAGAAGAGGTGAGTTTATTGAAATTGGCCCCAGCTGGGTTATAACTAAGACTAACAAAGTAAAACCAAATCTAGGATATAAAAGTAATCGCAAAATATTTCATATCATATCTCATACTCTCCCCAGTGTAAGAAGTAGAAGTCCATCATATGAACAAATTGTAGTGTTCTGCAAGGTTTTCTTTAAAGGGAGATCCTAGCACAAGCCAATATTATTTCTTCACTAATATTTATAATCTACAGTGCAGCACTGAATTGTAACAGCATGCATACCTTTTGGATCTAGTTTGAGACATCAATTCCATCTATACATTTGTATAGGTGGGATTTTATAATATGTACCAGCAAGAAGTGAAGCTTGTTGTAAAGATAAACGTAGGAATCAAAAAAATTCATAAAGGGCACTCATCTGCATATAAATTACCATGGCTGATGTGGTAGCAGTACTGCTGCTTTCAACAAAATACATCATTAAGAATTTCATTCATATATTGTTAGAAGTATAAACAAGTGCCTCTGTTTGTAAGCATATACAATGTGAGGTAAAGTTAGAATTGCATTTGCTATCTGGATTATTGCAAGTGGGTTTTTGTGGTTTTTGTTTTTTTGCTTCCTTTAATATTAATTTCCAACATAGAATTTAATTTGATTATAAACGTACATGTCAATATTAAAATGTTGTGGGTTTTTTTTTCTTTCTCTAAAGCTGAACAACTCTATATAAATGATTTGACTTGGAAGCTACTATAATTATGAAAATGTTAGGGCAGTTAGAAGATGACAGCTTGTTTGCCCTGCTTCTGCTGTTAATTGGAAAACAATTGTCACTCCATTATTTTGTGGTGCTTGAGGCCAGGCACTGCACACGCTGGCTCCTGTGGTTTGGGCAAATACTGTACTAAAAATCCTAATAAAGTATTACACTGTTCTGTAAACACTCTTGGATTTGAAATCTCCCTGTTCTTTGAGTTCTTGTTCAAATTAACATGAGTTTGGCTAGAGGAGTGGTTGCAAGTGAGTTTTAAGATTAAATAGCTCTTTTAGTGCATCTGAATTTTTATCCAACGCTGCAATTTTCTTATCTTTTGAGTTTTAAACTTTATTCCTGCAGCCTACCCACTTATCACATGCAAGAGACAGAAGGCCGTGTTGAGTCATTATATGGTAATTATGTCTTCATCATGATGCAGCCACCAGAAGTAAAATATTCTTAGTAAGCAAGGTTTATGGGCACACAGCAGTATCTCATTTTCAGAGATTCCCTTTTGCTTCATCAGGACACATCTGAAAGAAATTAAAGACCTTTTTGTCACATGTTAATAGCACCAGACGAGCACCATGCCACCCTGATAGGTTTATTGTCTTCAAAGTTACAGCCCACAAAAAAACAGCCTGAAATTAAGTTGTCAATTATAGCATTACTGATTTTTTAAGTAAAAGAACTTGACTGTGATTCCAGGAGCATGTAGAAAATAATTATATAGACCACCTTTATACTTGAACATTCCTTTAAATTTATTGCTATTGTTGCAGTCTTTCCCATTGCAGTATTTGAGGAAGGCCATATATCAATATGTTACAAAAAATACTATATGCAAATGAAGGGTAAAAAAAGCTGGGATTTTTTATTATTACTATTATATTCCAAATAAAAAGAGGGTTTATTTGTGACAATTTTGAAAGCACAGAATTTTCAAGTCAAATCTTAAAATAATTATAGTCTATTGGGCATCATATGAAGATAAGCCAAGATAGGCCTTCATACTCCATAGAAACAAAATGACAAATCTAATCAATCACCAGTTGCATATGGAGAAGAAATCACAGATACTACTAAAGCATTCAAATTACATATCTACCAGCTAAACACAATTCTAGTAATTAATCTAAGTGTCGAAAGTAGTATCCAAAAGACCAATAAACAAGACTGTGTCCTGATATATTGAAGCATCCAGGTTAGTGTCTTTCTGACAGCAAGGATTCTTAATCATTTGAAGAACAGGAAGAGTGGGTATGTAGAAGTATGTCCTGCACTTCACAAAATAAATAAAATTTAATTATTTTGATACTTATTTCCTGTTAAATAATTCATACCTTTATTTGATTGTAAACCAGTGGAAAACCCTTGGAGAAGCAATTCTTCTAAGATACAGTTCCTCTTTCTAGAGAATTTACATCACTAAAATTTTAGATACATGTGAAATCACAGAACTAGAAGAAGCACTTGTAGACTTACCATATTTATTATAGAAACCAATAGCACCCTTTGCCACTTCTCCTACTGCACTGTCTACCACCATGTAAAAAAACTGAAGATTTTTTTTTTTTTTTTACAAGCAACTCTCAAAGCTTTTATTGTGAAATAGAATAAATAGAATATAAAGAAGTTCACTATTGTTGAGGAATAAATTCAATGCAGGTAGCTCAGGGTGCAGCTGCAGTTTGAGCTCTGGGTGGGAGCCCTAGGCAAGGGGCCATGAAATGCTGACCCTGTGCAGAACAAAGGTCCCAGGACCTTTGTCCTTGATGTCTCAAGAGACATCAGACCTTCCCATACTTAGACTGGGAAGGTATAAAAGCCTAGGGTTTCCTTTGGGGTCCTCCTCAGAGGCACCAGCTTCAGATGATATTTTCTTATTTAGTTATTGCACCAAGACTAAATTCTTTTAAGGATAGAGATGTCTGAGACTCTGCTATGGGAAATCTAACATCAAAGGAAACCTGATCTGCCTGTGAGTGTGGGGTGTGTAGGGAGCCAAACAAGGCACCTGTTGGCTCCCTGAAGCCACCAACTGTGAAAGGGCTGCAGTCCCAGCCCAGGCAGTGAAGGTGTGACTTCCAGACTGGCTCCTGGATGATCAGACAGGGAAGCTTTCCCAAAACACTCATAGGCATGAACCCATTCCTGCCTTAGTTTAGGCAGCAAAGGTCGAAAGAATCGCTATATATGTACTGGAGACCTGCTGATAATATGTACTAGCTGATAATATACTAACATTAAGTGTGTTAGAGGAAGCACTTTGGAGGGCACAGCCACAGTTAATTTAAGGTTTACTGTATATTCTGTAGTGCTCTTCATTTACACATAAGACAACTGTGCTTGAAATTCCTTGTATTTGGCATATTTATTTAGGATTTAATTCTAAACTATTTACATGTATAACTTTAAGCTTCTTTCCATTCTAGCATATGGAGGATGGAGTATCTCATAGCTCTATATAGCACAGCTTGGTATTTGGCTTAGTAATTCACATCCCACTTTTAAAACTTCCCATAAAGTTGACTGAAATATGGCACAGAAACACAAGGTAGGCCATTGCTTACTACTGTGGTAATCCCATCCTCTTCAATGAAACCATTCATACAGGTAAAAGTAGCATTTCCTGTAAAAGTAGCATAAATTTTACAAGCATTGAAGATGAAAAGGACAACATAAGTGAGAACAGTTAATGCTACTTTATCATCACCACATTCTCATGAACAGGGGTTTGTTTACATCTATATGTATTACACATAGTTACATACATGTGTATGACCCTTTTATCTTCAAGAAATGCTCAATTATATTAGGAATTAGAGAAAGAAGACATGCCAAGTTTTCCTACAAATAGGCAGGATAAGAAATACTAGACTTCCTAGTTCCTAAAGCAGCAATTTTTGTTGAAAGGAAACAACTGTTTTAGCTTTGAAAACAACTCAAAAGCCAAAGTGATCAAGACAATTTATTGTCTTTTCCAATCTTCCTACTCACTCTGGCAAAGTACATTTGACAGAGGAACTTCTATGAAAACCGTATAAATACTGGGAATGGAATTACACTCACAGTTGTATCAGTCACTGCAAATCAATTGGGGAAAATGCTTTGTGTAGACACAGTAAATCTCAAAACGTTGTCCTCCATTTCCACTCTTCTTTTCCTTTAGTGGAAATGGAGAACATGAAAGATGTCCAATGAATTGAAGTTTGAGTGGTTTGTGTAAGCAAGAATTGTGAACTAGCAACAGAAGCCAAAAGCACCTGGTGCTGGTTTTTCTGAAGACCTTTTCATGTGCTTCACAGATCTTTCTGGAACAGGTTACTATAAATTATGTGATCTGTGTGATAAAAATATGAAAGGTAAAGATAAAGTTTAAGGATAAAATGAAAAAAAACCAAACACTTATAGGGACAATGAAAATTATAATTTCTTTTCAGAGCAAATTCTTAGAATTCGACTGATTTTATTTTAAGGATACAAAAGTTGCCTTTATGTGTGCTGGATTAATTCCAAGCCTGAAATGCCATTTTTTTCCTTGGCAAAAATGTTACATATCCCTTTTATTTTACTTTCTCTCTTTACTGATTTAAATTTCTTTTAGTTTGCTTTCTCCATATTTTACTAATACCTAAAGAAAGATCACTACTAGGCATAGTATCAATCATATGGAAATGTTTCATGCAGGACTTTACTTTCTTACATCAAGGTTTTGGTGAGGTGATGTATGAACTACTCTACCCCGACAGAAAAGATAAAAGAGTAGTAGAGAACTCACCAGTTGTCATTACAATATCAAATTATAAAGATGTGTCACGATTGCTCCTGGAGAAGGAGTGATGCATCCTTTCCAAAATACAATGGCTTTAGGCAAGAGTCACATCCAAAATCACACAGCAAGACATGCCTTGAATTTCTGGACTGTGCTACCTGACTTACCACATCCAAATGCCTGAGTATTTGGACAGGAGAAAATATTAGTAAGCTCATTTTATCTACTGTGCTCTGGAAAGCCTGTGGAAGTCTGTAACAAGATGTCCTTTGACTCTTGGTTAGGAAAAGGAGGAGGAAGAGGTAACCCTCTTTTCTGCAGGAGAACCGATCCCACTGAGGACTTCTCCTCCCTTTTGTGAAGGTAAAGGATGGGTCTCACTTCTTTTCTCTCTTGGTCTTTTCGTGTCCCGTGCCAGATGAGAAGAAAAAAAAAAAAATAAATAAAGCCAAATAGTGGGAGTGTATTTTGCACATTTTTCATTCTATTCAGAGGATAATGTTAACCCAAGGGCTAGGAAGAAAAATGAGGGACATTTGAAGAACTATACATTTCCTAGTTACACTTTTCCTGCTGTTGTTTTTCTTGCTTGATTTGCATTTTTCATCACTCAGTGGAAAAGCAGAGAGTTGGGAAGATGGAAGAGAAAGGGAAGGTAGCATCTGCTGTTAACCAAGATGAGACAGAGAAAGAGGAGTCCTTCTATTCTGGTCATGCCGAAAGTGATAAACATTGCTACAAGAGTGACTGTTCAAGACTGCTAATTTCCTCTCCCTTTCAGCTGATAGGATTGATTTTTTGCAAAGCCAAATCACTGTTATGTTGCTAGATCAGTAAGCAAGACTTAGATGCTTTGTATTAGCTATTTGCATTTGTAGCAAAACAGGTCTGCTAAGCATGGGGATCTGTCAAGACTAATCCTGCTATGTGTAGGTCACTTTTATTGTATTCCAAGCATTTTTACTTTTGTGTGTATAGGGAAAAAGAAGTTGGAAATCTCTAATTAAAATATTAAGTACTATTCCAACCTCTCCATATCAATTATAACACATTAATGTTTCTAAAAGTCAAGCAAGAAAGATATCTTCACCCAAAATAAGATGAGCTGTTTGATAAAAAACTGTAATTTTTCATGTGATCTGGTCACTATTGTCACAATACCTGTATCTCTGTTTCTTGCCACCTTTTATGGTTTTTTTTCCTCCCACATTATGGTGAATGTTGACTTACATCTATGTTTGATTCAATTTAAAGACTTTAAACTCATTTCTGCATATGTTGCTCATGGAATGTATGCTTATGGTTAGTTGCTGGAATAGGAGGTCATTTCACTCAGGCCACTTTTACCTTTAAGGTTGATTTCCTCCATAGTCAAATAGCTTTCTTTGAACTTAAATCAAGAGGTTTAGCACCACAAGAGGGTAACAGCATGTTATTACCCAGTAGACTTATAAGATCTGAAAATGTTAAATGTCACAGATATTTTCAGAACCTACACTTAGACACTGCCCATTCTGTGTCCCATATTGATATTTTAACAGAACAAGTGATGCCTTGAGATGCTACCTAGGACAGACTAGACTGTGTTAAAGGAATAAAGTAGGTATTTATTAACCTTGAGCAGTGCAAGAGCCCAGCCGTGGCCCACCCAAGAGGGACACCAGGTCATGAGTGTTCACACTTCTATAAGTTTTGGTCGATTTACATATTGGGGTAAATTGTCCAATCACAGCTTCAGGTTATGAAGTCCCATCCTCCCAGATTGCTCTCCTGAATCCGCTGTTGTTTACCCTTTTAGGCCTGAACCTGTAACGGTGTCCTTGGTTCTTGGGCTGGAAAAGGATTGTTTTGTCTAACTAAACTGTGAAGAGAGCTTGCTAACACTTTATATGAAGTTCAGAGTTATATACTGACTCAGTACAGAATCTGGAAAATATGAAAGCTAAAACTTAAGACATCACAAGGAGCACTCTCCCATTGCAGTAAGCACTTGCTGTTTTACTTGAAACTTCTCATGACACTCCTCATCAGTGAGGAATAGTGAGCAATTCCAGCACTGGTCTCATTGCAGTACTTTCTGTGTTGCCCATGAAACAGAGCACTTCACTTGGAAGGGAAAATATCTGCCACATGAAAACTACATAGAAATCTTAATAGCCACATGTGACGACATCTGCTGACCAATGTCACAACTCCCTGATATCTTCAGGATGGTAAAAGCCCTTCTTTTATGACCAACTTGATGATAATTTCCAGTACTACAGACTTTTATTGCACTTTACAGTTAGTCCAGAGTAGTTTCAGCTGTCTGAAAAGAAGAGAGCAGATGTATTTCAGGAGCAATCTCTTAGCCACACAACAGGAATAGAAGAAATTAATGAGGAATTGAAAACAAACAGAGTGACCTTCAAATACTTTTTTACTGTCAGTAAAAGGAGGCTGTGTGCCTCCTTCTGAAACAGTTGCTAGAATTTCAGTGCAGTCTTGTAAATTTAAACAGAAATTTGCATCCAGCAAGCATAGTATGACTTATTTTATAAACTCAGCTGAAGACAACACCCATTAGAGAAAGCGCCTATTAATATCAGATTGGTGATTTTGTACCTGTTTAGGGGGCATAGTGTAGAATCTGAAAGCACTCCATATGACTTCAGAGGTATGATAATCAATCTGGGTGCAGAATGTGAATTGTTATATATAGGTATCTAATCATGCTTGCCTGTGAAAAATAGCCAGGTACAATGATATATATTCCTTGTTCCCTTCCCCAGAAGAAAACTAAGTTATGAGGTTAACATAACAAGCACAAAAGGTATGCTGTGACCTTTCAATACAGCTGTTTCACAAGGAACTATTTGTTAACTGCCACTGGGATTGAGTGCTCCAGAGCGTGTTAAGCCTTGCCAGCCCACTGGATTCACTTCCGTGGATCAGAGGCTGAACATGACAAATATGCCTATCAATGTATTCCTCGGAGCTACATGGGTTTCTGTATTTTCAGGATCAGCAAACTTGTTAAGTAAGAAGTTATGGGAACTATGTATACAGGGTGTTGTAACAAACTATTGTTGCAATATAAGGTTGAATGTTTCATTTATTTATACATTTTGGGGAGAAGCAAGGACAATTTATATTTTAAACAGCTTGGCTATAAATATACTATTATGGCAAGATAAATGGTTAAAACAGTGGTTATAAATTTTGTTTTGGCATTGCAGTAAATTGTGTATATTCCTTCCTGAATGTATGTGTGAATTAGCATTTTTATGTATTCATAATGTGACCTTTATGTTTTAAACTTTCTTTAGGAAATAGTCCTCTTGGAATCCATTTAGACTTCACTAAGTCCTTACTGAGATGTGAATAGGTGAGGTGTCTGTCCTCTAATATTTAATCCAGTAGTTTGTGCAATCCTATAAATCCTTCAAAATTTTCTGACAATGCTCTTTTTTACTTAAAATAATAATAATAATAATAATAATAATAATAATAATAATAATAATAATAATAATAATAATAATAATAATAATAATAATAATAATAATAATAATAAATGTCTTTGGGAGGGAGTAAGAGGTGAATCCAACAAAAATTCTGTGGTTTCCCCCTTTTTCCCATTGTGGGGCAATTTGGCAGTGAGCTGTTTAGATGTACAAATATTTGAGTCCTCTTTTGTTTGTCTTCCATTGGTGGGTGTCTATGGAGAAAATCCAGGACCATTTACATGTCCCCACATGAAAGCACTCAGAAAGGGCACTTTTCACAGAATATTTATGAATGAAAACAGGTGACTGTACTGGACATCCATTTCCTTACTGTCTACCATAAATCCGTCACAGAAAGGTAATTGGGCTCATATTTATCTTTAGTGACATTACATTTAGCATCTTAATAAAAATAATGGAGCTTCAACAGACCCCCATTTCAGCCTCTGTCAAACAACCAAATGGGAAGCAAATGAGTACAAAGATATGTTGTGTTGTTGGCTTTGTTTTTTTATTTTTTTAACGACTTAAAATTCTTTGCTATACTAAAAATGGGTATGTTATAAATGTTGTTATTTGTGTTACATGTGGAATGCATTTGAAAGGTCACGTGTTGCTGATGAGCTCATTGTTTATAATTAAGAAATATTTGACAAACTGTGAACAAATACTTATTTATTTTCAGAATATTAGCTAAAACATTAATTATTTTCACCTATTAGAGCATCCTAATGAAGAACTAATATTAATTCATCTAACAAAGTTCACTTTTATTTGAGACACTCACCAAGTTAATTACTAGACTCCCTTCATTAACATTTCAAATCTCATTAAAATGTAAATGGGAATTTTTTTTTTTTTGCGTATTAGAGGGTATTTATTGGCATTCATCATAGTAAGTACTTTGGTCTTCATTAATTATAAAGAATATAATAAATAGTCATTTACTTTTGTGAAAACATCTGGTTAAAGGTTGTTTTACTTATGCTTTTTAGCATTGCAATCAAAATGGATGATTCTTTGTATAGACACGATTATTCTCAGCACCGCACTAGATGGCATCCAAAGTGGAGGAAACGGTAACAAGCTGTGTATGTGCTAGGGAAGTACCTGGAAGTAAAGGACTTTTTCTAACCAAAATTATACTATTCTATATATTTCCTGCCACAATTTATATGGGCAAGATTTTCATAGGCCGTTATGTCGCCAAGCTCTGATGAGCATGCTCTACTTGAAAAAAGGAAGTTCAAGAAACTTAAAAAAAATAAATTATTTTAATAATCAGGTCTTTTGAACTGTTGTCATACAGATGCCCTTTACACCACTCCTCCCCCCTTGCCCCCACCTCAACCCCTAAAATTACGAGGTAATGGTGAGCAACTATTTAATCTCCACTATATATTTGTAGCTCTTTCTTACTTTCGAGGCTTCCATGGCTGGGAGCATAGGGCCACAGAGTGGCCAGGACTAGGTAAGGGCCAAGTGTAGCTAAAGGTTATAGATACTAGAGATTGTCTGGGTTCTAGCAGTAAACTAGGAAACAGAACACAGTCACCAGCTGTTTGGACACACAGAGTCTCTTTTTGTGAGTTCTGGTCCTGGGTGTAGGTATTTTACTGTCCACCTATTTGACAAGCTATTAAAGGAATTATATATCAATTTTTCAGTCTTGATCAGATCATATGAGATTTGATTTGCATGCTCAAACTTACCAGGCCTCTAAAAGGAACTGTTTTCTGCTATCATTTTAATACAATAAAATAACAGGATTTACGTGTAGTATAGAATGCTTGACCTTCTCATATATTACCTTTTCCAGTCTTGCATGTATCAGATAATTCTGTATCAAAGCAAACCATATAAATATGAAGGAAGAAGGAGGTAAAAACAATGAACTGAGACACATAATAGTATTAAGAAAGTGGTTTATGTACAAGTGGTTTATGTATAAGATACTGCAACCAGTTTTATGCCTATGATAATTACTGAATTATCAGCTTGAGAACCAAAGCATCTCTGGTAGGATTGGCTAAAATGATATTTCAATTAGTGGCTCAGAGTGTATGGCACTCAGTCACTGAGGGACACACCACAGTTTCAACAACAGATTGAAGATTCCTTCCCCTGAAGGAAGACTGTTGTTAGAGGAAAGGCATGAAGCTGATAATGAATTCCCCCAAGCACCCATAGTAAAGAGATTTCACATTTTTGAAAGAATTCCACTGGTGCTCTCTCACTAGTTCTTGTCAGGAAAAAGTCACTAACTTCTCTAAGAGAGTTTGGGAGTTGATGTGTTTGCAACTAA
Organism: Phainopepla nitens; assembly: GCA_013400175.1. Classification (NCBI taxonomy): domain Eukaryota; kingdom Metazoa; phylum Chordata; class Aves; order Passeriformes; family Bombycillidae; genus Phainopepla; species Phainopepla nitens. The sequence goes on along the minus strand of VXBQ01015065.1, from coordinate 43,293 downwards.
AGGAATGGAGCAGAGAAAAATTTATGTTTAACCACTAAGGCTGAGTTTTCACTACTTGTTCCTGTCCTGCAGTAATCTTTTCTTTTCTTATAACTTCACCAAAGAATAAAATAACTTGGTTGCTTGTACTTGGATTTGGTGAAATATTTTTATTTGACATAATTTGAACAGCTATTCTAGCTGGCAAAAATTAGAAATCAAGAAAGTTATCAAATGCTATTAGCTTTGGTAATGATGTTAATCAGTTCACTTGCTCTTTAGCTTGATCTGTCTCCTTGTGCCAGACAGCTGCTCACAGTAAATGCCAATAATCTCTATAAAGTGACAAAAACGTTGCAATGACTACACCATTTTCATATGTGAGCCTTCCAAGCAGATAAAATCTGATATGGCTATATATGGATCTTGAAAAAGAATTATGTGGATTTGCTTGAGGAAACATTAGCCCAGGAATATCTGTGCTCCCTGGTCTGTCTGCAGAGCAGCGTCTTACAACATAATATATAACTTCTTTGCATTACCCATGATGTACTCTTTCCAGATTCTTTGTCCCCTTTTTCACACTGAATAATTGAGATGTTTTTCTTGTCTTCAAGACAAATCTTCTCCATAGTTTTAAAGATAAGGTGTGCAAGTGTTTTTTGCTTCTCCACTACTCAGTTAAGTATAAATTCCATGGGTATCTATCTGTAAGTGTATAAAGACGTATGTGAGATTGAAGAAAACATTTCTTTACAGATTACTAGAATTTTTTTTTTCAGTACACAGGAAACATCAGTGAGGATTTAAACTGCTTGAAACAAAATCTTTTAAATGGAAAACATATTGGCAACAAAATTCACTTCTCCATTTTATAGGAAAAAATCTTTTGGGTTTTTGGGGGTAGGTTTTTATTAATTTGATTTTTTTTTTCTTTGTTTTGTTGTTTTTCTTAATCTGAGGTGAATGGCTACTTAGACTGTCAAAACTTGCCTTGGAAATGCTGTTTAGAAGGATATATAGAGGTATTCTCAGTCCTTAAGCCTAGCAAAAACTTCTGCGGCTTGAGCTCCCAGTTTCTGTAGCAAAGAGCCTGAGCACCCTGATACCTTTTGTTCTTGTGACTCTATAGGTTCTTCCAACCTGTGGTAAGGCTGAGAGAATACTGTTGTAACTGTGTGCTGCTTGGCTGGTGGCATTGGGTTTGTATGGTGGTTGCTGTAAGCCAAAAGGAAAGGTCTCTCCAGTTAAAAGAAGCATAACAGGAGGGCTGTCCATAAATTACAGATGTCCATGAATCCAGGCAAAATTTAAATTGGAGATATTAGAAATGCAAAATTTTATCTTATAATAAAGTGACATCTTTCATAACATTCCTTTTTTTTGAAAGTTGCCAGCTAGTTTTGCATCTAGCAGACCGTCAGTAGTGCAGCGTTCAGATGGTACAGTGCAACCAGTTAGTAACTGAGAAAGAAGAAATTGTGAAGAGCTGCTATAGAGAGTCTGTCAGAGGCTGTTTTCTATGACTGAGGGAAGCAGTAACATCTCCTGTTTGTTCTGGTTTTAATTTTCTTCCTTTTCATCTTCACTATATTTCCCAAAAAAATTGGTAGTTCTTTCTGATTTCTGAGGTTTTGATGGTGATCCAGTTTTGTTTCACATTTTGATGTGAAACCTTTAGATGTAGAATTTGATTTTGGAATTTGGACTGCTAATAAGATCTGAAGGCAGCCTTGTCCTTCCATGATAGTTGTTGTTAATTTGTAGAAAAACAAAGACTAAGCCATGTTCTGCAGCACATATGTGACAGAAATAGAGCGTTTTTTCATCTCTGTGCAATCCTCATTCAATCATCTTCTGTAAAACAGGCAAAGAAGAATAAGAGAGTTAATATTGCATCAGTCCTATGGCTGGGAATCAAAATATCTGCCTTGACTTTCCAGCACTGTTACTAATCTGCAGTGGAAATTGGTGATCCTTTCCATAAAGGGCATCTAGCATGTTTTTGGAGTTTGACTACCTTTGTGCATTTGTCAGCAGTCCCTGCTTCTACCCAGCAATGGGCTGCTACGCATAGCAACGACATCTTTCTCCCAGGCTTTGCTTTTTGATTAGAGGGCTTTTATGGTTCCTGAGCTTCCTCTGGGACACAACTCCCAGTACAGAGCTGTACTTTAAAGACCATGACAGAACTCTTGATTTTAAAATAACTGTGATTTCCCTCTAGACAAACTTTTCAATATCCTGACAGAGCCCAAGGATGTTAAAATAAAACATAACAGAAGGAGAATAAACTGCTTTATTCAGACAAGCAGGCTCTAGTGTAAAAACCAAAAACCAAAGTACTAAGAATTCACCTATCCTAATCAAAATAAGAATTATATCAGATAACACAATAGAAATAACAACAGGAAAGATTTGAACTATGTTTTGAATGTCTACTTCTAAAAGGTCCTTTGCTATAAAGAAAATAAATGCTAGGATTTTTTAAAAGCAGCTGAAACATATTTTCTAATCAGCTCATAAAGAAAGAGAATCATGAAATGAATAGTTTTGGTTATGTTGGTCTGTATCACATACAGTATACACAGCTTTGTTTTTGTTTGTAAAAGGGGATATTGTTACCCTTCCATCTGTCTGTCCTTACTAATATGACAAGTGTTGACAGTTATCAGAAAATGTAGAAAATAGCAGGTAGTGATAAACAAGAACAAACCATGAACTTTTATTCCTTAAAGCATTCTGCATTTAATGGATCTAAGCAAGTTTCATTTTAAAGTACATTTTAGATGTTGACACCACTTATTATAGCAGCTGGTTCTTTGTCAAATTGGATGATATTCAAAACAGGATTTTGTTGTTCTTTTTCTTCTTGCCATCTGTTGCTGTTATAGACATTTTTCAAGAAGTAGCTTCTAAATTAATCAGGTCATATTGTAAATGTGTTCTTCTTATGAAATGTTTAAAATTAAAAGCATAAGGAAAATTATGGTCTAACTTAATTTTATGGTATAATTTAATTTCTATACAAATTTTCTATCAAAAGAAATGAACAACAAACATTTTTTTTAGATATGTGTTGAACTAGTATAGGTTTGATTTAATCTCGTAAGAAATCTGATTGCTTACAAACCTGTAATTCAGTTTTCTATTTGAACACCAGGCAAATTATATAAAACTTAAAATTAGGTGCTGAAATATAATAAAAGAAAAACAAGGGAAAAATATGATCCTGAAATCTGCTTCTGTTATACAATCTGAATCTTATTTCACACGTGCTTCAGCCTCACTGAGCAAAGTAGATAAATTGCTTTAGGTCCTGAGCTCAGCAAATCTTACCAGCATATGTGCTTCTAAGCATGCATGTAGCTTGTTTTACCACACTCTACCTGACCTGAATTCCTACAAAATTTAATTATTTTAAGGATCAACCATTAAATTATACTGGAAAGGAGAATTACACGAGCAGAAATTTAGAGGTTTTTGTTTCTTTCTCTCTCACAGCTAAGCATTTTTTCGAAATGAGAGTTAGGATCAGTCTGGATATTTAGCGTCTGACCAAATATATTTGTCTTGTCTTCAGAGAGCACCCTGAGACTTAAATGAAGCACAAAGATGCAGAAAACGTATGTGAATCTGTTGTAAAATACTGAAGTGTCATACTGAAGAAATAAAGGAAGAACCCAAATCAAGTCTGTGCTATCCAGTTTTTAAATACTTGCCATCACAACTTTAAACAAAGTTTTACATTAAAATTTGCAGTATATTCCAAAGGAGATTGTATGCCTGAGCTGGAACCAGCTTCTTGGAACAATGTTCGCAGTGACCTCAGTCAGCATCCAAGGCTGCCTTTGTAAAGCTTTCTGCAAACAAAGAAACAAAAGGTATGTGGCAAATCCCCTGTGAGTTGTTACTTATTTGCAGTACCTGATAAATGTGATAAATGCCATTAATTTACTCTCAAAAATTGATGCATGTGCCAGATGTTGATCAATGTTTGGCAGTTAATTGTTTTTTTAACAAGCAGCTGACCGAGGGCAGAGATTCAATGGGCACACCTACATAGAAGATGGAATATGTTGCAAAGGCAAAAGGAGCAGCCTGGTCAGCTGATTCTTTAGTCAGTGTTTCCAGTCATGCTCCATTTAGTGAAACGACTGCTTCTGCAGCAGTAACTAACATTTCTTACCAATTAGTACATATTAACTGTCATAGTCCTTACTCAAGCATGGGCAGGCAACATCCTTCTGATTTCTTGCTCATAGTTAATTTAAAGATGGGGTTGCTTTTGTCCTGCTTAAATAATTATTTGACAACTGGTGAAGTGTCAGATGAGTAAATTATTGTAGTGAGTCTGGCAGTGTATAAAAGTGAAGGACGATGGAAGAGAAACTCCTAGCAGCATCAAATCTGAACAACACCAGAAGACAAATTCCTTAGACTCATTTGCAAAGCCTATATTCTTTGATTACAGCCTGAACCCAAAAGGATTCATCGAAGTCTTGTTCTGCTAAGCAGAAAGTTTGGAAATGCAAAGCCAAAAGACCCAGATCCTACTATTCAGAGTTCAGGAAAAGACAGGAAAGCACTTAAGTCTTGAGTTTTGAACTCCAAACAGCCTAAAATGAAGAGTGTGTTAGGTCGGGTTCAGTCTCTTGCTCCCCAAACATCCCCCTCACATAATTACTGCCATACATTGGTGAAACTGCAACTTTAAAGTGCTTTGTGGTTTTTTTACTCCCATTTCTTCTGATGTTAAAGGAATTTATTACTCTTGTGGCTTTAAATCATGTTCAAATTATCAGCCTAAATTCCTCATGGCCAATTTATTCCCATTTGAGCTGTACCAATGTTGTTCTTTAGCTTAAATAGTTCTCTCTCCCCGGAGTTTTATTGCCCCAATCTATTTATTAGATTTAGTCTCTTTAGTCTTTGTGTTGCTTGGTACTTTTCATTATGGTAGCTTCCTTATTCCCCAATGATTTTACTAGCTTTTTTATCTATCCTTACAGAGGTTTGATTTTTTTTTTTTTTAAACTAACAAATGATCATCACTATATACAAAAACTATATCAGCCTCGATTCAGAGGTCTGCAGGTGACACACAGAACAGCTCTAATTTGCAGTCCTAATTTGAACAGTAACATGGGAACTCAGCACTCAGAGCTCAGTATTATACTGATAATACAGCAAATATTTCAAGAGCTACAGATAGTGTATCAGTCCGCAGCAATTTGGACTTTGGATGTATGCACCAGCTCATATTAATTTTTAACACTATCTTGAACAATGGCATAAATACTTTCCTCTTAGGCTTGAAACACAACACCTGATTCACTAGTGTGTATAGTTTTACATACATATATATATATTCACACATAAATATATATATAAGTAAAATAAAAAGAAACATACATATATATGTATTTTAGATAAATAATGAAAATTGCACTATTTCAGATTTTTAATTTTCCTATTGCTAAGGATTTTTTACAAGTTTTCTTCATTCACTGACATTTGTAATCAATGAGCTTAACAATGTTTTTTGTTTGTCCACACGTGCAAAACCTTTCACATAATACTATTGAATTTTGCTGGATTTGGCAGTGCTGGGTTAATGGTTGGACTCGATGGTCTTAAAGGTCTTTTTGAACCTAAAGGATTCTATTATTCTCTGAACTTCATCTCATCTAAATTACTTTAGTCTTCAAGGTCTTGTTCTGTCTCTGTGGTTTTCTCATCCCCTTTCCCACTGGAGAGGACATTACAGCCTTATCTTGTCAGCACATTTTACTAGTCTGATTCTTTTTCTGGGCCATGGCCAATAATACAAATACTAAAAATGATAAATATAAAGCCTCAAACTTAAGAAACTGTCCTGGTCACCTCCTGTCAACCAGCCAGCTGTCCTTTCACGAAAATCTGACCCTCTAGCTACTTCTGTATTTTTGAACTCCTTTTCTAACACCTAATTTAAAAAATAATGCCCCATGAGGAGCCATATCAGGTAATTTTCTGAAGTCCAGGTAGGTTAGTTATATTACATTTCCCTTGCTACTCTATTGTCTGGGAGTTAATAGCATGTTCACAGTGTATTCCTTGTATGCACCTCCCTGCTGCCCATGGGAGTGAAGGCATTTTCATCACTCATATTAGATGTCCTTTTGCTTTCTTAATAACTCCTGCAGTTACAGGTTTCTGGCATTTTGGGAAGGACTTCTTATTTTCCTGAACATTTGGTAAATTCTGTTCTTTTTGTAAAATTACCTTAGCAGCTCAAAGCAATTAGATAAGAAGTGATAACCAGGAGTAAAAAAACAAAAAAAAATAGAAACTGAGAAAAAAAAAAAAAAAAAAAAAAAAATACACAGGTGTAAAATCTTCATTTGGGTTTTCAAGGCTCAAGTATGTAGAGTTTCCAAGGCTTCTGATCTCACTGAGGTGGGAAGTAAGCATTTTTCAGATAGAATTAAACTTTGTAAATAATATTTTTCTTTTCAGAAAACAGTTTTTTTTTATTTTAAGCTTTTAGAGTCGATACTGCCAATTTTATTTCTCTGGAACAGCTTTTTCATCGGCTGTTATATTGTTTTTTTCACAGCCTGGTTTTTGGGAGCAGGGGGGCCACAGAGGTGGCTCCTATGAGAAGCTGCTAAAAGCTTTCACCATGTCCAGTAGAGCAAATCCCTGNTCATATCTAACTTGTCCCTAAATTGTTTTAAGTTTCTGACTTACTCATGTATTATTTTTATTATTATTCCTCTTTATATTTGTAATGAAATGATGCCTCAAATGCTTTCACAAAAAAAAAAAAAAAAAAAAAAAAAAAAGGAGACACAGTTTTTTTTCTAACCAGAGAAGAGGATGAGGTGAGACCACATGAGGGAAACAACATGGAGACACCAGGGTCAGTGCAGAAGGAGGGGCAGGAGGTGCTCCAGGCACCAGAGCTGAGATTCCCCTGCAGGCTGTGGTGAGACCATGGTGAGGCAGCTGAGCGCCTGCAGCCCTTGGGGATCCACTGGAGAGGCAGGGATCCACCCACAGCCCCTGGGGATCCACAGAGGATGCAGAGA
>VXBQ01015065.1:5727-36057 GCA_013400175.1 Phainopepla nitens | reverse complement strand
GGGCTTATTTTACTTCTCATTATCCTCCTCTAATTCTGTTAGTAATAAATTCACTTTGCAACTTTAAGTTGAGCCTGTTTTTCCTTTGGAACGTTTCTCCCAGTACTTATCTCCACTCATGAACTCTTCATTAATTTTTATTTTTCTCTGTCCTGTGGCCAACTGTGGCAGGAGAGAGTGAGCTAGCGAGCCATTCTTGTGGGTGCCTGGTATTGGGCCCGTGTCAAACCACAACAGCAGTGAAAATCTGCCTATTATAATACACCTAGATTGGTCAGGGTTAGTGGGGGTTTTGGTTTTTCTGGGGGGGATGAGTCTTATTTTCAGGGGGATGAGGAGAGAAGTGTTGGGCTTTTTTGGGGATTTTATTGGGGTTTTTTGTTTGGTTTGGGTTTTTTTTGTTGTTGTTTTGTTGTTTTCTTTGTCTTTGATTTTGTGGGATTTTTGGTTGGTTGGTTTTCACTTGATGATTTTTTGGTTTTGGGTTTTGGTTTTTTGAGTTGGGTTTTGAGAGTTATTTTTGGTGTTTTTGTTCGTGTGTTTTGGGTTTTTTTGTTGTTTGGTTGGTTGGTTTCTTTGGTGTTGTTTGTTTTTGGTTTTTTCCCCCTGAAATGGAAAATGTAAGTATTTTTTTTTTCCATATTTTTTCATTACAAAATCCTGTTCTCTCAGCAGGCTATTTCACCAGGTGAAAGCAAAATTAATATAGCTATAAACTATTACAGATACCATAAAGAGATATGAATTGACTTCTAACAAAGATTCTACTCTTATGAGGCATAACACTATTTTTAAGAGCAAATGAAATCTATCATATTTTTATTCTGTGAAGTGCACTAATTGCCACTGTAAACATTCATGACTGATGACTAAATGAAGCCAGGAGAATCCAGACCCACAGACAGAAGTGTACAGAGAGAAGAAATATTTCAGGGCAACCAGGAGCAAAAGGATGAGTTATTTTCTGCACAGAATAAAGGCTATTAAAGTGAACAAAATAATATAAATGTAACAGACAATCAAATAAGAACAAAAAGGAACAGGTTCAATTATTTTTCTTGCTCTCAAACTCAGGCATGTAATTGTTTTGATTTTTCATTCATGAATGTCTATTTGCTAAACTGTAAATGCAGTTATGTGCTGGATTTACTTCTCTGTTTGAAGGACTCATGCACTGTCTCCATGAAGGGTCTATTTTCACATTAGTGAACATTCATGTCTACTTGCTGTTAGTACATATGGTGATAGGTCCACATCTGATGTAGCTTCACAGTTGGCTTCAACTATTTGCTCCAATTAAAAAAAAGAAAAAAAAAATCTCTCTTATTGCTTTTACACTGAACTTCTAAGCACTGCCTATGGCCAGACACATGTTGAGACATTGGGATATATTTAAGTGCGGTCATAATGAATAATGTTCATTTATAATTTCTTATTCAAAATTTTTTCATCATAATCACTTTTCCTTTTGATGGCCAGAAATGATGGTGATTGAGCTAGATCACAGGTCATTTAAGAAACTGAATTTTAAGTACTTGTGGAACAAGAGATAGAAAAATGTTTTAAAGGATCTATCTTCTCTTAGCCAGACTGTTGTTTTGGCAAGTGCATGTATACATTTTTGTTGTGACATGCTACTCTTCTGACTTTTCACTTCATATTTATGATACACAGCACTATGCTTAATTGCTTCTTAAGGAGCCGTGTCATAGCAAATCTTCTTAATATAAAATGCAATGCAATGTAGCATGTCTAGACACAGAAATGAAGAATACAAAACCAAAATATTCTACAACTTTGGCATGATTAAGTACAACACTGATAGCAGCATGCGAAATAGAATTAAAGATACTGTTTATGAAAGATGTTGTTCTTCAAGAAATTTCATGCATCCAATACATTAGGATGTGAGTTGTTTGTTTCAGGGAATTTTGGTACATGCAACACTGGAATTGGAATTGGGAAATCTGACTTCTGAGGTGTCTTCCCCAGCATTGTTGGGTAACAGTAGCAATATTTAGGGAGTATTCACTCTCTTGACTCTTAAGTTTTAACTATAGCTACTGAAGAATGTACTCCAGCAGCTTCACTTTAACATCTGCATGGAAAATCTTTAACAAATATGATTTTTGCGTTTGTTACACTCCTAATTCCTTCACACCTGAAGAATTGAAACAGAATTCAATATTTTTCCTCAATTGCCTTGAACTTCTAATTTTTCAAAGCTCCAACAGAACAGGACCAATGTCATAACAGTATGTATCAGACCTTGATGTAAGTTAAAATGAACCAAAGACACATTATTTGGAAGAAGAGAGAACCAGAAGAGAGTAGAGATATATTTGATGTGGGAGGTGCATGAGTGGAGCACATTGTGGTTCTTTCTCCATAGGAAACAGGGTGAAGGCAGTTCAGAGAACTACTCTGGAAGCATCCCACAGTGACTGCAGAGAGTTCCCAAACCAAAGTGAGTGTAGGGACAAGTCCTCCTCTACTTTACACAGTTGTCAGTGGGGACAAAGAAGTCAGAACTCCACTCAGGCTGCTGTTTGTAACCAGGTAGACTGGACAGACATGTTACTCCTCTCATGGCTAGGAGCAGCCCCTAAGCATCGTTCCTGGTGGTGTGTGCTGACTTCTCCCAGCTACTGCTGCTTTGCCTCTGCCACAAGCTCGGAGGGAGCTCCTCCCACTGCTGCTGCTCCCAGGGCGCATGACAGGCTCTGTGTTTCCAGGCTGGATCTACCAGAACAAGGTGTCCTGAGGCAAAAGAGAAAAGTGGAAATAGTGCCAACTCATCATCTGGTCTGCCTACTTGGATACAGAAATATATCTCACACTCACTCTTCTCTGAATCCCCATGGCAAAGCATATTGGATTGCTATGCTGCACAGGAAACAGGACAAGGGGAAAGATGTGATCCCATCACAAATGTTTCTGTGGCTCAAATTTTTTAGTTAATCTTTAAAATTAAAAAATGTGTAAAAATAAAAGTAAATAAATTTAAAAAAAATTGATACATACACATTATACTCTCCAGAAAAATAAAAGTTCTGTCACCTCTGTCAGATGACAACTGACAGTATCTTGTATCTTGTCAAACCTATCAGATTAGCCAGGCAGGTATGTTTCCCTTAGGCCTTATCTCTGTTGATTTCCTACTCTGCTCCTAATTGTATGGAAAAATTCAAAGATGGGATAGGATATTTTGAGGAAAGCAAAGCAGCTTAAAATTAATTCTCAAGTATATAATGTCCAGGTATATATTGGCCCTAAATGATACAATTGATTTAATTAAAAGTAATTTATATTAGCATAAATAAATGTTGCCAGAATATCTCATCAACAATAGGCAGACACTGAACTGAATTTACGTTTGGAATAGAAATTAGTTTCACCCTGAGAACAGTAACACCTGTACAGCAAAATGACACGTTTGAAAAACATTTCACAATGAGCATGGAGTGGAGAGGAAGAGGGGGAGGGTATGACTATCAAAGCTAAAACAGGAGTCAGTCCTTGACTCCTGTGAGAAACCATAATCCCACTCTTAATAAAGATACATCCTTATTTTTTCAGGCCATTAGCTATCACCATTCATTACACAGTTTTGTGACATTACTGCGTGCAAATCATGTGTGAGGTAACTCATTAACCTGAACAGGATTTAGCAAACCCTGTGTTATTATTTATCAGCATTGAGTATTGCACTGTTTACCTTTTAACTAGAGGAAGCAACATGCCAAATGGTGTCCTGGCCATTTTTGCATTACTTGTGGTACACCTGCTGCATGTGTTAATGCCAGTCACAAATGATCACCTGCTTTTTTTCTGAGTATGAATTAACATTTACCTTTCCTTATACAAAGGGAATGCATATAAATGTAGATTCTATGAAATAAACAGAAGACATAGAAAATTAGTAAAAACTCCATGAGAAAACATTTTAAAACATTTTGATACCTCATGTTCCGCTAAGTCCCTTATTCAGGCATGAAATTTAACTATATGGTTATGCATCAAGTAATTGCTCTTTCATGTAATTTGACTTGATTACCTGTAGCTTTTTCTTGACCACTAGAAAATATAGTTCTTCTCTTACATATTGCTTAAGAAATTCCTTCTCCAAATACACGGGCTGAGCCTTGCAAAATATCTATTTTATTGTACAGGATTACAATTTAGTTTAAATTTTATTATTTAGAGGTCTGAGCCATTCTTGAGGGAAGAAGAGATCAGAAAGTGTATTTGCTTTCTCAGCTTTAAAATATAGTCTTTTAAATTCCATAATTCTAGAGACAAGAGTTAAAATTATGAAGAAATATGTCAGTAAAAACACCAAGGTTTATTTCTTTCAGAGTACCCTGTTTATCAAATCAAGCAAAAGTCAATATTTCTGAGTCAAAAATACTTGTATTTTAATACAAAGTTTTTGTGAAAAAAACTCCATCAGTTTACAATTTTCTTCTGCATTAAAGAATAAATATTATTAGCTTATTTCTCTTAATATGTCCGGAATGAAAATATGCATTTAGTTTGTCCAGCTGGATTCGAACATTTTACCACACCCCATTAAGCTTTCTGTCTGCTTCAGACATGGTGCACAAGGGATACATTATGATTGCATGTTCACAGAAATCCCATTTAAACATAATGCCTCCCAAAATAGATCACAATAACTAAATAGAGATGCTGCTTTAACATTAAACATGTACAAAAAATCACTCAATCATATTATGTGCAGTTTTTTCTTTCCTGTTTTTTTTTTCCTTTCAGATATCTTAATCTTCTGTCCAAATAGTTGCAAGGGAAAGGATGGGCAATATAGCAATTATTTATACCTTCTACCAGGTAGACACATTCTGTGACTCAACATTCCTGAACTGCCATGGAGTGTTTCATTACAATGTGTTCAGTGAGCATTTAAACCAAATTTTATTTACATCAGCTCAGGTTGTTGTAGTTTTTGTACCATTGTAGGAAAGTTTCCATGGATGTAGAACAGAAATCTGCCTTAACTAATACTTGCAGTTTCAAAGATATCAAGGGGTATGCATCTGTATGATTAAAAAACCCAAAAAAACAAAACCAGCCAAATTGAAAATTGAAACATTACTCTACACAGAAAGTAAAGGCAGAAAATGGTTCATTTACTCTCTTTCCATTTGCACAACAGTAATAAAAATGCCAAGCAGACTGATTTTCAGGTAAACTCTACACTGCAGTAAAGTCAAGATTACAAGAGAGGATTTATTTATACATCATATATTTCTTGCAATACTGCATTTTTACCTCTCTTTCAAGGATCGGGCTATGTCTTTGTTCAGTTTAGTTTTAACCAGATGCTGCCATTTAGTTTTTAATATTTATGAAATGATCTGCCTTTCTCTAAGATAGAAGCATAGAATTTGTATTTCACAATTTTATGTATTAAACATTATTTCCTGAGTTGTTAAGACTTTATTGTTAGAAAAATTCCAGACTGCTGAAGGGAGGAAAAATACCTGTTCCAGTGAATTGGTGACCTGATGCCTTGCTTCATTTATGTGTTCTAAAGCTTTTAGATATCATTTACAAATTCTAAAGCTGTTACAGATTCAAGTCCTCTTGAAGACAGAATATAGCAGAAAATGTCAGTGTTTGTTGTTGTTATTTTTTTCTTAGAAAGGTCTCAACTTTGTCTCATCTGAACTGATATTTGATTGACAAATCTAAAAGGAAATAACTTCTTAAATATGTCACAAAGCAAGTCTTCTCCCTCAAAATGAAGGGAAAAGAAAAAAAAAATTAGGCAACACACCTAAACCAAGCCCTTCTGAAACCCAGAAATATCCTATATTATAACAAAAATAGAAGCACATAAGAATTATTCAGCCAAAGACAGAGGGCAAAAAAGATACAGTAGCTCCTAAAAGTAGCCAGAGGCATACAGTCGGTGAGAGGGGTGCTTAGTTTGGAGCTCTGAATTGTTCCTCCCTCTCTATTGAACGAGCCAAGGAAGGCCATAAGTCTATGTTCTGAGCCACTGTGTTTAAACAAAACATCTTCTTTCAGTCATTGTGAGGCTTGGACCCTTGAGCAAAACTTGCTGCATCATATCTGCCACATATCGGCTTTTTTGAAGTGTGATGTGACAGAGTCTTCCATGAAAAATGATATTTTTTACAAAATTTTAATGCATATAACTCCACCTAAGCCCAGACTGTGTCATTATTCACTTTGAAGAGTACCTGATTTCAATAGTTCAATTGAAATAAAAAAAATCACAGAGCTATTTTCAGAAGCTAGACTGCAGACAACTTCTAACTGTTATTACTGAGGAGGTGGAATAAATATTTTTAGATGGAAGTCCCTCCTCATGTTTATATATTTATTCTTTCACACTCTCCTTCATTTTAGCAACTGCTCATAGGGTTATAAAATAATGAAATATTCAAGGACATCCCTCTAGAAAGAGACAGGCTGATACTTCTGCCAGAATTGATGGTCCAGAAGTGGCCATCCTGTTGAAGAGAATCTGCTAATGGGACAAGCTGTTTAGCTCATTTCCAAGAATGGAAAGCCACAGTCCTGAACATTTGCAGAAATGGGGGAAATACCATATTTTTGCTGAAACAAGACCTAATGTTAGTAAATATGCTGATGAGTGTATTCACATGAACACACATATTCTTAAGCCAGCATGTATTATGGCATCAACATGTTTTATACAATACTATGAATCAAATGAATTATGATACAATACTGACCAATGGCCATGATAATTGGCATAAAAATGCCTAATCAAGGCTTTAGTTTTGAAAAAGTATTACATTTTATTCAGATGATTCTGCTCTTTTCTGACACTACTTTTCCTTTAAGTTAATCAAACAACAAATTGCCTAACACAGGAAATTTTAACTTTCTAAGTAGCTCTTTGTTTTCCTTTGAGTAATAACACCATAGAAATTCCTCAGATATATAAAACTGGCAGTTTTCCTAAGATTAATCTCTAAACAGTGTAACTTTCTATGTTCATAGACCCTGACATCAGCATGCATTCATGTTTTCGTGTTGTTCTCTTACTGGAGGCAGAGAGACAACTGAATCTCTTAATCAAAGCAGAATCTCTTAATGTAGTAAGGTTATATGGTCAAGGAGAGAAATTATGATTTGTTATAAAAAAAAATACACTGTGGTCAAATCAAATTGAGTTATTTAATGGACAATATTAGAAAAATGGATACTATCCTATCATGCCACTCAGGCATGTTGAGTAGCTCAACAGAACATGTTGTGTGTAAGCTTCAATTATTTTCTATTTCCAAATCCTCAGAGACAGCAGAGAAAGAAAGTCTGACACATGCAGTTCATAGTACCCACAAGTTCCAAGGGCATTTGAGGGAATACAGTATTATGGTGATGGAAACACATTTTTAAATCAACACTGACATTCTAAAAGAGTTCATGTTAAACAATTACTTTATGGGCTTTTTCACTGGAATAAATAATAAAGCTTTTTGGGTGTTGTTTTTGGTTTTGTTTGTGGGTTTTTTTTGGTTGTTTGGTTTGGTTTTTTGTTGGGTTTTTTGTTTGTTTGTTTGTTGTTGTTTTGTTTGGTTGGTTGGTTTTAAATTTCTAATCTATGTTCAGTACAGTTTGAGTACACTAGCTCCAGCTTTACCTCATTATATACCAGTGATATCTAGAGTTTTGGAACTGCTCCACCTCTCTTTTTTTTTTTCTTTTTTTTTTTAAGGGAGCACACTAAACCAAAATGCCTGCTCTCCAAGGCTACATTTTACTGGAACACAAAATAATACATCAGAGTAGAGAAACTGTTTAAGCAAGGAAACTCCAGAACAGAACAGAACAAGTTAAAATGAATTTGAGTACTGGGAACTGTATCCTCGCAGGGTAAACTTCTCCCCGAAACTTGATCTCAGTTCTAGCAAAATTTACAGGTTCCATTGATCATTAAAGTTTCACAGTCCCCTCCCAATAAAGAGAGTATAATTTTGGTTTCTAAAATAGAAAACCACTCACATGCTAGCTGATTTTTCTTATGACATATTCTATTCTCTGAAAAGAGGAAAATAGTTTCAATGAAGGGGAAGAATAGCTTCATACCAAAAGCTAATCCAGTGGCAATCTAAAATACAACTAAAACTCTGCTTTTCCTTTTCTCTCCTTCCATCATAACTCTTAATAAGCCTCTTCTGCCTCTGAAGACTACATACATCAGTGACTTGAGAAGTTGTTTTCAGGAGTTCTGAAGTTCCAGTGCTAGAAATGTCTTTGCTGAATTATTGCAAAGGCGTATGGAACCCTAGAGCGTACATAAAGATCTACGTAGGCTGGACGTATTCCCTTGCACACAATTCACAAAGAGAAAAGCAAAATAATTGGAATGTGTTATGTATTTGCATTGAAACAGAGAGTTTTAAAAACGATGTTATGCACATAACATAAAGTTCAGTATACTTATTTCCTAGCATTGCGCCCAGTGAAAGCTACAGAAAGACATGATGCTGAAATCGCACTGAGAGGATCAGCCCTGTATGCTTATATGAAACACTTTAGTAGTGATCTTGACACCCCTGTGCACTTTTCAGAGAGCCTTGTTGTTTATCAAGGTTTATTTTATTGTAGGTTATTGGCATACCTAATGCTAATATACTCTCAAGATTTTTACCTTAAAGTAGAGCTCATTATTAGCTAATATGTGTTGCCACTGAGGTAGGAATGGCTGGTACGGCAGCAGTAATTGAGTCCAATACATCAGAAGGCAAGAAGCATTTATTGAGGAAAAAAACTCATCCTTTTATAGCGGAGTTTGTGGACTAAGATTGTATTGCTTATAGCAAGTGATACTCTTCAGCCCATTGGTGAAAGAAGGATAACAACTTCTTGAAAACATTTTGATATAAATATCACATAGCACAGGTATATATGTTCTATAAACACCAGGTGCAGATATTGTTTTTAATTCTTTCTCTGCACTCTCCCACCACCTTCCTGGGAAAGCCTGTGAAAGTTGTGAGCTTTCCTCTATGACCAGGCTGTCAGCAGCCACAAATATGTATCTAAGTACCAACTTTATGGTATCATTCAAAGAGTTGATATTCAAATGCAGGAAAACACATGCCTGACCATCAAATACATAAATAGATTTTCTTTTTTTTTAGGGTTTTGTTTGTTTGTTTGTTTGCTTACTTGCTTGTTTGTTTAGAAACAAGATTGGCAAGAGTAAAAGTTTGCAGATTTTGGACCATAAACTCTCTGAATGCTTAAGATCAAGTTACAAAATATGTTACTCATCAAGTAGCAACTACTTCTTTGTGGTTTATTGGAATTCATATTTCTAATAAAGACAGTTTTAGCATAGCTGTAACAATGCCCTTTCATCCAGCTCTGCTTTTTGTTCAGAAAAAGTGTATTATCCCAAAACCAGCGGAGCAATGTATTATTTTTTATGCATCTGACATTGAAAAGTACCATTGTGTACTATCTCCAAAGTACTAAACTTCTAGAATATCAGTTATATTTCTGTGTCTGCCATGAGCCATCTAAATTTGCTGAGATTAGGATAATGTATGTTACATAGCAACTGAGAATTTTTCTATGAATATCTCTAAAATTATCTGCATTCATCATAAATGTACAGTGACAAAAAAAAAACCCAAAAAACCCATCAATTTGTCAGGTGAAACTTTATCATGCAATTACTGTGAAATCCTGACCTGTGGTAGTTGAAAGAAAAAAAAAAACAAAACAAAACAAACAAAGCTCTTGTGGATTATTAACTCTGCTACTGAATAAATTTTCAGTTTGTATGACTTTTGCAATTGACTGATGTGCCTTAATCTGATTCCATAAAAAAGTAAGTATTTTGAGGAAAAATAGAGAGTGAAAACTACGAAGGAATACTACTAATTCAGATAACAACCTGTGAAATGAAGAGCACACTCAACCCCCTTGGTAAGAATTGAAAAATCTAGGTTCTTGATACTGAATATCAAGCAGAATTTTGCCCAAAGAAAATAGTGACAGTGAAATAAATTTAAGAATACGACTATTCAGAAGAGTAATTCAGAAATATCATTGTCTGTTCAATCAATGATAATCTTAAACTATGTTTTAAATATGAAAAATTTCTAGGTTTATTAGTTTTAAATAGTTGAAAAATTAACTGTTGTTGTCTTGTTTCTGTATCACAGAATGAATATATTTCATCCAAAAAAACTATTTAGAATTACAGAATCATAGAGTAGCTAAGCACCTTGAAAGATTGCCTCATCCAACTTTTTTGTGGGACAGGGATTCTAGACAAAATTATCTAGCATCCTGTCCAATTGACTTTCTGAAAGACTTCCTTTCAGGAAAGAGAATGAAATTTTGCTATTAAAATGAGGATCAGTTGGGCAAGCTTTGGTCTGTATTCCTGCACTTCAGGTCATCCCGTTGGCTTTTCTTGTTTTCATCTCATTTCTGGTTGATTTTTTTTTTTTTTTAATTTCATTAATTCAGTTTTATTCAGTCTCTTTGTTTATCTTTCTTCCTAGTTTTTAGGGATTCCAATGGGAATACTTTTGGCAAGTTTTGCTCTATTTCACTGTACCTGGTTTCATCTCAGTACATTTGCTAGTAGTCACTCCATTTCAAATTTTCAGTTTTTTTCAATTTAATTTTTGATTGATTATATCTCCTTTCCCTATTATTTGTTCCACTCTATTCTCTAATGTCGAGATTTCATTTCTTTTCCTGAAAGGAAATTCTTCCTTGAAAACTTCCACTGAGGGCTACTTTATCACATTCCTGGGTATGTTGTTCCAGTGAACAACTGTAAAAATGTCTTCTGTTGAGATAAAACTTCTCCTTGTGAAACTTGTACCTGTTGTTCCTTGCCTTCTCCATGTGACTCCTTGTGAAGAAAGAGCCTCTGACCTTTCTGTATTCACCTTTAAAGTAGTGGGCTTTGATGAGGTTGCCCTCAGCCATCTTTTCTCCAGGGAGAACAGAGCTGTAAATGTACACATATTATATCCAAGAAAGAGACCAGATCAAAGTACAGCTCATGAGGGAGCTGGGACCAACGCTCTAGCCTTCATTAAAAGTTTGCTTAATTGCTTTCACAGGTGTGATGGAAAAAAAAAATTGTGACATGTAAAGATGTCTCTTCACTCAATGTTTTTTCTAGACAGTATTTTAGTGGTGTTAAAGTTTTAAGAAATTAAAGCATAGAAGATGTCTGATGTCTCTGTTACTTTGAACGAGGTCCTTGAAAAGAGATCAAAGAGTGAAGAAATGCACTGGAAAATACAGATGGTCATGGACCTCCTGACAGGTCATGGGTCAGCCCCTGTCGGGAGCTTGCTCACACACCTCTCAGTGGGGTGAAGAGCAGTATGGGAACTGCATTGATCTTACAGCAATTAGATGGAATGCATATAAATAGATTTATTTTGTAGCATAGAGGAGAAGTGTCCGTAGAATTAAAAAAATACAGCACTGAGGATTCCATAAGAACTGTCACGTTGTGATTAGCTAGCAAGGTGAATGATAACTTAGTTACAGAGGTTTCAAGCTCCAGTTCTTAAAGAGTAGTGACTACATGTGAATTTACCTTTTTGGGGTTTTTATTCTGTTTTAATTTGTGTTTGTTCAGTTTTGTCCAGTTTTGTATTTTTTTAGTAAGATGTTTTTCTAATTCTCTTGGTTTTAAACAAAAACCCTAAATTTTTTACTGTAGAGTCCTGTTACAGGCCTAAATATTTATTAAACAAATACAAAGATGCATCATGCCTTTAAAAATAAAATAATAACTTAGTTTTTAGTTGAGAAGTAATCCACAATATTTCAATTAAGCTTTCTTGTATTTCAAATTTTTGATATTTGAAAATTGTCCACTGAACTGAGAAAATGTTTAAAATTTTATTCCAGGCAAAGATCTTACAAGGTATTTTAACCACACATCAGATTTTCTTAAGCCATAGACTGCATTTGACTGATTTGCCATTAGATCTCATAGATATGTAGGACAGTAAGGAACTTTCACATACACCATAATTATGACTGTTTCTGAATTTTAGTGTATTTTTTTAAACAAAATATATTTGTATTAAACAAATGGATCATTAATATTGGATGTTATCTGAATATCAAATTCAGCAGAAGGAAATTGAAGAAATATTTTTTACTCATGGTACAGCTGTCTCTAGACTTTGAGGAAATATATTTTGTGAGGTGACTTTCTAAGAATAATTACTTTGTATAGCTCTTACCCCTTGAAGCAAGTAAATCATCGGATTGTGCTTATTATTATAAAGCATGCAGTAAGTATCACCATGAACTGATTCATTATTTTTTTATTATTATTTATAAAGAGCTGGAAATAACACCTTCATATTGTCTTATTTGTTTTTGACAACTGCAAACAAACAAACAAACAAATAAACAACCACCAAAAAAACCTCCCCCAAACACCTATGACTCCACAAATCTACTTTTTTCCACATATCCTGGATCAACCAGGGAGAAAAAGGACACACAGTCTTCCCATCGGCAAAAATTTCATCATGTCCCCTCTCCCCTGAAAGGTCAGAAAATAATGAAATCTGCACAGTCCCTTGAAGTTGGCCAAGGTCCAGGGTCAAGGGAAAGAAGTGCACCAGCAATCACTGAAAGGATTTGAATGTGGAATGGTTCCTTGATTATAAATGTGACAATGTTGTGCAAAATGGGAAATCCTTTCTTGTCATCATGCAGAGTTTTATGCTGATGCTACAGTTCTGCTTCTAGAATTTGGTCTGACCAAATCTTTCAAATAACCATTCCCCCTCTATGAATGCCTTTCATTTTAGGAGTGACCTTGGCAGTGCTTGTCAGGACAGCCTGGTGGCTGCTGCTGCGTTTGGTGAAGTTGTGCAGGGTACTGGGCAGCTGCCGGCAGCCTGGGCAGCTGGAGCCCCTGTGCCAAAGTTCAGCACAGGATGGTCTCAAGTGATGTCACAGAAGATGGAAGGGCTTTAAAGAGACACTGAGTCCTAGTTCATGTGTCTGTGAAACAGCTTTTATTCTAAGCATAACTTTAGAATTTTCTTTTCTTGACCTTTCTTTGCTTTCTCTTTCAGCTCCATCTCACATCTTTTATTATCTTTTTAGAACATTTCTTCCTCAGCAATGTGCTTTTTCCACCCTGTTGAGGTCATAATTTCTAACTTGTTTTAGTTTGATTTCTGCTTTAGGAAAAAGCAATTTGGCCTGTGCATTGTGTGTTCAGATATAAAGTAAAAGATATATATACTCTTAAAGGCTAGCAAAGCATTTAATTACAAAACATTAAATCAGCATGAAGCATTTCATTTAGCGAAACCCCACAGATACCCCTCTTGCTTCCTGATATAATTTGGATGCAACAGGAGTCAGGGATATCCTATCAGCTGAATTGTTCTGTAATGCTGTTCTCTGTTAATAAACTAAAAAAATGAAAACTCCTTCTTGCTTTAGACAGGCAAGGTACACAGTTGTATTACAGAAAACTGCTTGTGCAATTTTGTTTTATTATAGCACTCACAATGCCTTGTCAGAAAAACCCTTCACAGTTCACAATAGAGGTAATGGGATATTGTTGAGACCGGCTGTAATCAAGAAATGCTACTCCACTTTCTACCATTTGTCAAGCACTTATATCTGCGTTTTTGGAAGCAGTGCTTCAGAAATGTACTCTGTGCTTTGTTATTTAAACCTTTACTTTCAGGATGGACAAACCAAACTATAGATTTGTGAAGAGTTTTACAGGTTTCAGTAAGACGAATCTTGCCAGATAAAAAAGACATATGGTACATCTAGGAAGGAAATAAAAAAAACCTGAATAAATGAGAATGACACTTAAACAAAATTACTCAAGCATTCTGGAAATGGCTGAAAAAAGATAAATTTTCATGATGCAGACATGAAATGAAAACACTTAAGGATTCATGACCACAACTTTTAATTATTTCAAGGCACAAATGATAAGAAAAGGGAGAGTGACTCACTGAAAATATAGGAGACTTTCAAAGCATATGACAAAATGCAAAATGAAAACAAAAAGAAGTAATTTCTGCAGCAAACAAGCATATAATTCAGTACAGGTTAAATACAAGTATCAATATGATTTTACTTGGACACCTTTTAAATGAAAAAAAATTTCCCTATAACTCTTCTACAAAAAGGTAAAATTAAGACTATAGTAAAGCAAAATAGTTCAAAGAAGCTTGTTCACCATATAAAAATAGATAAATTAATAAGTTGCCCTAATTCAAATTTTGAGCAATAATTAATATTTCAGATAATGAATCTGGTTTTTTTTA
Source organism: Phainopepla nitens (assembly GCA_013400175.1). NCBI lineage: Eukaryota > Metazoa > Chordata > Aves > Passeriformes > Bombycillidae > Phainopepla > Phainopepla nitens. Next base: position 21,724 of record VXBQ01015065.1, on the reverse strand, counting down.
TGCAATCTCCAGACAAATTTTTGATACTTTTAAGTTCACTTATGAACAGTAAACATTATTTTCTGCCATATTTTTGTCTATACATATTTTAATTAGATATTTGGTTATTAATACTTTTTTTCTATTTTATTAAAAAAACTGACTGTAACATCTCAAAATTTTCTTTCAATTTATTTGGACAAAATAACAAAACAATTTATCTATTTAGTACCTAAGCTATGACTCTAACTTCAGGCAAAAGTGTAACTAATCTGCTTGATTTTCTGCTCATTCCAGTGTGTATTGTCCTCTGTACCCAGCATCATAGTTATTGAAAGTAAGTATTGAAAAATACTTAGTATTGAAAAATCTTTGATAAATTTATTAGCAGAAATTCATGCTGTTGTACTACCTCAGATTTGTAGAAAAAGAAGCAAGGCTTAGTCAGTTTGGAAAAAAAAAAAAAGAATGGAGGTTGGGGCTGTCAGAAAATTACATCACCAGCTTGTGTGCATTAGTCAGGCATGAAGAAAAGAGGCCAAAACACTGTCTGACATCTACATTCATCATCCAATGGCTGGGAAGAGTTGCATGTTACGTAGCTGGTTGATCATTTCAGATCCTACCTGGACAACAGAGCAGTTAAGGGCAGGATCCAAAAGACAGCCTTATGGAAAGAAACGCTAAAAGACATGAAAAAGAAAGCACATGGTAATTAATCCATTGAATGATTAGCTGGACATGTGAGCTGTGAAAGAATGGGTTTCAGTTATTCTGCCTGATGGATGACAGATGCACTTCCTGCTCTCAGAGGGCTGCAATAACTAGAACATGAGCCATTATAAAGGAAGAAATAAGATTCTGCTCTTTCCTTCCCATAAAAGCTGTTGAACTGTGCAGAAAAGAACTAAAAGTTGGGCAAGAAAGTGGTATGAAGATACTTGGATTTAGAGGTGTTTCCGTTCAGTGTTGCTCAGCCAAGGGGATGGTGTGAGAATGCCTATGGACTTAGCTCTGCAAGGAAAAGAATCTCTCTTTCTGGCCATGGCAATATGTCAGTTGTGTGCTAGGATTGTCAAGACCGAGAGATTCCCATGCATGCTCAAAAGCAAAGCAGGTTCCAAGGCAACATTAATATCAGTGCCTGATGCACTTAGACTCGTCACGTTATTTACAATAATAGTTTTGATTTTATGCACTTAACTTCAGCTCGAGATCTTCTTTGAGACTCTGAGTCTGCACCTAAGAAATTTGTCCAAAATTATATTGCCGAGTCTGCCAGGGAACAGATTTAAAAAACCTAGAAATGCTGAAAAAAATCTGCAAGTGAGAGAAACAGCTTTGTTTTCTTGCTCTATGTGGTAATTTGTGCTGTGCTTACTCCTCAATGATGAGGTATGTGGTTATGTATTCACTAGGAATCAGGAATTAAAAAACTTTATTTCTGCCAAAAGCCTTCTGGCTCATACTGATATTTCCATAATCAACATAAAAAACCCATTCGTTTTGAAATCATTAACTATTACTATTGTTATTTTCAATATTGTTCAACGTACTTTATGTCTTGAAAAACAGTCTGATGGTGATATTGGGAAGTGCTAATATTTCTAGCCTTAGTTATTTAACATTGACAATTATTATGGATTGAGAATTGTTAATCATATCCAAACAAAATATTATCAGCCAAGAAAAAGTTGTTTGGTTTTTTTTGCTATTTTTCCCCCTCAGTGAAAAACTAATATTTAATGATCACTTTCAGACAGAAAAGTTTTCCTCAGATTCTTTTTTCCTTCAATCATGAAGCATATTTGGCTTTAACCACTAAGATCTTTTTGTGTCCATTCATAGGATTACACATTATAGCAGTGGCAAAACAAGTCTAATATAAAAGAGACATTTTGAATCATTACCATTTCACTTGAGAGATAACATTTTCACAACAAATCAGGCAACTGGCAAATGTTTGGTCTCCAGATCTCAGTGAGTGACTTAAAAATTGTGATCTCCGGATACTAAGGAAAAACAATTAACATTGCTTGGCTTGAAGCTGAACCATTTGTTAAAACTCTTGTTATGAAAATTCATGTTGAGGATTCATTTTTCATTCCCTATGGGTATTTTGCCACTTTTTCACAAACTCTTGCTTTTTTTTTACCAGAATTATTTTAGTTCTTTCCCTTGAAAATCCTTTGACATACAGACATCAGTGTTTCACCTGAATGGGTTGTTACATTTCTATTTTGTTACTTGGGGAAAAAAAAACAAAAGTTGTTGTTTTTTAAAGTTCTACCAAAACAAATTTAAAGAGTACTCAGGAAAAGAAAATTTTATTGCAATATTTTATAATTTTTCCCTAAATTACAATGATGCTTTTATTGCAAAAACAGCAAGATGTTGATGTTGGCAAATTAGAGAAAAACAATTTTCATCAGTTTATTTTGCTACCTTTTTTTCAATGAACAATGAGTATTAAAAGGCTTGCTGGTTGCTTTTTCTCAACATTTGCAAAATAACTTTGTCATATATGGCGCAAGCTATGGGAATCCACAGGTTCAAGCATCAGAAAATCTCTACAGATATTTCTATCTTAGTCCATGCATTAAAATTCTGTTCAGCTCTTTTTATCTTTTTTTTTGATCCTTGGTGAACTACTTCCATACTCTGCCAACATTTGGCATTGAAATAGACGCCTGTCTCTTTTATACTTGCTGTTAACTTCTGACTCATTTGAGAATGGAAGCAGAAACAAATTCCATCACTTTAAACTGATTTATAATACTTTGTGTCATAAAATATCTACAAACAAGCATGAGTATTTAGGACAAAATAAAGCTCAAATAATCTTGATTTTAGAGTGTTCACTGATGAAAAATCTACATTGATTTGACAAGATATTCCAAGAATTCATGCTCCTAAAATTTTGTCTTTATCTCTAGTGTGATTTGTTCTAATTTCAGCTTTCATTTTTCTTATATCACTCTGCCTGCTAGATTTGAGAAGCATTGTATTATAGAGACACACAAAGTCCAATCAAAATTTTCTTTGATGAATTAGTAAGACTGATGTCTCTTGGATAATTGCTAAAGAAAAGTTTCCAAAAATTTCAATTATTCCTCTGGATTTCTGGGCACTATTTCACTTGTGCTGTGAACATTTGCAGGTTTTTAACAGTTGCACTATTGCCAAAGGTGAAGAAAGCACATTGTCTCCCTACTTCTACTTCTCTTTTCTTTGAATTGCTGAAACACAGAAAAAAAATACCTTAGATGAGAGAACATGATTCTCATGTGTGCTTTTAGGGATAAAAAGTCTTTTATAGTAATTTGAATATTCAGCTTTCTGAATATTCAGGTTTGTTCTGACAGATCAGTGATCAAGCATTTCAGAGTTGTATTTTTTAGAAAAAACAGCTATCCAAAGATGAAAACTGTATATCTTATTTTAGCTATTTATTTTTTTAAGTTTTTAAGACTCTTCAATCTGAATCTAAAATAGAATTTTAGGTCCTTTAAAAACATGTGTGTCAGTAATGCCATTTTTTTCATTATTAGAAATTTTTAAAATCCATACTTTATTCCCTGTTCTTCTTCTGTCAAAAGCTTGACTTAAACAAAATCACTACAAAAATATCCAGAAAATTTTAAGCTATTTTGTCACAGAATTTATATTAAATATTTAGTATCTACATACTGAACTGATCATAAAAATCTATCTTTCCTTTCAATTCTGCCAATTATTGTTTGACTTTTTTTTTTTTTTCCCGGAGACCCTCTCTTTCTCATCTTCTTCAGTTTCAAATCCTATTTATTTTGATTACCATTGACCACTTTTTCTCTTCTCATTTGTAGTATCTACAGAGGCAACATGAAAAATCACTACAAAGCATGACCAGAAATTTTCCATGATAACAGTATTAGGTTAATGTTACAGAATACTTCTCTGTTTTTATGTTTTCTTTCTAGGTTATTTTGAGTACATCATAAGTAAAAAGTCTCCCAATATCTCCCTTCCCTAATCCAAATCTAACTTCTGCAGCTAGACTAGGCAAAACAGTTAAAACTGCTTTAAGCGCTATGATGGTCCCTGAAAATTACAAAAACATGTTTGAGTAAGCAGGTGCTTTAGAGCTATGGTATGTCCCAATTTAGTCTGGTGTTCTCCTAGCAGTAGTTAACTATGTGAAATAACTACATGGTACTCTAAAGGGACATCAGGTTCCACAAATCTGCCAGAAGCTGTTCATGGGAAGTCATCATAGGGAGGAAAGTTCCTTCCTAGGTGTGCTCCTCTGTCAGGAATAGAAGTGGTGTGCTCCTTCCTGGGCTCAAGCTAGGTAATATTGTTTTCAGTCTCAAAACCCCAGGAACAAGTGGTGTCCCTCATGGATCCATACTGGCACCAATGCTACTTAATAACGTCATCAATGACATAGTGGGACTAGTGTCAGGACAAGGGACAATGTTTTTAAACTGGAATAAAGTAGATTTAGATTAAGGAAGGAAGAAACATTTCATGACGAGCGGTGAGACACGGGAACATATTTTCCAGAGCCCTTGTGGCCAGCCTGTATCTGGAGGTGTCAAGTCCAGGTTGGATGGGGCTTTGAGTGTCCCAGTGAAGTGGAAGGAGAAGTTGAATGGATGATATTTAAAACTCCCTTACAACCAAAGGCTTTCTATGAGTGTATGATCCTATGAAAACTCCATATGCATTCAGTGCCTGTACCCAGCCCAACCACAGTGACAGTAATTGGAACAACTATTTCATACTTTTTACTCCTCCAGACTTCTCTATATGCTTGTGCTAAACTCCAGTGCACTTCCTTGATGTCTTTTTGACTCTTTAAATAAGAATAAAGAAGAATGTGCCAGGAAGTTGCATTCAGTCAAGTGCTACTTTGGTACAACATTAAAGCACATTGTAGAGAAATCCTGCCCTTTTTTTCAGGTTGTAGACCATGAGGTGAGTGAGACTCTCAAAGTCAGATTTGCCAGAGCAGTTTACATTTATTTAAGCACGAGGATAATCCCTGAAATGATAAATGCACTTACATTAAGATTACTAAAGTGCTTCTCTTATTGCATGTGAATCTCTACAGAAACAGGGAAAGGATAATAATGAAGTTTTCTGATAGAATAAGAGAAGGAAAACAACCTGATTTCATGCTGAATACCTAGATTTCTTAAGAAAAAAAAGCCTCTCCTTAAGTGTTGATGTGACCATTCACAAGATTTAAAGTAGAGATTACTTCTAGCCTGGTTGCACTTTCAGCAGTTTAAACTTTGTGTAGCAGAAGGTTTTACTCTGGTGTATATGTCATTTGCAAACTGAAGTTTTGCAATTTGCAGTCTCAGAACAAACAGCTCGGAGTGGCAAAACATCTCTCGCACAGGTCCACAGTGATCTTGAAGCCCATTTTAAGATTGCAAATTTTATTTATGATTTTCAGGTAAATCATGAAGATAGAATAAGCCCTTGAAATATTAGACACGAGATCAGATGTGATTCAGACAATGTCTGCTCTGCCATGCACAATATATTTTTGTTTATATCCTGCCATCAGAACAGCTGACTTGACCATGTCTTGATCTTGACTGCAAGCTGTTTCTTGACTTTTGCATGAGAAAATCCATTTCCTTCCATCCATTCAAAATACAGGTCAGCTCACCATGTCAGCGTCCTTTTTCATATCACCAAAAGTTAGGTTGTTTGATCTCAATCCTTGACTTGGATTTGCTGAGCTGCAAAAACAGTCCAGGTATCAACAAGACATAAATGAACTGTTCTGCCCCAAAGAGGCACTAAAATACTAACTATAAATAAGAAGAATTAGTTTATTTTTCTTTGAATGTTGCAGATTATTGAAAAGGTTTTATATATATATATATATATATATATATAGACACCTATGAGTTAGGAACTATTAAAATGAGAAGAAAAATAATAATGGCATGACCATAATGAATTCTGAAGGGAAGAGAATGATGATTTCTCTAAAAAGACAATAATGCTTAAATAGAGGTTTTAATTTTATAATAGTCTGAAACAGAGTTCGCCCAAAGGCATTCCATAAATTGGCACTAGATCATGAGAAAAGCAAAGAGTTAGATCTCCCATTACCCACTAAGGAAACAAGACCTGCTGTTAAATACCGTAAAGCTCAAAGAAGGCTCCTGGGCTTGACAGTCCTCTGCCTGTTTTGCATTTTCTATAAGGATGTGTTTTCTCTAAACTCCTCAGGTTTTTAGTATAAAACCCCACTTGTCTTGTTCATTGAACTGTTAATTATTTCTGTAAGAAAAGCTGCCAGAATACATTTAGCAGACTGAAAAATAAAGGAAAGGAAAAAGAACACTTTTTTTTTCCTATGCAATATATGTGCCGTGGTTTTGTCAGGGATGTTGGATGCTGTAATACAGAGTATTTTATAAGCAGATCAATTTATTTGATGTATAATTCTATGACTCTATAACTGCATTCACAAAGGCAGCTTAAGATGGGAAAGGCCTTTGGCTATGTTTTAAAGGCAAACTCACCATTTTTTAAAATGTTTTGACTAGAAGCAAAATTTCACTGACCCCATTGTTGTATAATTGCAGTAGAACAACAGGTAATGGATGAGATTTATCTTCATAGGATAATTATCAAATTATTCTCTTCATATTTCCTATTTTCTTGGGAGTCACTGGATTTGGCAATTAGTTACAGGATGACTGGTTTACTCAGAACAGACCAGATATCTGGTCTTTTTCTTCTGCTGGCGATATTCAAGTGACACCTTGCTGCTTTAGTGAATCGGTGTAGTAAGTGGGTAAGGCATCTTCATCCAACACTGTGCCTGTGTGCCAATCCAGCTGTGGCTACTACAAAAGATCCCAGACAGATGCTAGTTACAACTGAAGAACATGAAACCAAAAGTGAAAATAAACAGGGGAAGGGAGCTGTCAGGACTATAGAAGAAGAAGAAACAAGAGAACATCTTGAACCATTCCAGAAGGATTCAGTTTCTTACAAGTGTTTGTCTCAAATTCTGCACAACACACCAAAAGAGGGTGAATATTCTCACATGCTTCTAGCTATGCAGGTGATAAAAGAAGTTTCTCCAAAACTTTTTATAAATTTACAAATGAAAAAAAGAAAAAAAAAGATTCTGTGTGGACAATGAAAGTCTCACTTTTTTTACTGAATATGATCTGCTCATCTCCAAACAGGAGGTATGTATTATCATTTAATACTCAGAGGAATTAAGTGTTTTGCATTTATACACCAGGCAAACTTAGATGATTTATATCAGATGTTCCAAATTGCATTAGTAAGAATAATAATGTCTTGCAGCATTATTTGGAATAAAACTATGCCCCCTTAGGACCAAAATAAATATTGTTTCTGACGAGGCAGAACAGAGAAGGTTGCAATAACTTTTGAGAGATTCATAAATCTACATTTGGAATCCATTAGAATGTATATATTTGGGCAAACTGTATTGACTTTTTTTTTTTTTAACACTACAGTGTACAATTATATCTAGCACAATTTTTTTTAATTAATTATCTTGACCACTAATAACTTTAAAAAAAAAAGAGGTAATTTTTGGCTTTAGAGAAAAGTTTGATCCAGTTTTACATCTGCTCTATCTTTCTGTCTTAAAATTAATGGATCTTAATCTCAAAAAAACAAACTTTTTGCTCTGAAATAGATTTTTGTGCCTAAAGTCAGTGATGTGTCTTGATGCACTGTTAAACCAATCAGAAGGTAAAACAAAAAATTTGTACCAATAATATTACATAAGGCGTTTCTTCATTGTATCTACCAGCATTTTATCAAGAACAATTTGATTATTTTCCTTATTTAATCCTTAGCAGCAAATTGTATCATTTCATCTTGATTATCTTGTCACCACTAGGTAAATGTACAATACTTCGAGCTAAAAACATTGGTTGATTATCTAAAAGTGCCAAAACCTACCACATACTACATTTTTACAATTTCAAGTTACTACCTTCTTATTCTGTGACTGTGTATTTAAGTAGGTTAATAGAATATCAGTTTTCACCTAAGTAGCTTGGAATAGTTTTTTGTTTTGAGGGGTTTCTTTAAATAAATTTAAAAAGAAGACATGACATATAACCTTTAAACCAGTTCAGTATTTTTCATTTGAGAATTCCATTTTTGGATGTTTGTGTACCAGAAGGAAAAGCCATCTTAAAGCAAATTATTGCCTTTATGTGTGTGTAAATTTGTCTGCACACACACGTAAAAGCTCCAGAATCAATAACCAAGCCATCAAAAAATTGAGAAAAAAAGTTTGTTTTAGCTCTGGGTATGACATTTTACTTAAAGCGAATTTGTGGTGTGCATTGTGGGAAGAGATAGGATAAAATTTAATTGCAGGCTGTGGAAGCAACCTGCAGAATGCCATGGTGGCACAGAGGGACACATGGTGACACAAAGGAGCACATGGCGGCACAGAGAGGCGCATGGTGGAACAAAGGAGCACATGGTGAAGCAGAGAGGCTTGTCTCCTCCTGACCTTGGGCACAGGAGGTGGCACGGGCAGAGCCCTACGGTAGAAGAGACTGCCAGAAGCTGGCAGACAGGTGAACAGCGTGCGATCACCCCATAGGAGCGTGTTGAATGCGTTTAGAATGCGTGTTGCTGACATGGAAACATGGGATAGGTTGCCTCGTGAGAATTAACGTGTAGGGAAATACTGTGCCTTGAAAAAGTACATAAAACCAGCTTGTTTCTTTGAATAAATGATTCAGATTCTCTGCTGCTCTGGGTCTGTGGGTCTGTGTGTCTGTGTCACAGCCACTCACAGAGTATAAAGTTTTTTCTATATGGCTTGAATGTCTTCTTTTTCTACTGTAATTTGTTATGTTTTTTTGTGAAAACAGACAAAACACTAACTGTCTGCTTACAGCTTATTTAAGGTATTGTTTTAAAGCCTAGTTCAAAATAGACATCAACTCACAGGATCTGTGTAACTTATGTTCAGGAATAAAAACACGTTTTCTCTTCTGAGTGCCTACATATAATTTAGTTGCTTGCTATGTTCTTAATTGTAAAATCTGAATTAACTTCTGCACAGTGCGAAAGAATTAAAGTAGACCCTATGAGAAAGCTGCTGGGGCTGTGAACAATGACTTTTCTTTAATATTCAGAGATATGACATGACACAGAACTTTAAAATCTTTCTCCCTCTCCTTTCTCCTGACACCTGTTCAGGCAAATGACCAAGAAAAGGGATGAATGAAAATAATCACACCTTGCAGCATAATATACTTGAGCCCCTTTCTGACTGTTAGGAGAAATTAGTCACATCAGAATTACACATCTAAAATATTTATTTTAGATTCAAATCTAAAAAAAAATCTTTAGAGTTGGACTTCAACTACTACAATATATAAAGAATAGAGATGCATTTCAGCAATTGAATGTTTCAAGTAAGTTACTGCCTTGAAGTGATCAAAAGTCGATGTCATTCTTGAAGGACAGGTGAAATATATAATTTGAAAAATAATTGCCGCACTCTGTTTTCTGTAGAGGTTTGGAATATTTAAAAATATTCAGTCATCCAGGGAAGAAATTTAAAATAAAAGAAGTGCAGGAAAAAGTAAATGCCAAGAAAATGGCTAAAAATATCTGCAGTTGCAAAGAAACTTCAAGAAAGTGAACATTTTTCCTGGAGATTAAAAACCCCTTCTTCAGTAGTGAAAACAGAGGCATTTTCTCATAGTCTTAGAAATGTCTTTCTAACTACTATCAAAAACTTCTTTACCTTGTCTCATATCGCATTGCTTAGTTTCTGAAAAAGTAAACGTGTTGATTTACCTGAGCCTCACAATATTGGACGGAGGGATATGAGAATTGAGATATTGTCAAGGAAGCTGCCTCCATGGGTATTGGGAGTGCCAGAAGGAAAGAGCCTGTAGAGGATTTGATCATTGTTCTCCAGAACAGGAGGATGGTGCGGGACAGAAAGGTTAGAGACACTTAATGGGCAGTGGGAATTTCTCCCCAGCCTCTGAGGAATCTCCATTCCATCCCCGCTCCCGCTGTCCCCTCGGGGCTCGCAGGGCTGTTTCTCACTCTGTTCCCCCGGCTCAGCCCCGGCTGCCGGGCAGCGTTTTGCCCTCCCTCGGCCAGGCTTTCCCCGGGGCTCTGGCCCGGCCACCCGTGGCTGAGGGGCTCGGCCGTGCCCTGCGCTGGGGCCGCTGCAGCCGCGGGCACTGGCATCTTGACTTGCAACCCCAGCACAGTGATAAACCCTGCGTAAAGGCTCACAGTTAGATTAACAGGTATCAAAAAAAAGCTGCAGGATTTTCAGAAAGGTGCTAGAATGGGAAGAAATGTATAATAATAAGTAATGGTGTGTAGAACATTGCAATATCTTAACATTTAATTTTAAGAATTGTCAGAAGTGCTTAATGTAGAATGACAAAGTTAGAAGGGTTAAGCCGAGAATGAAAACAGTGGAACTCAGTGTTGCATTACTTTATGAAAGCATCTATGTCATCAAGTTCAGAGTTAGTGCCTGTTCCTCATTTCTAGAGTTTTCAAAATTCACAACCTCCAACAGTGTTTGAAGTATTAAAACACTGGGATTTATAATTTTTCCAATGGCCTACTACATAAAGATGCTGTTAGCAGGAAGGAAACGCCAAGGTAAGTACCAACCCCCTAAAGAGAGATCTTTAATGCAATGTAGGAATCTCATTTGGAGTTTATCCAAGGTGCCAGGGAGCAGTCTTTAAAGTGATATTCAGCAAACTGGGAGATTTAAGTAGTTATCGTCCTTGTACCAGTTTTGTGAAAACAAAGCTTTGTGTCTAAAGTCCTTTGTCTCAAGAGCTGTTGGATTAGCATCTTTTGACACCACACAGTAGTTTGCACATGGCTGTCAAGCATTTTTCTTTTTTAATGAACAAAATCTTCATATGCTGTGCTTCCTGTAGGTGTAAATGTATTCCAGGAGTCCCTTACAGGGATGAAAAATTTTAACTTAGAAAGTTCGATTTGAAAACATCTGATGCAAGTTAGAGATGGATTTATGGTGAGAGGACAGTAAGTATAAACATTGTATGAAAAAAATATTCAGAAAACTTGTCATAAAATGTCTATATTTAAAAGCAAAAAGACTGTCCAAATCTTTATTCTACTGAAAAGAATTTAATTTGCTTCCTGAATATTTATTACAGTGTGGTTGTTTGTAAAATGGAAACCATATAAAATCCAGCATTTTAATTGTACTCTGAACTAAGCAGACATGTAATTAATCTGTTTTGGGATTTCTTCAAGTAATGCTAAAAAAGTAATCCTACCTGAATGATCATCATAATGTGATGCACATGGTTGTACATGGCCCAGCTAGATAAACTGAAGATATTAAATTTGAAAATTCAGTCGTATTCAATAGACATTTTGCACTTTCACATTTATGTTTTCACAAAAGACTTCAACTTCATCATTCTCTGTTTCACTGCTGGAATTTATTTTTGCATTTTTCTTAAACTGTAGCTAGTATTTTCAAAGGTTCTAAAGAAAGATAAATACTCATTGAAGTTTAGTGTTCGCACCTGACTTGTAAGAGGTCTTTTAAAATTCCTGTCTTTAGACACTACAAATTGTGTCTGTGGGTATCATAGGAGTCCTGGTGAGATCTTGAAAACCAAAATCTTGACACTCATCATAAAGCTCCACACTTTAAAAAGGGAAATTATGGGGGGTTTTTTTGTTTGTTTGTTTTTGGTTTTTTTTTCTTCCTGGGATCAGAAGGCAATAACTGACTGAAGTAAGTTTTAACAAAGAACAGTGAAAATGGCATTTATATGAGTGCTACATGAAGGAGTCCATGCATATGTCCATTTCCAGTCAGCAATCATGGTAAATCAATACACAGTTTGAAAGAGATGGGAGAAGGAGGGGCAGTAGTCAGTTGACATCTACAGAGCTGAGAATATTACGTTTAATCTGTAGCTGTAACTCTTGAGGGAATTTATGATGAAAAACAGCAGTAATTATTAAAAAGACTTTGTAGAATGTGGGATTAATTTGAATGAAAAAGTGATTATGTTAGTAGAAAAAATGTGCTGAATTTCACAGCAAAATGTAAACTGCCAGCTTTCTGTTATTTATTTGGTTTGTTGTTAAAAGAATGCAGTTTGCACTCATTTCTAGGAATAATTTACTATATTTTATTACATCTAGCTTTTGCTGTGTTTTAGTAATACAAATACTATAAATGCAGGTTTGCCCTCATTTCCCGTATAGATTTCTGTTTTCAATTGCTTATGACTCATGTGAATTGAAAAGGAAAAATTCTTCACTCAGACTTCAAGTACTGTGCAAATAGGCTTTTGACTAGGCAGGGACTTCATCCTATGGTCTCTGCCACTGCACTTTCTCAGAGACTTGAGCATTTGCTTTTGCTGTACACAGCAGTGTTTTAATGATAGGCACACACACATAATTTTTCTAGAATTCCCCTTGCACATGTAAAAATGTACAGACCAAAAGCAATGTCAAAACTGGGTCTGTGGATGTATGCACACCTGAATAAAAGTTTTGCTTAAAAAATCTTGTGAGGTATAAGTGAAGTTTTCAGAAGAAAGTTATAAAAGTTCATGTTTTTCTCTACCAGTTTTAAGGTAGCTGTAGAAGTTCTGTTTTATTTTCCAGATGTGCTGAAGATTAAGTATCTGAAAATCAGATATCGAAAATTAAGAACACTATTACTTTTCCTGTCTTCAACAATCCTAGCTGCAAAGAGAAACAGGCAGATTTTTTTTATTGTTTTGACATTAAAAATGGTAGATTCAGGTAAGGCAGGCATAAATCAGCATTACCTTGCATCTTCCTAAACAGAATGATTACTAAAATTAAGAGTAAGAATGAGCATAGTCCACAAAATTACTAACTAAATAGAGTGACAAATGTATCACCATAGTATTAGGATTCATTTTCATAGAGCTAAAAAAGCTGAATTGGCAAGAAGAGAGAAAAGTTAGTATTTGTCCTCATTTAACAGTGTTCTCTAGGAACACTCATTACCCTACCTTGATCTGATGGCTATAAATTCAATTAATTTTCTCAAGCTGAGTCTGTTTTTTTTGTTCTGTGACAGCAATCAGTGAGTGTTCTCTCTCTCTCTCTCAACCCCTGAGCCTTTCACCCTATTTTCTTTCCTTTGTTCATTTGAGGAATGGAATGACAGAACAACTTGAGTGGCCACCTGCAGTCCAGCCAAGGGCAAACCCCTAAAGAGAATTGGGATCATAAGATATTTTCTTCTCAGTGATTATTACACCAAAATGGCTATAAGGATTTCCAAGAAAAAAAAAAAAAAAGCCGGCTCATGAAGCACTTTAATACTGTGGAAAAAGACAGGATTAGGAAAAAAAAAAAACAAAAAAACAAACAACTTTTGGCACACAAAATGTGATTACAGATGAACAAGAGGAAGAAAAATAATCTAATGTATTGATATCTTCTGCTTTCGAAATAACCTTGTCCAGTAGATGAGAAAGCAAAGAAAGATGAGAAAAATGTGCTACGGAGACTCTTCTTTGTACACCCACCTCTTCCCCTTATTCCATCAATGCCTTCTGCAGCCTACTGCAGGGGAAAAAAAAAAAAAAAAAAAAGTGAAAAGAGGATAGGTCAGAGTTTTTATTTAATTGAGGTGACAAATATAGGGTCTTCCATACAACTTACTGTTGGAAATAAACCCAGATACCTTAGTCTTATGTATGGAGCTAAAAGTTGCATGATAAAGGTGAGTTTAGGCAAAAGAACGCCTAAAGAAAACAAACATCCTAGAAGAAGGCAAATGGAAACATTCCAGCCATGACGAAATACCTGAAAATGTAAAGGCTGTACTTTCACATTGCCTTGAATCCTGAGTTTGGACTGAGTCCACCAGATCTGTCTCTATGCATCTGTGACTTGCACTTCTATTTGAATTTCTCCAAGCAGAGACACGTGAGCACACAGAAAACTTACATTCTGTTTATACAAGTTCGAATGAAATAAAGTTGACTAATTTTATTCTGTGATGTTTAAACTAAATTAAGCATAGTTATTGAAGCAGTAAACATATAATCTGTGATGATTTTACCTTCCTGAGACAGAATGGTTCCTCCTTAGACATTTGCAAGCCGTGCAGTGTTCCTATAGGTCTGGAGTTCTCTCTATAAAAATTGCCCCAAAGATATGGCATATATGGAGAAATAGCTCTCAAAAGTCAGTATTAGTAGGAAGCAACAATTTGCCACAGAAAGCTCAATCATTTGAAATTCTTTTAAAAGAAATATTTCTGAAGACTTTACTTTTTTCAGTTTTCTGCTTTAAATAATAAAAATAAATAGAATACAGTGTTCAGAAAGGAAGACCTACTAGCCAGAATTCAAATACTGAATTTGTAAGGAGACTTAAATATTAGGTAGAGGAGAGTAATTGGATACACAGCTTGAGGGATTTTTATACTTTCAGACATTTCTTAGACATCAATCAGAATTTTAGCAAGTCTCTAACAGTTCCATCCTCATCTTGCTATCAGACCTACTTCATCTTCTTCAGCTACAGTTTCTTCCCCTTGAGCTGAATTTTTCACTTTCATTTTGAAGCTTAAAAATGCAATACCTTACTTTCATTTATCTTTTGTCCCACTAGAAGTATTTCCACTTATTTATTTATTTAGTCAGTAAGTTAGTTTGTTATTTTCAATATATGTCTCTGCCTTTTTCCATATTTATGAATTTCCATTCTGCCTGAGTTATCACTTTCTCTTTTTATTTTCTAACATTCATCTTTCATTGAGATATATCTGTTATGTCCAGCTAGTACACCAGATTAAGAAGCACTTGGAAAATGTTCGGTGCAGGAGCAGCTCTTAGTGCAGCTGGGTGTCAAGGCTTAGTCCTGGTAGGCAACTGAGCAGCACACAGCTTCTCACTCACTCTCTCGTGATGGGACAGAGGAGAAAATCAGAAAGGTAAAAGAGAGAAAGCCTATGGGTTGAGATAAAGACAGTTTAATAGGGCAAGCTGTATTGGTTTTGCTCTGCCTGGTTTGTGGTGGTGGGGGAGCCACAGAGGTGGCTTCTGTGAAAAGCTGCTGGAAGCTTCCACCATTATTATGACCTGTTTTGAGCACAGAGGAGTAAAGAGAACTAACTCTCTGTGAATAAAAAGGAAAGAACTTTGAAGGTTTGAAATATCACCCCCCCAAAAATATGAGATAAAACCAAACGAGATTAAATGTTGATACTGAGAGGAAAGCTAATGTCTTTACAAACAATTTGATGGATGAAGGTATGGGTGTTAACGTCTTTGAAATGGATCTTAATGTCTCTACCAAGTTTGGGCAGCAGGTTTGTTGCAGAGCCCAGACAGTTTAGCTCCTGAAACAGACATGGGTCTGCACAAGCCTGGACTTCTAAAATTTGGTAGAAAATGACTGATTCAACAGTGGAATATGTGGTAGGTGGTTTGAGAAGGCTGTACCTTCGTAGTACCTCAGGCAACAGGGAAAGGAAGAGGCCAGGGGTTTAGGATAAAGGGAGGCTGTGCCCTCCAAAATCTTGAGAGAGAAAGCACCTAGTGGACTATCCCTTTATTAAAATAAAGTTGCGGGATTCCTCCGTCTCCTTTATGGATGTAAAACTCTGGCATTTGTGGATTTTCCTGACAATGCCAGAAAATGGATATATTTTTATTTAATAGTAAAAGAGGCAAAGACAGAGAAGTAAAGTTAGAAAAAACTAAGGTAACTTTAAAAAGCATTGGATAGGTCACCAGCATTCTGTGCTACCTTTGCTGCTGCTGAGACAGGGTAGGAGCAGAGAAGCAGTTTTCGCCTATTTCTGAGTTTTGCAGTTGGAAGTGTCTCAGCCGCCTCCTGCGATGGCAGGCGCGGTTTGGCCGGGGCCCGGCGGCTGCGGCCGCGCCTCGGGGCGCTCGGGGGCGGGGGTCCCGCAGCTCCCGGTGACTCCGGTCCGGGGTGCGGGGCCGGGGGG
>VXBQ01015064.1:176896-194967 GCA_013400175.1 Phainopepla nitens | reverse complement strand
ACATGGTGTCTCTCCCCCACAAAGGAGCTTTGTAGTCCGCTACAAACGGACAGACACTGGCCAATTTCCCATCTGGCCCCTTAATTTGTACAATGCTTTTTGAGATTTTTGCCGATGTGACTCCTCCTATACCTTGGATTTGGCCAGCCACAGGTTGCAAATCCCAGTGTGACGGCCACATCCATTTGGGTATGATCGTCACATCTGCTTCCATGTCAAGCAACCCGTTCACGTGGAGTTGTTCTGCTTGTGCTGGGTGGGGTGTGCAGTGCCAGAGCCTTCACCCCATTCCCTGCAGGCTGGATCTCCTTGCCAGGAGCAGATGGGATGTAGAGTCAAAATCACAGACTTGGAAGGGACCTTAAAGCCCATCTAGTCCCACCCCCTGTCATGGGCAGGGACACTTTCCACTGTCCCAGGTTTCCCCAAGCCCCATGTAGCCTGGCCTTGGACACTTCCAGGGATCCAGGGGCAGCCCCCAGTGCACTGGGCACCCTCTTTTGTGTCAGGGCCTCCCCACTCTCACAAGGAAGATTTCTTTCCTAACATCTAATCTAAATCTTCCCTCTTTCAGTTAAAAACTGTTCCCCTTGTCCTATTATTGCCTGTGTAAGAAGTCCCTCTCTCTTTATTTATAGGACTTTAGGCACTGGAAGGGGCTCTGAGGTCTCCTGGGAGCCTTCTCCAGGCTGAACATCCCCAGCTCACTGTCCCTTGGCACCATTTCTCCCTTCTGTTCCATCAGGAGGGTGCGCTCTCCTTGGCCCAGATCCCTTGCCAAGTCCTGTTCCATCTGTGCCTTGGCTTTCCTGACCCCATCCCTACACACCTGATGCAGACATCCCATAATGGCCCAAGGCAGCAGCTCCCTTTTGCTGTGTCCAGCACAGCCAAAGGTTCTGACAAATTTCCTTGCCCTGTTGATTTTGCAACTCTACGATATTTTCCTGTCCTGCTGGGCTTTAATTTCCACTGCCCCTTTCTAGAATGTTGATGACTCTGATCCCTGGTGGCCCTGTCCCCTTTGCTTTCTCTTGGCCCTTCCCCTCCCTAAGCCAAGGCACAGAGATCTCCAAGAGCGGTGGAACAGGAGCCCAGCAATGCCAGGGGGGAAACTCCATGCCAGGAATGCCCTGGGACTGGTGCAGGATGTGCTCAGGAGGCTGGGGAGGGAAGGGCTCTGTCACCCACGGGCCTTGGGGAGAGAAAGTGAGGCAGGAGCAGGGAGCTGGCAGAGCTTTTCCCTTGACACGAGGCTGGGGAACCACAACACCTTCACCTCACGGCCCGGGAAGAGACATTTTCCTCCCCAGCTGAGACTTCCAGCCCTGGGCAGTGTTACCATGGGCTAAAGGAGGTTGATTTTTAACACATCCCCTTGTGCTCAGACATTCCAGGGTTAACCTGAGGAAGAGTGAACAGGGAGAGGCAGACACAGAGCAGGCTTTGGGCCAAGTACCAACATCCTCTGGTACTTACACTATCTTTCTTCTAAATTAATTCTGTCCCGCCCAATCATCATCTCTTATCACTCATTATCTCCCCCTCTATTCTGCACATACTTAACCCCATTTCACTGGTTTTAAGTGCTCAAATACTGACTAGTTTAGTCTTTTTGTTAATAACGTTTCCCTCTCGCATTTAACCCCAGCCAGCAACTAAACATCACAGCTCACTGCCCCCCGCAGGGAGAGGGGGGAATCTGGGGGGAAAAGTAAAACTCCTGGGTTGAGATAAGAACAGTTTAATAAGTGAAAATTTAATAATTGAAACAAAGATATAATTAATAATTAAAAAAAAAACAAAACAAAACAAAAAAAAACAACTAAGGGAGAGAGGGGAGACATAAAATCCAAGACAGACAAGTGCTGGCCAGTAGAGTTGTTCACCCTCTGACCCCTCCCAGCCCATCCTTCCCAGCTGATATACTGGGAATGACTCTGTGGTGGAACTTCCCTTTGGCTAGTTTGGGTTACCTGTCCTGGCCCTGCTCCCTCCCAGCTTTTGGAGCCTCTGCTCACTGGCACAGCCTGGGAAACTGAAAAGTCCTTGATTTAGAGTAAACACAAACCAGCAGTGTGTTATCAACATTATTCCCATACTGAATCCCAAACACAGCCCTGGGAACAGCTGCTGGGGAGAAAATTAACTCAATCCCAGGTGAAAACAGAACATAAAACCCTTCCTGGGTTTCTTCCACGTGCTCAGTCCCACTCAAACACGCTCCTGAAGCATCAGCCCCATTTCCAGCTCCTGCTCACAGTATCAAAGCCCCTCAGGGCCCACCCTGGACAGGACCCGGTGCAGCCCCATCCCAGCACTGCCATGGGCTGGTCCCACCTCTGCATCAAGTTCATACAGCACTGACAACTTTCTGCATTCTTTCCTGGGTATTTTCTGCTTTAATAAGTGTTTTGTAGCTAGGGGGGACTGGAAATATTTCAAAACAGAATTTAAGAGCAAGAGGAAGATAATCCAACACCTTAGTCTCACATTTTAAATCCACAATCTCTTTATCAACAGCCACATTTTGCCCTCCAAGCTCTTCCCTCACTTAATTAGAAGCCCTTCACCTGCACCACGGGCAGGCAGAGAGGGAGAGGAAGGTCTGGCCCCTCTGAGGACCTCAGGGGGAGTGGGCAGAGCACAGCAAGGGCCTGGCTGTGCCCCCACTCCTGTTCCATCACCCACCCATTTCCAGCTCCCTTTCAGCACCAGCTCTGGGGCTGTCCCAGCCTGGCACATCCCACCCGTCTGACCAGTGAGGGCCAGCACAGGCTCCCAGTGCAGTGGGACCCATTTCCTACTGTGACCCAAAGGGGAGCCCCCACAGCACCCCTGTGGCCCCCTCCCCTCCAGACCCCTTCCTCATCCACACCGAACCAGGATCAATCCTGAATTGGTCCTGCTTGTTTATTTTGGCCCTAACGTGTTGGCTAAGGTAAAAAAAAAAAAAAAAATCTTCATTTTGGTTGAAAAAAATCTTTATTCACAGAACATCACACGAATCACATCCCACCCTTGCTCCTTTATGTATAAAATACTGGTAAAAAGTTTTATTCCAGAGGCAAGGGAATTCCCAGAGAGTCCCCTCCTGAGAGAGCAGCTCACCCCAGAGATAGAACTCGTGCCACAGTTTGGAAGCAGAAGTGAGGTGTTGGGTGAGGAAGGAGCCACAGCAGCAAAGCCTCCAGGGCTCCAGCTCCAGTTCCTTTCCTTGGGCAGGGACCACAACCCCACCAGGGCTCATTTCCCACAGCATCCAGAGGGGAGATGTGGGGCTTGAAGGAACCACCCGTGGCCCTGCCAGGTCCCACTGCCATGGAGGTTTTTGGGTTCCACACAAACCACCCTGAGGTGCCCTTGGAAATCTCCGTGGACTTCACAGGCACTGCAAACGTGTCTGATGTCACACATCCACAAATCCTTCAAGCCCCACGTGTCACCTTGGGATGCCATGGGCAGCAAGGACACTTGGCTCACCAAGGGGAAGTCAGCCTGTGCAGGGACAAGGAGACTGCAGAAGGCAAAATAAATCAACAGGAGAATATATATTAAAATGCCAAGCTAGGCTCAGAAACAGAAAAAAAATCCAGTTCCAAGTATCTTATGGCTCCTAGCCCAAAAGGAAAGAGACTGGCCAAAGTCCCACCCCAGTGTAAGAGAAACCCTGCTACACCAGGTCACAACTACAGAAACTAAACAGTGACAGCCTTAAACCCTAAACCCCAACACTGTAAAATCCAGTGGAATTGGATCAGTTCATCAGAACTGAGATTTGCCAGGGACTCCTTGCAAGTGCTCAGCTGCCCTCTCAAGGGCTGAATCCATCAGATTTCATATCCAAAATTTCAGGCAAATTTGGATTTATGATTTCTATTACACAGCAAGACAGATGCTCCATCACTGCAGATTCTTTCCTTTTAATTCCTTACTCCCTTGGGCTCAAATGAAAACCAGTTCCATGCTTGCTCTGCTACAGTATTTCCTTGGAAAACCTGAACAAATGGGGAACTCCAAGAGCAGCAAACACTTCAGAAATATCAAACACATGGAGAAGCCCATGCCCAGGAGCCACTGGTCCCTCTGGGTGTCTGGCTGGGCCCCACCCCAGCCCTGGTCACCCTGTCTCATGGCCCTTATTCCCTAAAATTCCTTCTAAAACTTTCTCAGTTATTAAAACCCTTTCTCTCCCAATTTGCAACAGGCCACATAATAAAAGCAAAGCTCAGCGCAGTGAGGACAGAACGTAGAACTTGTGATTAGTTACTAATCCAGAGACCCACAACCATTCCAGAAAGGAAAGAGGGAAGGAATTGCCAGCACGAGGCCACATGACCTGGATATGACACAACTGTGCCACTGTCAGACATCAGGGAATGCTCCAGACTTGCCCTCACGGGGATGGGAATGGATCTGCAGGGTGACTGGAATGGATGATGCCCAAAACCCCAGGATAGAATCCCTCCATCAGACACCTGAGGCTGCAGTGCTGGACTCAGAGCAGGCTCTCACAGCTCCAGGGTTTCACTGGGACAGGAACCACCCCAGGGAGACGAGTGGGAGGCAGCACCAGCCCAGGAGGTGCCACGTCTGAGTGCTGCAGTGACTCCACAGAGCCATAGGAACGCCCTTCCCAAGGATGGGGATGTCACCACCCCAAGGCACAAGCTTGAGGAAACTTTCCTGACCAGGCTGATTTTCAGTGCCAGGCCTGTTGTGCTGATCCCACCATTCCTCTGGTGTGAAGAAGCTGTTCCAGCTCTGTGAACAATCCCACACCTCCAGGGAGTACAGGGGGACTCACCTGCTCCATCCACTCAGAAGTTCCAGCTCCAGAGCCCCAAACCCAACCAGCACCTCAGGAAATGAACACAGCTCCCCAAACCTCTGTGCTCCAGCATTAGAAATGTCAGTTTTGGGGGCTGGATTTGGCAGGAGGCCCATGGAGGTGCCACAAGCCTGACGTGCATCCCAGTGGAAGCAGGAGGGAGTGTGGCACTCAGCATCCCCTGGGAAGCAGCAGGGCAGAGAGAGGTACCAGAACATCTCTCAGATCAGCAGAGCAGCATTTCAGCCTAAAGCAGAGAGATGTGTGCTGGTTAATACTGTGTGTGAAGTTAACTGAGCTTATAACCATGTTCTAGGACTCTTCCCCACACATCCTCCTCCTCTTCCAAGCAAATGGAACCGTGGATGGAAGCCCTTCACTTCCCAAGTCTTTTTGCAGTCCCACAGGCTGAAATCAGGCACATGAGCACTGTGAAACTCTCTGTGCCATTCTTGCACTGCAAAATGCAGGGGTCAGGGCAGTGCTGGCCAGCACAGGAAAGACTCGCTGCATCCTGGGCTGTGCCTTTGCATCCTCCCATCCCTGTGTGCCCAAAGGGACACTCCTGCCTTGCTACAGCTGGGCACAACGTTCACTTCTGCTTCCTATGAAACCTGCAGGCTTGAGGGGGAGAGAGTAAAGGCCAGGGGTTATTTTCACAGGGCCATTCTCAAGCACAGCGTCCCGCACACATCCATTTCCTGGCGTGCTTTCCCCGTGACACTGTCCCAGCGGGATTTGTAAACTCCCAAGTCCACGGGAAGGGCTCATCCAAAGCAGCACCCAGAGGAGAGGCAGTCCTGGAGACAGTCCCCTGGCAGCTCAGCAGCTCATGTCAGGTACTGCACGACGAGGAACATGATGAGGCAGGTCACGGCCATGCCCCCCAGCATGAGGAACTTGTCCTGGAAGGCGCGCTTCTCGATCAGCCGCATCACCGTGTTGGACAGGCCCAGCATGTTGGCAACGTCCAGGATCTTCTTGTGAGTGCCCTGAGGACAAAACACAGCAAACACACCATCACCCTCGTGCTCTGAGCCTTCTTATTCCACAGTCCAAGAGGATTTCACCATGGGTGGTGAGTGATGGATTCTAATCCAAGGAACTTCTCTCAGCCAACCATCCCTCCCATTCCACAGGAGGTGGCCACAGGACCCTGGAAACAACTGGATGTTTGGACTAATTAATTCATACACAGCAACGTGGTTAAAGACACAAAACAAGCTGAGACAAGATAAAAAGTGTCTCAGAAAAATGCACTCCTTAGGGAGGAGTAATCTTGGAACCCTGGTCACTGTGAATTTTAGACTTTCTATGCTGCCAGGCACTGACCCCCAGGAGAGCACAGCATTTGACCTGAGCCCTTGGAGAAGGCTTCCAAATTTGAATTACAGAACTGGGATTATGGGTGTGTAGTTTAAATATAAGTGTGTAATATCACATAGTGCAAAACTTAGAGTTTAAGGTTTTAGAATATAGTAATATATAAAAAGCAAGATGGAGGTTTTAGGGCAGAGGTTTGTCCTTCTTCTTCACCTTCTTCTTCATGGGTCTAGGTGATCTTGTGTGACTGGATAGAGAAGTCTGCATTGCAGGCCACGGGTGGTTGGTTATTGGATTAAATGTAAAAATAATTTAGGTGGCATTTCTTAATTGGACATTTCTTAATTTCTCAATTTACCCTTAAAAAGCCTTAGAGAGATAGAGACAGGGCTCCATTTTTTAGCTTGTTAGCTTGAAGTGCTGTAGAACTCAGGGTTTGTGAGACTGTAACACAGATAAGAACCAATAAACATCTGAGTCCAAACAAGAAATACTGTCTCACTTATTTCATCCTGACACTGGAAAAAGGAGATAAGCCAGACAGAGTAAGAATTCCCCTGGTCCTGTTCCAGTCACAGGAACAGCTCCGACCTGCCAAGGTTTTGTGCAGAGCTCCCCTTGCTGAAGTACAGTTCACACCAACAGGTCCAGACACTTGCAAGGTAAATAGCAGAAAAAAGGCAGATAATTGTGTAATTAATGCCATTTCCTGAAATGCTTCCACAGAAAAGCACAGGGTGCTGCAGGCAGGACACTTGGTATTATCAGGAGTATGGATCCCACCATTACATCAGCAGCAGGGACACAACAGGAATCCTCCTGCTTAATTTCAGGGCAGTGGTTGGAGGAAAGAGTATGAAATACAGGCACAGAGATGGGCTCCAGGCACAGGGCAGGGTGGGATATTGCCCTGCATGGGGAGAAGGGAGAGGACTCAGGGCTGCAGTCCCAGGGGCACAGGAGGTGACAAGGACCCTTCCAGGAAAGCTGGACACAGGCACCTGTGGGCAGGCAGAGCACTGAGCCACAGCCAGCCCCTGGCCAGGACACTCCTCACACCCAGGTGCGTGCAGGACAACTGCCAGGAGGGGCCCTGCCACCCCAGGGACAATGGACAGTCCCTCACAGTGACATCTGGGCTGGCCCTGACAGAACACCCCACTTCAGGAGGCTGTAACACTGCGTTCATCTCTGAGCCAGGTCAACAGCACACATTCCCATCACAGTGCTTTGACTTTGAAATAAAAACTTTAGCCTCTCTTCTGTAGTTCCCATTATTTCTGGTCTCAAAAGAGTGAAAATTGGGAATTTTTTTGAGTATAAACCTGACTCAAGATCAGGAAGGCTCTCTAAGGACAGAATGCAGACCAACTATATTAGACCCACATGCAGAAGTTTCTCAGTCCACAAAACACAGATTTGCAATGCCAAACTACATCAACCGTGTCTTGTGCTCAAGGCAGTCCAGGCCCTTCACTGAAGTCAGGCTGTGTCTCTGCTAGTCCCACACAACCCCTTTTCTCCAATTCCCACACCTCCTATTAACCCCCTGCAGAGCTCTCAGGCTCAGCACCTCCCTGTCTCTGCAGAATCCTTTCACAGTGCTTCAGAACAAAACCAAACCTCACTGGGAGAACAGAAACCAAATATGAAGTCTTAAAATGAAAGCAAACAATAGAAAGGGAAAACTCTTCAATTCTTGCTGTCATGGAGCAGTGGAATTGCACAACTGGATCAGTTAAAGTGACAATCTAGGAATACTCCTTCCATACCTATCTATTTATACCAAATAGACACAAAGTTACAGAGAATAAAGCTATTAGTGTCCAAAGGAGGGACAGAAGTGGGAAGGGTCTGGAGGGGCCATGGGAGGAGCAGCTGAGGTCACTTGTTCAGCTGGAGCAGAGAGGATTGAGGGCAGAGCTCCCTGGGGCTGCAGCTCCGCCTGAGGGGCAGCTCCAGTCTGTGCTGTGACAGGGACAGGAGCCAGAAAATGGCTGCAGCTGGGCCAGGAGAGGGTTAGGGTGGATATCTATCAGAAGAAACTCTGCCTGCAGTGGGTGCTGGCACTGCCCAGGCTCTCCAGGCAATGGTGACTCCTGGAGGCCAAGAGAGCTCCAGGAGTGTTTGGACAATGCCCCAGGGATGCACAGGGTGGGACTGCTGGGGTGTCTGTGCAGGGCCAGGAGCTGGACTCAGCCATCCTTGGGAGGCCCTTCCAACATGGGATGTTCCATGACTCCACATTAGCCCATTTCTCTTTGTAAGCTGTCTCTATACCAGCAGATGTTCTCAAGCAACAAAGTCTGTGTCAGTGTAAGAAAACCTGAGTTAAGGAGAAAAGGAACATGGACAGACATTTCCTCACCTGTGAGGGAGAAGCACCATCCCCCTGAACAGCCAGGAACATGATGGGCCTGAAAGCACAGACTGTGTGCATCAGCAGCCATGTTCAGACACCCAGCAATTCCCTGCTGCACGAGCCTGGCAACGGCTGGAGAAGAGCCAGGAGGCCCAGGGACACCCAGCAGGAAGCAGGCAGTCACTTCCAGCCACAGCAGCCACACAGGAGTGGTGCTACTAAAAGAATCAGCATTTCCTCATCCCTGCAGGCCACCAGCTCCTGCCAGGGCTCCTCTGGTGAGCTCTCCTGTGGTGGGATGCACCTTCTTCTCAGGAATCCTTCAGAATCCATGTGCTTCATCCAGCCCCTCATGAGAGATTACCTCGGATCAGTGATTTCCCAGCAAGGATAATCAACTCCAATTCCCTGTGTGCAGCACAGGGACAGTGATGATTGGATGCTCCAGGCCAATGTGATCAGCCACCAAAGCAACCCAGTGCTCAACACGGTGGACAAATGTCTACAATTCTCTCAGGGATGCAGGAACTTCAAGGAAGGTGCTCTTTCCAAAAAGCATTCACAGCCCCAGTCTTCTCCCAGCACTACTAATGAGTCCCTCCAGCTTTTTCCTCATGAGCTGGCAGCAGAACTCCTCCCTCTCCCCACCACTCCTGTGGCCAGACTGCTCAGCAACACCATTCCTCTGCAATGAACACTGAACCACCACTGAATTTTCTTCAAGGCTTTTCTAGTAATGGACCTCATCTTAGAACAAATCCATACTCACCAGGTCAGTGAACAAGTGACCTGAACCAGAAGCTACACCTCATCTTGGAAAGAACTCAGCTTCAAACTCTGCTTTAATGTCATGTAAGCTCTAGCTCTGTGGGTGCAGGGCCTGGTCACCAGCAGACTAGGGAGCAGAGAAGGAGCTGCAGCCCTGCTCTGGACCTTGTGCTGGTCCTGGGCAGGGCTCAGGGAACACCAGGCAGCCTGGAACCCTGGGGCCAGGACAGCAAAGTGCCTGTGCACACCCAGCTCAGCTCCCCGAGTGCCAGCTGGAGTGCAGAGCAGGCTTGCACTGCCTGCCACACCAGGGAGCTGCAGTTGTGACAGATCTGACCAAATCTGGGATTTATGGCATTAAAAATGCCTAAAGCTGGCAAAAACATTCCAAAGCAAAGCAGCATCACAGAGCTGAGAACAGCAGTTATCCCTATCAGAAGATGAATACAACAGACAGGCATTTTCCTGCATTTTTCACAAGTCCAGTTTCTCCCCACACACTTCTTATTAAGAAGTTTTTTGTATCCTTTAGTTTTTCACTCAGAACTGACCATCACTTTGAGCAGTCTGTAAAATAAAAGACAAATATTTGCTATGAAGAGACATGCAGAAATGCAGCTGTTAGCAGGGAAGGAGGGACTGTTGAGGTACATTATCTTTATTACTAATCTTTATCACAAGTGCTCTACACCAGCTTTGTGGTTGCTCTGAGTGATGCTCATCTGAACCAACATCTGCCTGCCAGCCAGTAACTGTCCCTCCTGAACCTGAACAAAAAAACAACAATCAACCAAAGAAAATAAACATAACATTCAGCACTCCAGATGCTGCCCTGCAGGTGAAGGCCAGCCAGCCCCAAGAGATCTTAAAAGTATTACTAACAGGATGGTAAAATGTAAAGATTTCAAGTTGTTTAAATGAAGTTTGGGCCTTTCCAGCATCCTCAGCTCGGAGCAATGTACTGAAACAACACATATATTGATTTTACTTAGCCTGATCAGCATGAACACAGAAAAATGTGGGGTCTTTCTGGTAAAAAACGATGCCCCCACCTTTAATGTGACTCTCTGGTCCCTCAGCCCCGCCAGGATGCTGGTGCCACTGCCAATAAGCTCATCCATGCCTCGGTGGGCACTCTGCAGGGATTCATTAAACTGCAAGGTTTCGTCGATCGGGATGGTGGTGTCAGAGTCCTGTGGGGAAAGCAGGGACTCGGTTACCTGCCCGCTCAGAAACACAACGTGCACCAGCCAAAACCCGACAGCACTGCCAGCACTGTGCTCACACTTCTGCTTTCAAAATGATTCTAAACACAACACCGGTATTTGAGTGGAAAGAGTCATTTAGAGGAGATAGGGAGGAAGCCAAAAGGCAAAGCTGAGCAGCCGCTCAACTTCAACGAGATCTCAAGGATGAAAAGAGCAAAAGTAGGGAATTTTTACAATCTCAGTAGGAAAGGGTACTGCAGGAGAGAATATCAAAGCTATAGAAGGTGTTTAACAAGGTGTTAAACACCAAGAAGGTGCTTAGTCATTGATCACTGCAAGTGAAAGACTTGTGGAAGATTTCCCACCTCATTTCTGAGCAACAAAAGGCCTGTAAAATGTTTGGAGATGACATTCTAAACATTTACAAAACAGTGCAAATTTCTGGCAGTGAGGGCAAACAGGCATGGGCCTGATTCCCTGAGCTCTGGCTCACTCATCACCCAGGGCCCTATTTAAAAAAAAATAATTAAAATGTAATATTTTTCATGTTTTTCCAGAAAAGATGTATTCACTCAACTAGGAACCGGGAATCCTGAAATGGAAATAACAGGGTAAAATTCTCATCTGGACTGCACAGGAGGGCAGGGATGGGATCACCCCTGTCTGCCAAAGGCTTCCAGGTGGCTGTTCTCTGGCCACCACTCCATCCAGAGGGCCAAGGAAATGGCTTGCTGCTCCACATGGTTTAGAGCAGGAACTGGGTAAGGGGCAGGTGCTGGGAACACTGATCAGCTGCTCCAGGTACTGAGTACAAGAACCACCCAAAGGCAGAATTCCCAGTTAATGCAGCCCAGCAGCTGCAGGTGACACAGATACAGCAGAATGTGCTCTGAACAGACTCTTTCCTAAAAACCCCAGATGTTAATCTGGAAATGCCATGTAGGACCAAGGTCTGGTGCTGCCCTGCCTGGGCACTGCTCACTGTGAAGGAAGAATCAGGGACAGAGCTCTCAGGGGCCCTGGATGAAGGGGCTGTGACAGAACACACAAACCTGGGCCCCTGTGAATGCAGCACCAAGTCTCCCACAAGTGTCTGAGCAGAAGCACTTAGATTTTCATTTGAATGGCTCTTATTCCAGATATTCAACAACCTTCAAACCAGCAGATTTCATTTCTGTACAAGGTTGTTTTTATCCACTATAAGGCAGCAATACAAATAGAGAAGTAGATTTGTGACCTCCCTCCCAAGGAGATGGGATGGCACCAGAGCTCTGCTTTGCTGCTTGTGATTTTCTCCAGGTACAAGGAAAGGCTATAAAGACCATTTTTAACTCTGAATTAAGCAAACTGTTTAGAACACTGCTAAAGTTTCCAAAAACTGTTCTGGATGTTCCAGTAATTTACTCACACACTCAGCTGACATCTCTGATAGAACAGGGGAGTATATGAATAGGAGTGGAAACTGTAACCAAGAGAGGCTGATAACTGATAAATAAATCAGTTATAAATGATCATTTTAAAGCCACATTTTTGTAACAAGCTAAAAAGAAATAAAAAGTAATTGTGTATTTTTTTCATCTATGATACCTTTCAACATCTGAAGGAGAAAATAACCCATTTGTTCCATATTTTGCGTCTCTAAACCTGCTACTGCTCTTTAGAACTGTTCCACTCACACACCTTTTGCTTCTGAATAGCAAAGTTCCCTGTAGGAAAACTTGCCCCTACTTGCAGGGAAACATCACAGTGTTTTAAAACAACAAATGGCAGTGTTTCTTTCAAGCCTTGTTTATCATTTTGAAATAGTCCACAAAATACCAGACATTATCTTTATGGCAGGCTTTGAGAAATGCATAGAACTGCCCAAATCTCAGTTAATTAAGATTGCTCACATTCTTTCTTGCCCTGACAATGACTGACAACACAGATAATGAATGTTAGGTGAGATAACTTTAACAAAGCAGGGAAATAAAGAGGGAAACCAAACAAAAATCTAAAAATAGTGTTAAAAAACAAAACCAAAACAAAACAAAAACCAACCCCAAGACTAATTTTTCAGTTGCAGTAAAGTGAAATCTAAAACCAAGCCTACATTATTCAGAGCAAAATTCCTCCAGGAATTTGCACTTAAGGGACTTCTCAATGGAGGAACTAACAAGAACAGGTGGAACACATTCATGTTATTACAAACTTTTGACTCATTTCTAGGCAAAAAGCAAGGGCTCTGTCCCAGCTGTGTGATTTGTGTTTGGCTACACTGAAGTCTGCTGACACCTGCTGCCAGTGGGGTGTGTACAAGTCAGGCTTTTCACAGATCTCAGGATTTGCCAGACATCTGACACAAATCCAAGTGAAATGTACGCTTTGGTACCTACCTCACTGACTGTTTTACAACTGCTATGTAAATCCAGGTGGAACAGCACTGGATAAAACAGGAGCAGCAGCTTCCGGAGCCTGTTCCTGCTGCATTAAGAGCCCAGCTTTCCCCCACGAGAGCTGTACTTTATCCCCACGTATTTTGACTCCTCTCTACCTTTACTCCCACTCACAGCAGCTTCCAACAGTCCTGTTTACAGGCTGCCTGAGTCCCCCCCGCTGGACTGGAGCTGCTGGAGCACAGAGAGCCCCAGCAGGGATGGATATTTACGTTGGTGGTGAAGGTGCGGGCCAGCAGCTCCTCGCGCTGCCGCTCCTGCTGCTCCCGCAGGTAGCGGCGCTGCTGGAAGTTCCTCAGGGCTGTCTGCAGGTGCTGCACGTCGTATTTCAGCTGGTCCACCCGCCTGCAAAACACAAAACCACTCTTGCTTTTCTGGGGCTTTTTGTTTGAGCAAAGGAGCATCATAAATTAACAGCAGTGAATGACAAGGAATGACTCGTTTTTGTTCTACTTCTCTACAAGATGCAGGACATCCAGTGCTAGGCTGAAATTCCACACCGACGTCTTCCCTGTCTCATTTTTCTACTACACAGGTGATTATTTCACATGTGATTATTCATTTTAATCAATTATTTAGCTTCCAGGTTAATGACAGAATGTGAAGCAGAACTCCTGAGCTGTCTTGGACATCCTATCCCATGGATTGTCTCTTCAGGTGTTATATAACTGTATCCATTCCTCATTTAACACAGATTTAGAAATATGGTAGGATTTGTACAGGTTCTATTTTATGACCCCCCCTCCCTTCACATAAAAGATGATGCAGTTTCTTTAAATAGCATCATGTCCTAAGTTTGAGGTTTTATTAAAAGGAGCTCAAAAGTCAGTGGCCAATACAGGAGACATCTCAGACATCTCCCCTGGGCTGAAACCAATCATGTCCAGAACTCCACTGGCCCTGATTAAATGACTGATAAAATGTAATGTTTGATCACCAGACTATCCTGGTCTAGTGGAAGATGTCCCTGCCCATGGCAGGGATTGGAACTGATCTTTAAGGCCCCTTCCAACCCAAACCCTTCCAGGATTCTACAAAGAAATCAACGACTTTTTCAGATACTGGCTTCTTTCTTTAATACAGGTAAATGAAATCCACCCCTACTATCTACAAGGGCATTTTGGACTAAATATTAATAACTCAGTCACAGAATTAATAAAGAACAGCAAGTCCTGATGTCTGTGATCCAACCTCCTGCTCAAACTATGGCTCACCTTAGAAACCTCTTTATTTCAGTCACCAACAGCTTGGAAAATGGCCCAGAGAAAATGACACCAAATGAAGGAATTTTACTCTCTACCTCCACAGATGCCACTAAAAGCAAGTGACAGAGAGAGCATCCAAGTGCCTGTTCTGCTCATCTGAGAACATGAATCCAGCTGCATCACCAGGCTGGACTTGATGATCTTTGAGGCCTTTTCCAACTTTAATGATTCTCATGATCCTGGGGTTAAATGCAGGAAAGTGATTTTGCCTCTGTGCCTCAATTTTGCTATTGTAGAGCACAGAGATCAGTTATGCAAAGCATAAAGATTTCACACAAATCAAAAGACCAAGCGCTTCAATAAATTTAATTAAAATAATTACAAAGACCACCCTAAAGAATCCCAGCAAAGCAGTGAACTCACAGTTTGGCACTCTGCCTCTTGTTGGGAGGTTCTTTGCTGGACAGGATTTCCAGACGTTCCAAGTTGCTGAATATGTTGTCTATTCTTGCCTGAATCTCATTTTCTACCACTGCAAGGAAATAAGAACAGGATTTGACTTGAATTAGACAACTGCAATCTGATGAAGGCAAATTCTCAAAAGCATTCAAAGCAATATGTAAAACCTGACAGATGCAAATCTTTACTGGATGAAAATAATCAGATAACTAAGAACTATAAATATAATGAAATGTCACTTCTTTAGCTCAGTAATTTGAGACTCTCACCTTTCCCTCCTCCTCTGAGAAGGCAGCTAGAAAAGCCCCTGCTGGTTCCAGACACCTGAGCCTCTTTCCCCATCAGTTCCATGATTTAGGATTTCAAGCCCCCACAGTCCCCCTGCAGCCCCCTCCTGCTCCCTCAGCAGGATTTGCTGTCACAAGAACACAGAGAAGCATCATCAGCCACCTGCCAACTACTCCACATACCAGGACTTCCCAAAAACCACACTCAGCAGCACCCAGAGAAGCCAAGAGCACACACGACCTCGTCTTTGCCCCTGGATCTCACAGCCAAAGAAAGACTGATTCACATCCAGAGACAAATCAACCAAATTGTCCCAGTCCATCTCTCCATCACTTACTGCAGCTGAACTCAACACAGGAGAGCTGACAGACAGATACAGCAACTTCTGTCAGACCAAACTACACCACTACACGTTTTTCTGAACAAGAAGGAACAATTTGTTCAAAGTTGGAAACGGCAAACTGCAAGTTTGATTTCCTGGCCCCTATTCCTGCTCTTCAACCATGGATAATCCTGTGTTCCATAAATTCTGAAGTACACACTAGTATCTTTATAGACAGAAATATATATATATATTTATTCATTTATTAACTGTGTAAACTGGTGAACTGACTGTAAGCTGTGTAATCTACATAATCCTATCTCTTGAAATGGTCTCAAGCAATAGAAGCAAAATGGCAAATTACACTAGTTTTCACAATCACCTCCAGTGAACAGCAGTGTGGGAAGTCTGGCATCGTAGGAGTAGAACAACCACCACAAAAACCACAACCAGAATTAGTAAGTTGCTATTTTTTGATAGGAAATTTATCACAGCCCTTCCCAGAGCCCAGTCATGCTTTACAAATGTGTTTAAGGTAAGAGAAGTCAGTGAACATGTGCAGAAATGCAGCCAGTCAATGCAGTGTCCTTTCACCTCAGAGGTTCCTGATGAAACCCATTATTAGTGACTCATGCAGGAATTAAGGGTTCAAACACAGGTCCAAAATACATGTGCCAATTCTGCACTGGGGTAAAAAGTCCTGCCACACATATCAGAGCATCTTATTATTACAGCCATTTATGAGCACAGGGTCACAGTCCAAACTTACTGAGGCAATTCCAGACTAATGGCTCTACACACTTCCCACAGGTGGAATGACAGGTTCTGACTCTGATGCAGCAGGAATGTCAGGAGCATCCTGCACACAAAATCACAGCATCTTCCCCAGAAACTGCACTGAGCATCTTTAGGGGAAAGCTGCTAGGTGGTGGATGCTGAGGGAATAACAACACAGCAGGGCAGGCACAGTCACAGATCTCAGCTTTTTTGGTTCTAAGAAAGCAGCTCTCAGTCTAAGAAGCTCTCAATCTGCAGTTCTGTCCACATTCCAGGTGTCCAAAAACCTCCATGAGTGCATCAGTGTGGGGCTTTTGATCTGTTTGTGCTGAAGGCTTGCACAGACACCCTGACCATGAGTTCCCAAATCCAACAGCACCAATAATCTGGCATTCTACCACAACATTAAAGATCCATCCACAGCAGGCACTCTCTTAGTTAAAGCATTATAACAGGAAGATGAAGCAAATCCTTGTCCTGTCTTTTCTGCTCTGTCTTCATACAAAACATTAACAGCCACACGAATCCAATGCATTCTGAATTGCTGATTTGTCTCAGCAGCTGATCATAGTGACTCAGGAGCTAAATTTGCTCCAATAATGATGGTAAATTTAATGGGAAGGCACACGAGGTTAAAGATGCAAATTAAATCAACCTCCCTCCCTCCCTCATCACTCACAGTGCACTGAGTCCTTGTCTGAAGTCTCCAGGTGCCCCATGTGAGACTGGACCTCATGGACCTGCCTGCCAGGAGAGAAAGACAAAAGGAGCAGAGGAGTCAGTTAACAGCCACAAAATCATTTCTCAGCACCTCACTTTTCAGCTTCTTTTACTGAAGTGCATTTTTTAGCACAGCACAGGAATCAGCAGCACAGTGTCAGAGCAGACAGCCCAGCCTTGCCCACCAAGCCAGGCCCTCAGCAGGAAGCAGGCTGGGCTCCCACCCCACATGCACCTACACAGTAACTTTATTTAAGAACAGAAATCAAGGTGAAGGTTACAAAAAGCACAAGACAGCTTTTCTACAGGAAACAGCTGTTCAGCTTGGTCTGGAGATGACAGTGGGGAGACACCCAAGAGGAGAAGGTGAATAAGGAATGATTTTCATTGTCTCACAACATGTGAATTCACAGGGATCACGTGAAATTAAAAGCTTGCAGTTATAAAAAAACCCAAACTACTGTGGCTGGACAAGCAGTGACATAGAAAAAAAAAGAAAAAAATATTGATGACTGTTAAATTCTGGAACTAGATGGGCTTTAGGGTCCCTTCCGAGCTGAACCATTTAATGATCACAAAATAAGGCTCTACAGAAATGGGAACACAACAACATCAGTCCCCACATCCATAACATTTCCAGATGTCCAGCAGAATGTCCTGTTCTTCCCTACAGGGTCACTCTGCATCATTATTCAATGACAGAAAATTGCTGATTCAGTACAAGATTCAATTCAAATCTCTTGCCACCCCAACCTCCTTTAACAGAGCCCCACAAGGACGCAAATTTTCATGAAAGTTTGGAATCTTTTAACTGTGTCCTTTGGCCCCTTTCCCGTGGCTTATTCCACACGGATTAGCAACAGAACCACAAGAACTTTGCCTTATTTTGCAACTCCCACACCACTCCCCCCTGACTGGCGCTATCTGTGAAACGTGGGATTTATCCTCAAGCAGCCTCCAGAGGTGATTTAAACTGCGGCAGCCGGACCCCTCCAACCCTGCTGCTAAAATCCTTACAAACGGCCGTGCTTTAGGGATAAAGGGGAATTCCCGTTCCCGGTGCCCCGCGCCGGCCGAGCCCTCGGGGCTGACGCGGCACACGCGGCTCCGGGACGGGCTTTCTGGGGAAACGCTTTTAAAGGGCGCTGGGCTCTGCGGGGTGTCGGCCCCGGCTCCCGCACAGCCGGCCCTGGCTCCTCACAGCCCCGGCCGCACACACTCGGTGCGCGGGTGTGCCCCCGACCCCCGGCGGGTCTGAGGGGACAGCCCTCACACAGCCCTCCACACCCGGGTCACACAGCCCTCACACAGCCCTCAACACCCGGGTCACACAGCCCTCACACAGATCTCCATCCCGGGACAGCCCTCACACA
>VXBQ01015064.1:118000-175982 GCA_013400175.1 Phainopepla nitens | reverse complement strand
CACACCCCAATCCCTCACGCACTTGTTGGTTTGCTGGTACAGCCCCTCACACCCCAATCCCTCACGCACTTGTTGGTTTGCTGGTACAGCCCCTCCATCCCGCACCGGCTCCGCTCCGCACACGTCACCTCCCGCCACTTCCGGCCCCGCCGCCTCCCGCTGCTTCCGCTTCCGCTTCCGCCTCCCCCGGGCCGCGGTGCCGCCCCTGCGCCCCGCGCGGCCGCCAGGGGGCGCTGCAGGACCGCCGTGAGGGGCCGTGAGGGGCCGTGAGGGGCCGTGAGGGGCCGTGAGGGGCCGGGCCCGGGGCTGGCCTCGCACAGCCCAGCCGTGGCTGCCTCCGGCTTCGGAAACAGCAGCTGCTGCCTCCCGGCCAGCGAAAAGCTGCGAGAGCCGCCTGGGGTCGCGGAACTGCATCCCCCGCACGGGAGCATGGAATGGATTCATGGTACAGCGCCACTGTACCCTGCCGTGGCAGGGATGCCTCCCACTGTCCCAGGCTGCTCCCAGCCCTGCCCTGCCTGGCCTTGGATACTCCCAGGGATCCAGGGGCAGCCACAGCTTCTCTGAGCGCCCTGTGCCAGGACCTCTCCAGCCTCCCAGGGAACAATTCCTGCCCAATATCCCATCCGTCCCTGCCCTCTGGCAGTGGGAAGCCATTCCCTGTGACGTGTGTCTCCCTCCCTTGTCCCCTGTCCCTCTCCAGCTCTCCTGGAATGGGCTCTGAGGTCTCCCTGGTTCCTTCCCTCCAGGTGAACACCCCGAGCTCTCCCACCGTGGCTCCGTGCTGAGGGGCTCCAGCCCTGGAGCAGCTCCGTGGCCTCTCCTGAGCAGCTGCACGTCCTCCTGGTGCTGAGGAGGGCTGGACACAGCTCTGCAGAGGGGACCTCCATAGGTCAGGTCATCTCTAGGAGTCCAGGTGACCAACACACCTGGAGATGCAGATACTGAGCTGATACCTCCTTCCTCCTAGGATGAATCCTGCATCCAGCTATCCCTTCTAAAACAGCTCTTCCTGCTCTTTCGTCATCATTACACCTGTTCTGCACTGTGCCTTGCTGTCCTGCTCAGTGTTTCATTGCCAGGGAACTGCCTGCACTTCACAGGTTGGTTCGCACGTGGTCACGGTCTGTTCAGGGTGTCCATCCTGCAAATAGTTTTGCTTTCTTAATAATCCTGGTTTTTCTCCATACTTAGAGATAGACTAAATTCTCTCCAGCAGAATGTCACCCATTCATGGTGGAACTGCAGGTTCCTGTGTATCTCACAGAGCTTTGCTCTGGGGCTGGATGAGAGACTGCATTTCAGTTTACTCTTCATTGTTTGGACCAGATAATCCAGCACAGCTGAAGCCACCAGTCTTCCTTATATGTACTGGGCTACAACACTCAATATCTTTATGATCAGACTCTGCTGAGCCACCTGAATTCCTGTCACCTTTTTTCTTCATGGGAGAAGCAAGGAGAAGGTGAATTATAAAAAATAACAACGTGATGGGGAGGTATAGCCCAGTTATTCAGAGGCACAGGTACAAACACTGATTGATTAAAAAGCTCAAATTAGGACCACAACGCTGTCTTTTCACTGTGGTTTAATGGAAAGTCATTCTTGTCAACAAATGTAACTTCATGTTAATAAGAGCTTGATTGGGAAAAATTGGGAAAGGCTTGTATTCTGTAAAGCATTCAACTCTGTACCACAAGATCAATAATTTAAAAGTCTGTAGCCTCTGTCCTCGGTGTCCAGACAAGCATTCAGCTCTCTCCTTCTCCACTATTTCTTCCCTCTGTTAAATGTTGCTATTTTATTTTTGTTCCTCAGGCTTTGAATTCCCCCTGATGTTGAGCTGATTCTGCCCTTTTCGGGTTTGTGCTTCCTGTCCCACCTGTGGTGTGAAGGGAAACCTGCTTTATCAACAAGAATAATGTCTTAAACTGGGTCCATCCAGATAAAGCACTCTAATACTGTTGAATAAAATACACTGGTTTAAATCCTAAACTTCCATCAGCAATCTCAGACTTGTCCTGCACTTGACTTAGGCAAAACCAAAATAACTGTACAGCAAAAATTTAGGCTACTGAAGGATGACAAACGTTGGAGGAAAGTGAGAAATTATTTTCAGAGGTGGGGAAGCTGAAGGCAGACACCTCCTGATGTGAGACTGGGCAAATTGGGAAACCTGGAGGCTGGAACAATCTCCAAAATGTTGGGTTCTTTCTGTTGTTGTTCATTTGCAGTTCAGGGTGAGCACCTGAAGAATGCAGCCTTGTCACAGGAGAACACGTCCCTGAGCACCACACAGATATAAAAGAGGGAAACAGCAACACATCTTTAATTAATGAGAGATTCTGTCCCTGTGGGTCTATCTCGTGTGCCTCAGATGATGCATCAGACTTAGTCTGCCCTGCCCTGCCATGCAGCCAGCCCGGCCTCTGGCAAGAGATTATCCCCTGGATGTCAAACAGCAACTCAAGCCCCAAAAATCACATTAGCCCAAGGATAAACAGCATATCAACAAAACCATTAACTGCAGCAGTAACAAACACATTCACTCCCCATCCTTTGCTCCCCCTTCCCTGAGCCATTAGACCCCAATTTCAAACATTTTTTGGAAATAGGTTGAATGGAAATAGACCCTGGGATTCCCTCCTGGCCAAGGCTGTGAGAGGTATCACAGGAGCCCTGATGAAATGGCAAGCACTGAAATACAAGAACAGATTTCTGTTCTTTTGTGAAGAAATTGATTTTTGCCAGAAACAACATGCTGCAACCCAGCGTCTATTCTTGTTAGACTTCAAGTCCTTCCAGGAGGAGTCCTTCAGCAAATTGGCTCATTTAGACACAACAGCCAGGAGCAGGGAGAGGAAAAAAAAGGTTTTGTTCAAGGAAGGCCTCTGTATTGTAAACAGGATAAAAGGGGTTGGAGAGAGTCACTTATCACTGTCTCTCATGTCCCCAGGTCATTCCTGTGTAGCATCTACTGGAGGAAAAGGATTTCATATTCCCTGCTCTGCCAGAAACCCAGCAGGGGGATTTTCTCTGTCACATAATCTGCAGACCCCGTGCATTCAGCAGCAAACCCCGCTGCTGCTCCCCATTGCTCTCCTCTGCCCTGTGAAGACTGGCAGCAGCCAGGGAGGGCTGGATCCTTGCAGGGTCTCCTCTGCTCTGCCTGCACCAGCCCTTGTCCCCCTCACAGCCGTGGCCCTTGGGGTTCTCTCCAAAGCACTGATGCTCTGTTTAATATCAGACCCCAATAACACATCTCTCTGTTTCTCTGAGCGTGATCCCATCAGGAACAGAAACTCTCTGCCCTCCTCCCTCTCTCTCTTCCCCCTCCCTCTCGGTTTGGGGCACTCTTTGCATGCTTTGCTGATACAAATAACTGTGGCTTTCAAAACAAAGGAGTGGCGAACCCCAGGGCATTCCGCCCGGGAGAGACGTTTGGATGAGTGCTTGATGGAGACTCCTGTGAGTCCAGCTGCAGGCCATGGGCTGCGTGTCCCAGCTCTGACAGGCTCCTGGACACAAGGCAGACCTCACAGCACGCCTCTCAGCACTTCCAGCCTGGGGAAGGGGGCAAAACGAGAAGGGGAGACATGACAAGAATGTTGGAGACTCATCTATCAAATTTCTCGGGCTCTTGGGTGATGTGCTGGACCCAGGTCTCCCTGGGCAAGGAGTTTTTAAAGACACATTGTACCTTCCTGCTCATCTTCCCAAATTGAGAACGTTTCTGCACGACTGTCACAGTCAGTTTTGAGACTGATCTGTGGCCGTGAGAGTCACAAATGCTCAGACCATCATTCCCTTCTGCAAAATATCCCAGGGAAAGGGATATGGAAAGGATGGGGAAGGCCAGGCCAAGGGAAGAAGGAGTCAAGGAGCATCTCTGCGATTTCCCTCCCTCCCTCCCTCCCTCCTGTAATGATGCCAGGGAAATACGGCAGGAATAGGAATAGCAATAAAAACAAAATATGCGCAGTGGTGGGGAACACTGCAGCATCCCCCAGCCTGAGGGATCTTTGAGACACAAATGGCTGGAGGTTTGGAGTATATCCTGGGCAATGTGTGTTTTCCTTATGCTTTCATCCTTCACACGGGGCTGCTGGAGGTGAAATACTGACCTTGATGGATTTTTAGTGCAGGCACTGCATGGCTTTGTTAGTAGCCCCACGCCTCCACTGCACTATAAATGTTATATTATCATAATAATGATTGAACACAACTCAGTTCTCCATGTAGGACTGAGCTCCTCATGTCTTTTCCCTGCCGATCCTGCCTGTTTGACCTTATCAATGAAATTCAGGAAACATGAGTAAAGAGCTTCCTTCAACAGAGCCAAGGAGGCAGAAGGGGCAAGAAATTACATTGCCTTCCCCAGACAGAGCACAAATGAAATTCCAATAATCCTGCCACTACTCCTTCCTTTTACTCAGCATCAGGAACCTGTTAGGAGCCTCAGCTGCCTTCAGCTGAAATGGCATCCCTCCTCAATTCCAAATTCCACAGAAATCTCTATGTTTTGGCCTTGAAAACTCTGGCCTTGAAAATCTTCTGAATTTATTTACTGGGCAACCCTGTCTGATACATAAATGTGTTACAGCAGATTCTGTCTGGGCACTATTAACCCTGGACTGGATGCATAAAGTAACACTTGCATAGGAAAATCTTAAAGTCTGTGAGCAATACCGTGTGCCATTATCCTGATTTTACCAGGGGTCAGTTCCCTGGCAGTCAGTCTCTCTAAAATGTGTCAGGTTAAGAATTCCATTGAAATTAGACAACATCATCAGCTGATTTGGGAAATCTTAGGGGCAGTTCTTTTATGTTCTCTTTCCCACTGAATAAACACCCATTTCCTGGGTCTAATTTTGGCAAACCAATCCGGATAACTGGAGTTCATTAGCTTAATAGGTTAATGCTGAACTGTTTCCCAAGTCAAATCTGGATGTCAATCTGCCTCATACTCACATTTTGTCAATATGAGGGATCTTAAAGTGAAAAAAAAAAAAGTGAAAATGGTTTTCATCTGCATTTCATGCACGGGGTAATGCAGGCGGGGGGGGCTGGCCGTGCCGGGTCCCTCTCCCTGTCCCCTGCCTGGCTGGGGTAATGCAGGCATGAGGAGCTGGCCGTGCCGGGTCACTCTCCCTGTCCCCTGCCTGGCTGGGGTAATGCAGGCGGGAGGAGCTGGCCGTGCCGGGTCACTCTCCCTGTTCCCCGGCTGGCTGGGGTAATGCAGGGGTTGTGCTCTGGTTGTTGTTAAAGCATCTGACACACAGAGGCCCCGGGAGCTGCGTGCACCCACAGGATGGATGTCGGCTCCTGTCAATCCAGCCCGAGTCCCCCGAGAGGGAAAACGGGATTGTCTGCAGCAGTGAGGGGGAGAGTTTTCTCAAGAATGTCATAGAGGAATTTTCCTAAAACCTTCCCCAGTAAACTGAACAAAGCCTTCCCAAAGCTCAGTGGAGACCAGGAGGAAGTGTGGGGATGGGATGGAGGCATAAGAGATGGAATTCACTGTTCAGTCCTGCCAGGCAGCTCCTGTGTGATAGTCACAAAATCAGGGAATCCCAGGATGGTTTGGGTGGGAGGGAACCTTAAAACCCATCCAGTGCCACCCCCTGCCATGGGCAGGGACACCTTCCACTATCCCAGGTGGCTCCAAGCCCCATCCAGCCTGGCCTTGGACACTCCAGGGATGGGGCAGCCACAGCTGCCCTGAGTAACTACAGTGAGTGCATGGTAGCCAGCCTGGTGTTGCTCAGTAACCACAGCAGGCTGGTGCTTTCCAGGCCGTTTCCCAACACCCAGATAAGTCAGGTGCTCTGTGAGAGGGGTCCCAGGAGTTTTTGATAGCCCAGGAAACTCTGGACCGTAGTGGCACCCAGGAATGCACAGCACAGTTGGAGACAGGGATCCCTGCGGAGTGGATCTCTTTACCAAGCTTGCACACAGTACCCAACACACCCCACTGAAGAGAAGATCCAGCTCTAGCACTGACTCTCCTGATGCTCTTACAAACCTTTTCCTCAGGAATTTGATTTTGCCATCTTCTCACAGGATGGTTTTGGTACCTGTGGGTAACATGAATCATATTTCCTTGGGGTTAGAAAACACCTGCCAAGGGATGGAGAGGCGGATTGTGCCTCATGAGCTTTTATATTCCCTGAGATTGAGGCTCCCATCAGAGGCTGAGGTTGGCAGTGGTTTGGCTCAACCTCCTCAGCAGCGGGGCTGCAGCAGGCACTGCTGCCACAGCTGGAGCTGCACGTGTCCCCTGGGACAGGAGGTCACTCCTGGGTGTGGTGGCATTTCCCCACCTGTCTGCAGGGACAGGGACGGTGCCGCAGCGGGGGCTGGGAGTCTGCCTGTGCTGCAGATCTTATCTCCAGTGATTAGCTGGCCCGACTGCACAGCTCCTGAGCCATCTGTCAATTTGCTGCTTCTATTTCAAATTCAGAGAAGGGCTTGTTTTCCCTGAAGCTTATCTGCTTTTTCTGACCAGACTAAATGGTCTAATCACAAAAAAAATCTACCTCCAGCAGCCAGCCTTGCACCTCTTACCTCACATTTTGGACTCCTCAGGTCCAGTTGCATTTCCCACTCCAGTTACTGATTCCACT
This sequence comes from Phainopepla nitens, assembly GCA_013400175.1. Lineage (NCBI taxonomy): Eukaryota > Metazoa > Chordata > Aves > Passeriformes > Bombycillidae > Phainopepla > Phainopepla nitens. The sequence continues at coordinate 169,356 of VXBQ01015064.1, read as the reverse complement.
GGCAGCAGAGTTTTATCTGCCCTACTAAAAGGCAGATGGGTTTAACACCAAATGAAATCTGCAAAATTACATCTACCACTCTTCCTGTTTTAATGAAATGGATTTTCTTTATTGTTCCTTCAAGTTTGCCAACACTGTCCCACTGCCCCAGGGATGATGGTGCAGCAGCTGGGGACATGAGAGGTGGCACAAGAGCTCCAAGATTTACTGCTCTTTCCAAGTGTTTTGGATTATCTCATAATTACTTTAGTCCCTGGTAAGCCAATGTGTCCTGAGCCTACTCAGGAGTGCTCACATCCCTGGTCATGCTGCCCACAGCCACTGACACAAAGTGACCATGCATCATGAAGAGATTGCTTTTATTAAACACAGTTCTTATAATTTTTTCTTCTTATTTTTGGAAAGGTATCTGAAATTCAAGAACACTCTCTGTTGGCCACATCCACCACTGAATTGGTTATAGCTTACTATCCTTGTCAATCTGAATTTTCCATGATAAAATTTCAACTCCTGCTGGATGATTTGAGGAACTGTAAAAAATATATAATATTATAAAATTATATGCTCTAATTATATTACTGTAGAATATTAGAAATGAGTGTTGGTAACAGGCACTCACAGCTTATCCCTACCTGTCCAGTCACAGATTTTTCTGCATCACTTCCCCCCAGCATCCAGACCAAGTAAGTTCTTTGTTCACAGCAAGTGATGCAAAATCAGCCCATCTCCACTGATGGCAAAAGACTTTGGTGCATTTCCGCCTGCCAATACCCTTTTCCCAGTGTCCATAGCACGAGCTGGTTGGGAGAACCACTCTTGCTTCCCCCAGCCACTTTAATTTTCTGCTATAGCTGTTTTAAAACATTGAAATTTTGACTGTTTCAGATGCCACAGCCTTCACTTGCATGGCTGTGAGTTAAAATTGGAACGATCAGATGAATTTTTTGGGAATTTTTATACTCAGAAATATCATTTGCATTGCAGGTTAATTGCTCTGGCCTGTGTCAGGTGAGGTGATGCCTCAGACTTGATGATAAATGCCATTATCTGAGTTGTCAGGCTGAACAAAAGGATGCTCACAAAGTCCCCACTTTGAATCACCAAGGCTCTTGTCTGAAGGGAGACAGAGGAGCAGCAGACAGAGATGTGCCAATCTTATGTAATTACCAAGCACATCACCCTCAGCAAGGAGAGCTGGGTTTGCCAAGGCCACAGTAATGATTGTGCTGGCCCTGGGTGCTTGAGCTCAGCCTTGTGTGGATTTGCAATGTAAATCCCTGTCCCTGCTCCTGCCAGCACTGCCTCCTCAGATCCTCAGGAGCAGCAGCAGCAGCTCAGCAGGGCCATTCCTGCATTCTGGCAGCTCTGCCTTCCCTGTGCCCCAGCTGACACTGCTCCTGCCCACACTGCAGGGCTGGGCACAGAGAGGCTTGGCAGGCAAAGCAGGCAGGATGTGGCTGGGGGTGATTCAGGGTGGAGTCCCCCACTGCCCAGCGTGGAGTGGAGCTCACCTTGGGGTCCCCCTGTGGGGCAGAGCTCACCCTGGGGTCCCCCACTGCCCACAGACAAGGCCCAATGAGGCTCAGCAGGAGCCAGCCATGGCAGCACAGCTGGCTTGGCAGCAGGAGGTCACATCTTCCTGCAGAATTTTTCATGCCTCAAACTGACCATGAGGTGGTCAGGGACAGCACACCTTCCCTTCTCCATGCCCGTCTTGGGAAGTGGGGATGCTCTTCTCAGCCTGCAGCCCCAGGATGGGAGGCTGCTGGAGTGGAGGGCTGGAGGTGGAACTGGTCAGCAGTGTCCTGACCTGGGTGACACAGTCACCTTCTCCCCAGTGTCAGCCCTGGGGTGCCTCAGCAAGAGACAGGGACAAACAGAGCAAGCACAAGGGCAAGGGGAAGCCTTTGAGAGGGGAAGCTGGGACCACTGGCTCCGTGAACAACTGGAGACCAGTGGTGGGCTTGGGGCTGAGGGGTTCGTTGCAGGTCTCCAGCTCTTCTTCAGCTGCTGACAGCTCCTGAATATTCCCAGGGAAAGGAAGAATCACAGAGCCAATGAATCACAGAATTATTTGTGTTGGAAGGGACCTTTAAGCTCACCTACTTCCAATCCCCTGCCATGGGCAGGGACACCTTCCAGTAGAAAAAAATCCAGATTGCTGCAAGTCCCATCCAACCTGGCCTTGAACAGATCCAGGGATGGGGCATTCACAGCTTCTCTGGGCTTAGTTTTGGACTGCTGGTTAAGGCCTGCCTGCACTGGGTGGGAAGAACTCAGCCAAGTGAGGGAGATGGAATTTCACAAGCTGCCTAGAGCACAGGAACATCTCTGCAGTGTTCCCAGTGACTGCTCCTGCTGTGCTCAGGCTGCCAGTGTCCATGAATGGTCCTGTACAGCCACACCTCCCCTCCTCTCATCATTACACTGCCCACAGCTATCCAAGTGCTCTCCCACAGATGGCAAAGTTCTCTCCGTTTCTTTGTTGGAGGTTTTGAGGCAGAAGGAGGAGATCCCAGTTGCCTAATGGTAGATTTGAGGAAATCTCTCCTGGCCCTGCTGCTCTGACCACTGGTCCCCACTAGTGTCTCCTCCTCTCGTCGCTGAGGTGATGAGTGTACCTGCAGCCCTGACTGGGATGTTTTGCCCAGTTGCAGACTGGGGAGAGCAGCACTGCAGCTCCTCCCAGGGAGCTCAAGGAGCGGCAGTGCCTCGGGGCACTCGGTAAATGAATAAAAAAAACAGTCAGAACTGATTAGGGAGCTCAGGTTTTGGCTCAGACTCTCTAGAGCCTCCAAGGCATTGCAGAGGCTCAGAACCTCATTACTTCTATAAAGTGAATTCAGTAATTAGCTCAGGTCAAAAGTTTACAGCTTGGAGGCTGCTGCTAGGGAATGGTTCCTCCTGGACATTAGAAACCAAACTGTAGAAAGCGGGAATTGGCATCAAGGCAAAACACTTAATCAAGGGTCTTTTGGATGGGATTGTCTTGCTGTATAGACTGCCTGGACAGTGATGTGCCCTCAGATACTGCACTAGAAAAGCTGACAGGACATTGCCATGAATCCTTGTGAAGCTGGGAATTGCGTCCCTGGGTGTGTCCTGGGTTAGCTGAGCCAAAATCCTGCCATGGCCAGAACAAGGATTTTCAAGCAGGCTGCAGAAAGCTGCTGCAGGCTCAGTCCTGCCCTGTTCCCTCCACACAGCCCAGCTGAAGCGCAGCCGAGACCTAGAGCAGGAACTCATCCCAGTGGACAGGGCTGGCATCAGTTTAAGCAGCCAATCATTGCTTAAATGTTTCTATGTTCCTGATTTCAAATATAGCCCAAAGCAGCAATTCCACATCCTTGATTCATTCAACACACAAAAGCCTTCCAGTGACTGGCAATTTTTTATTTTCCAATTTCATGTAATGTCCCCCACTAATATGTTATGAGACAGGAAAGCCCAGCACCATTTGCTTGCTGTTCAATCATTTTGGTTCTGTTTTAAATTATTCACCTGACTCACAGACAATTCATTTTCCTTGTAATGATCAGACCTCTGGGTCTCATCCCAGTCTTAGTGGCTTCTACACCTCTGCTACATCCCATGAGATGCCAAGTCCAAATTGCCAGCAACCAGAGCTGGGCTCTGGCATGGAACTGGGGGATTTTCCGTCCCAGCCTTTCCCAGGACTCCCACATCCTGTCCACCTGGAGACCAGAACCCAGGGACTGCCACAGTGCCCAGCAGGACACCCTGCCTGCTCTCCCCTCTTCCTGACTATGCCAGAGAGAAAGTGGGACAGGGAGGAGGGAAGGGAGGGGCTGAAGGATTAAACAAGACAGACCAGAAAGCTTTGCATTTTTCCCCTAATACTCAGCTATTTAATGACTAGTTTGATGATAAGCATGAAATTAAATAGACAAAGAAAATTCTCTCATGTCTAAGAAGTCAGCAGATAATTAGGCTTTGATGGGGACATTCTGAGGCAGTTTCTACTTATTTTGTGAGGCTGATTTAATATCTCAGTTGTCCCTGCAGTCAAGCTCTGCTGATCTCTCCTGGCCAGAGCTCTGAGAGATGCTCATGCTGACTGATACCTCCTTACCCAGGAGGAGCTGATCCCCTGGAAGAGCCTTCCTCAACAGGAAAAAGCTTTCTTCCCCTTTCAGTTTCCATTTCCCATGTTCATGCTCTTTTAAACTCCATAGAGCCTACTTCATCCAGAGCAATAGCAACAGAAAGCTGTACAAGAAATTTGGAATTCAGATTTGTCTTCTCTCCTTGTGAGGGTAAAACAGCAGCAGTATGAAGAGCACTCCTTCAGCAACTTTAAACCCAAATTCATTCTTTCTGTACCTATTCACAGATGGAAGTCCTTCACTTCAAGTCCAAAAATTTTGAAATCCAGAAAATAATCAGCTCAAAGTTTCAGACCTAAACCCACCAGCTCTGAGGACCCAAATAAGAAAACCATTGCACATCAGATACTGGGAATGCACAGCACCCTGGTTCCTCCAGAGGTTGCCAGAATCTGAGCACTCCTAAGTGTCAGGAAAAAAAATCCATTTTCTACCATGTAAACACTCCTAAGGATATATTATGCTTTATTTTCAGGAAAATGCTGGCTTGTTATGGCAACACTTCAAGCCAAAATCACAAATGCAAACTGTCTCCAAAGTAGGAGCCATGAAATCAGAGGTGACCAGGGCTGCCAGCAAAGTGAGACTCACCAGGCAATGCCAGGAGCATCTCTCAAACCTTGAGGTAGTACAGAGGTGGTTAAAGGAGAGAGAACTGGAAAATAGGGGAGAAAGAGAAGGAAGGGGGAAATGTAAGAAATCCTTTTGGTGAAGCAAAAGGGAGTAGTGTGCCTTTATACATGGGATTTAAAAAACAAAGTAAAGCTGAGAGCATGAGAGAGTGAACCAGGGCTGCTGCCTTTGCACTGTAAACTTTGGGGCTGGAGAAAAGGAGGAGGAACCCAGCATTGACATCCAAGGGTCATCTGAGAGTGTAGATGGAACAAGCTGTGGTAAAATCACTGCCCTTAGAGCAACATCTCCTCAGGTTTTGAGAAGAAGTTCTTATTAATCCACTTAAAATGTTGCAGCTGGATCCAATTCAGTGTTAAATTCTTAATTCTGACTGTCCACAAGGTTTCTTTGTTTTTGTAGGTTAGAGATTAGCATGTATTTTAATGAAACCATGTTTCTATTTCGACTGAAATGCAACAATAATCACAATAACATTAATAACAATCATAGCAACAAATTATTGTTATTATTGTTGTTGTTATTATACCTCTCTTCAGGCCTAAAGTGAAGCCTCTGCTTTGCTGCCATACCCAATCCCATACGCTAAAAGGCTTTAATGGAGCCATAAACCTAATCTTAAACGTTTAACTCTGATACTGAGTCAAATCTTGAGCTTCTTGTTCAGTCTTGAGTGTGGCAAAGCTCTCCCCGAGCTCTCTGCAGCTTTGTCAGATCCTTTAGGATCTTTCTCATAAGCGTTTTCCTTTTCTCTCCTTCTCGCCCAGACGTAAAGCACAGTCCTGATGTGCCTACCATCCACCAAGCTAAATTTAAATGACAAATCTGATAGACCCCACTGAAAAATCAAACTGACACTCCGTGATTTCTCCTTTGATCACAATATATGATGGGAAAAATTCCAAATCTTTGCAAGCCTGCCACGCAAAGAAAAGAAAACCCATTTAAAACCATCTCCTACTAAGCTCTGATCTCAAATACATTTTGCTGTTTATATTTGGAGGGAGAAGACCAGCAAACTTGACAGTGCCCACAAGGAATGTCCAGCTGCCAGCAAGCTGTTGACGGCTCTCGGACTGCTGGAGCAGGGCTGGGAGGCGCAGGGAGCGTCGCTGCTGGAATGCTGCTCTCCCGGGCCGGGCGGAGCTGGCTGGGACAGCGAGGGACCCCCGGAGAGGCAGCGAGCCCCGTGCATCGCCCGCAGCTATCCAGCGGCTCAAAGCTCAAACATCCCATGGAAAGGTTAGCTTTTAATGGATGGTAAATGTTTGGGGAGACCTTTGACCAGCGCTAATACCGCAGCTGACCGGGCAGGAGTGGGGAGTGAATGACCCGTATTAGGCTGGGCTGCTCACTTTAGTGAACAATAACTGTCAAACCTCCTGCCTAGCCCCCCTCCCCAGGCCCTCCTGCCCCTCAGGTGCTCCCTGAACAGGTATCGACGGGGTGAGACCTGGCTTTGGGTCGCCCTGGTTCTGTGCAACCATCAAACCAGCCCAGAGCACCATACTGAGCTGGAGAAGGTGCAGGATGCCTCCAAAAATTCCTTTTAACTGATTTTTTAAGCATCCAAATTTGTTTCAGCCCTGGATATTGTCAGTAGCTTCATCTGCTCTGGCAAAGATAAGAAAGCAGTGAGTGCGGAGGACCTGGATCCTGGTCATTCTGAGGAAGACATGAATGCAGACATTTTGCTTCCTGTGTCCTTAGCATACACCACTGGGCTCAAATTCCTCTGAGAATCTCACACCTTAGGTGTTCAGCATTCCCTGAAAATATTCACAGTATTCTCTGCAGATATTCCCACAAGCAATTTTTTCAAACTGGAAACTCCTGGAGCCCCTACATAAGACATTACTCACAGTAGCCTTCTTTTGGTGCTCTCTTCACTACTTTTCCACGTCAGACATTTCAATTTTTTCCTCTTTAAATATTTGAACTCTTTCAAGAGACTTTCAGCTTGGCAAAAAATAATTCTGATCATCTGGGGCAAAGCTATTCATGCAAAATGAGTGTCCTCATCCCCACTGCTGAGCACTGTCCACAGGGCAAGGAGGGCTCCAGCTGTGACCCTGTGGCTGTGAGGACTGACAGGACAGCAGCTGCCATGGCTTTCTACCCAGTGTCTTCCACAAGGAATTTCAGGGGGAATATTTCATAGAAAGGGAGTTGTGAATGGCTCATTAGGAATGAGTGGGAAAGAAGGCACCATATTACATGGTGATGTATCCTGGAGGAAGTGATTAAAATGAATATGAAACAGCAGAAACAAGGCTTCAGGCCTTGGGCCAGTTCCTCAAGAGCCCCTTGAAGCAAATCCTGGATTTGTCCTCTCCCTGTGGTTACAGATCATTGTGTGGGTTTATGATCCTATTGCCAGTTTTCCACGATGCTATTGCATTGGGAATAGGAGAGAGACTCTGCGAGTCTTCTGAAGTGCCACTATGGGAGCAAAAAGAAGAGGCTGGATTAGGGTCAGGGAATTCACCCAAAACTCCCAGCAACTGCACAAACTGTTGTTGAGTGTCTCTGGTTTGAGAACAAGGAAGGGAAATCATCATGACTGAGTTACAGAGACACCCTGATGAATTCTAGCATAATCTGACATTTTGCATGGAGTGAACAGAAACAATAAACTTGTGATTTTGCTACATTTCTTATTGTCAGGTGGTATTTTCCCTTGCAGGCCCCTGGATCAACCCTGCAGGTTCTGCCAATTGAATCCTTGTGACTTTTAAAATCTCAGTCACAGACATAATCTCAATTCTCATAGGAATTGAAGTATTTACTGTCATGACAGTGCTAGAACCAAAGCTATGCCCAGAAGTTTACTGGAGGGGAGAAAAGAGCCTGAAGGGTCACTCTGCAAGAGTCACTGCAATGAATGCACAGAGCTTTGTGTTGTCTGACTTTGTTTTCTGAGCCCAGGCCAGATTTGACAGTAGGAGGCACATGAGATACTGGGAAGACAGAGGGTGATGGTCCTATGGAAATATCCCATATCAGGCTGTATCACACTCAGAGGCCAAGCTGAGTCAGATTCAAGCAGCTCTGAAATGCTTCACCTTTTCCAGAAGGGTGTAGGTTCACCTTCCTATGGACGCATCATCACAGGTAGCTTCTTCCTTACTCCAGAGGTTCTCCACACAGACTGTGTATCCATTCTGGGACAGTCCATCCCTATCCCCAGGAGTTCAGCCACAGGTGTCACAGATCTTTAGCAAGAGAATGAAAATGGTCACCAGAATCTTCAGAGCTTGAGGAATTAATCTTTCCTCCAGGTATTCAAGAGGTCCCTCATCGTGACCTTCTTTACTCCATTTCCAGCTGGGGTGGTAGCAGGTCCTATTTGCACATCCCTGAAATGAGTAAATCTTGGTCAGGTATGGGAAAGTCTGTACCTGGCCTGGACCTTGGAGCTGTGCTTGCAGGATGAGTCCTGGGATGGATCCCTGGTGGAACACTGACACACTGCCCTGACACCTCTGCTGCTCAGGGAACCCCAGGGGTTGGAAGCCAGGGCCCTGGTCCAAACTAACCATAGCATGGTGAATAGATGACCAGGATAAGAATGTGTCCTGTCCCAGGAATCCCATGGACACTGCTTCTGGGCATTGCTGCTGGACACTTCACAGCAGGTTTCGGTTGTTTTCAGAGAAGAGAAGGATCCAGGGAGACCTTAGAGCCCCTTCCAGTGCCTAAAGGGGCTCCAAGAGAGCTGGAGAGGGACTTTGGACAGGGACAGGATAAAGGGGAATGACTTCCCACTGACAGACAGCAGGGCTAGATGGGATATTAGGAAGGAATTCTCCCCTGTGAAGGTGCTGAGGCCCTGGCACAGATTGCTCAGAGAAGCTGTGACTGTCCCACCCCTGGAAGTGTCCAAGGCCAGGCTTGGAGCACCCTGGGACAGAGGGTTGGAGTGAGATGAGCTTTAGGGTCCCTTCCGACCCAAACCATTCTGTGATGTGATACATGCCTGTGCCTGTGTGCATGTGAGTGGCTGCACATGTGCAGCTGTGTGCTGTGCACCTGTAAATACGTGTGCACACACGTGTGTGTGTGGGATGGTGTGACTGTGTGTCTGTGTGTCTGTGTGTCTGTGTGTCTGTGTGTCCGTATGTGTGCCCATGCCTGCATTTGTGCATAGGCATCGACGTGCATGTTTTGGAAAAGAGGAGCTTTTCTGGGAAAAGGATGACAAGTAAAGCTCTCAGCAGAGCTTTCAGTGCTCTCTGTCTGGAATTGCTCACTTTGGTGGGAGGCAGTGGGATGTGGCACAGCCCCGACCAAAGCCTGGACAGGAACAGAAGGCCAGTCTCCAAGCCTGGCACAGGCCCTGGGAGAAGCAAAGATCTGGACAGTGCAAGCAGAATGATGAAATAGGAGAACACATCTGGCTAGGAACAACTGAAGAGGCTTTTGCATCATTCCCAACAATGTCAGTGGCAGTCTGGGAAAATTCAGGCAGGAAAAGCAGAAAACTCAGCTGAACCTGGAGCAGACTGGCTGAGATGCAATCCCGCTGCCAAAGGCTGGTGGTGATGGAGGATGCCAGCATGAAAATGAGCTGGCAGTTTTCACTGCAAACAAGATAAGCTGCCTGCTGGAGTCCGTGTGGAGGAGAACAGCTGAAAGCAGGAGGAGGTTCTCGTCAGTGCTCAGTGCCCCTGGAACACTGCGTTCAGTTGTGAGCTGCCAGTTCTGAAACAATGGGGTGAAACTGGAGAGGGACCAGGCAAGGCAAGATGGTCAAAGCCTGGGCACATGATCTGCCAGGAGAGGTAGAGGGAGAGGCTGGTTTGGCAGAGAGGTGGAGGGAAGGCATCACCTCTTCTGCTGGACAAAAGGAGACTGAGAATGTCTTAGAGCAGCCTGTGACCTTTTGAAGGGCCAATACACAAGGACGACAGAGCCAAACTCCTGTCACTGATGCCAGACAGTGTAGGAAGGGTCAACAAACTCAAACTGGAGCTTAGGAGGTTCAGGTTAGGCATTAGGAAACATTCACTATCCAGGAGGGTGGTGCAGCCTTGGGCCCACTGAGAGAGTCTTTGTCCCCCAGAATTTACAGGGTTCAGTTGTGCAAAGCCCTGGTTGTCCTGATCCAGTCCTGGGCTCATCCTGCTCCAGGGAAGGCTGGGCTGGAGCCTTCCAGGGGTCTCTTTCCACCAGCACTGTTTTGATTCCTGTGGCTCAGTTTCTTGGAGAGTTGCTTTCCCATGGATGTGCACTCTTCCCCAGGTTGCCACTCTTTCATGGAGGAGAAGGAGTTTTGTTAACACTCTAGTAAGGCTTCCCACACAGTCTCCATGCAAGATCTCCACCCTGTCACAAATTCCGTCTAAGAGCCTTGTTGCACAGACAGTAATGAGGGGCCACCAGTATCCTTGTTCTTCTTAAAGGCTTTTCCCATGGGTTTCACCTTGGTCCTACACTTCTCCAGTGTGGCCCCACAGCAGCACCCACACATGAGACTCTGCCTGGATGTCATCAGGGAGCAGAATCCTGTCTGCAGGAGGTGAAAGAGGGATGTTTTGCTCACAGTGGGACTCACTGTGGCTGGGAGCAGGAATCTGGCTTGGGGAGGACACGGTGTGGGAAGGTCTTTGTTGTTGTGACACCGGAGATGATGTGGGAGCACTGAGCCAGGCAAGGCCCACGTGAAGGTCCATGACAAGGTCAGGGAAGGTCCATGACAAGATGTTGAAATGCAAAGTGGACAGAAACACAGAAGGCTGTGATTTACATTTAGGGGGGTGATGATGTGTGGAGGCAGCAACTTGAAGCTTCCATGGGTGGGAGAAGAGCACCAAAGGCTGATGGAAAGGCCCCCAGACAGGCTGAGCAAGGCCCAACAAAACTCTGCTTCTCTTTGCATGCTGATGGCACATCTGACATGAAACAGGCTGGCACAAAGTTAACCAATCAGCCCTATTTGAGCAAACCTGAGCTGGCACAAGAAGTTTATTCCAGCTCAGCTCCCTGAGTCGGGAGGCTGGATCACTGAGAGCCCTCAAGTCAGATTTAGCTATCACTGAACTGCAGTTGTAAATCACAACCTCCCCATGTTCGCCTTCCTTTCAGAAAAAACAAGCATCAAAGGGTTCTCTTAGGAGCTTCTCCTCCTACTCCTTCTATCTCATTTTTCAATTTGAGGGAAATCATTGTATGGTAATTTCACCTCCCTCCTCTCAGTTTCTTCCATTCTGCTGATGCCTTTGGACACTGCTCCAGTGTCAGTGAATATGCAAATGCCACTTTGTTTGTCTTGCCTTGGGACAATGAAGGCTTTGAAATGTAGATGTGGGAGCTTCAATTTGTCTTGCTAAGAACCTACTTTCTCTTTAACTCTTATGTTTTTATACAATTCAATAGAAGGATTCTTCTCTTCCACTCTCACTTCCAACTAAGCCATTCACCCTCATTTAGACACAGCGGAATATTTTTCATCTGGTCACTGGTTTTGTTTGCTGAACTACATCACAAATTAGACGTTTTTAAAAGCTATTTCATTCAATCCTGGGCAGCATGACAGCTGTCTGATTTTTCCCAGAATAACATGAAGTGTGTACATTACACCTAAATATAGCTGAGCGATGCACAGGGTGTACAGATCACTCCTAGTTTAGACATGAGGACATAGGATTGTCAAATCTCAATCAAGCCCAAGATCCTTTTAGCTCAGTGCTGTATCCCTGGCTCTGCCCAGGTGAAATCCCTAAGGAAGGTGACAGGAGCAAGTTGATTAGAGAATGTAGCCAGTCAAAGAAGTGCCAGGACACTTATGTAGCAGGAGGTACTTGTGTTGTGCTTTAACCCCAGACAGCAAATAAACACCCCAGAGCCTCTCACTCACCCCACACACATCTCCAGTGGGCAGGAAAATAGAAAAATGTAAAAAACTCATGGGTTGAGATAAGGATAGATTAATAGTTGAAACAAAATAAGTGTAATCAATAATAATGATAATAATAGTAGTAATGAAAAGGGAATAAAACCCAAGAAAAACCAGTGATGCACAACACAATTACTCATCACCCACTACCCACTGCCCAGCCCATCACGTACAGCAATCATCAACTCCTGGGCAGCTCCCCCAGTTTATATCCTGGAAATGACATTCTGTAGTGTGGAATATCCCTTTGGCCAGTTCAGGTCACCTGTCCCATCTCCTTCCCAGTTTCTTGAGCACCTGCTTGCTGGCAGAGCCTGGGAAAGAGAAAAGACTTTGATTTGAGGTAAGCACAGCTCAGGAACAGCTAAAACATCGGTGTGTAATCAACATTACTCTCACACTAGATCCCAAACACAGTGCTAAGAGAAGAATCAAATCCATCCCAGCAGGAACCAGGAGGACCTGTGAGTTTGGTGCCTCCATAAATGCAGTGAGTGTGTAATTGAGAAAGGACCAGTGCACAACAGGGCCCCAGGTCAGCACAAACCTGTCCCTGGGGGCAGGACCTCATCCCTCCAGAAACACCCACATAGAAGAATTGTCATTCCCCGTGGTATGAACCATGCCCCATGGTGTCTGGCTGTGGAGTACACTTTAGCCTGGGGAGTGGCTACAGTGCTGTTTGAATTAACAGTGAGAGCTGGATGGCTGCACTGAGACTGAAGTCCCCATGCTCATACCATGAGTCTCTCCCCACTTTCATGTGGTTGTTTCCAGGGAGGACAGTCCCTCCGTTCTGGGACACTTGTGGTGAGGTACCTCATTGTGCTGGAGGTTCAGGATGAGAAGCTGCTCTGGCAGCTGCCACCTCAAGAATTAAGCTGGTCACCCACCCTGTTATGACTGCCCCAATCCAACCCTTCAGACTCACCCAAAGCCTGGCTGGTGACACAACCCCAGTGACACAGGGCTGACTCCTGCTCTGCTTCTGCAAGCACAGAACAACTTGCTACAAACCATCTCAGCCACCCTGACCACCACCAGAGAATAATTCAGTCTTTATCATCAACTTTCACAGGCGGTTTCACCCCACCTGCCCATGTGTGATCATTGCAATCTGTTTTTACTCTTAAATGACAAGGTTTCAGTTACTCCAGAAATGTTTTCCTCCTTGAGCCCCTCAACTGGTAGTTCTGGAGACTGGAAGATCAACCTGTGGAAGTCTCCAAGTCTCCTACCTGCTTGCCCTGCTCACATACTCATCCCTGAGATCTGTAGGTGTTCTTTTAGTCTAAGATAACTGTTAGGTTCTTGTCTGCTTGATTAACTCACAAAACATATCCTGACAAGCACATGTACAGGTTGGTTTTAGTCCTTGGGAGAAAATTTTCTCTGTAATCTCATCATCCCATGCAGAATCATTGTCTTAGATTAATTGGGTTAATTAAAGGATGCCGCAGATTGAATTCTTAGCTGAGTTCTAGCTGATTTTTTTTTATAAATAAGGTTTTATTTCAAGTGCAAGTTTTACCTATGGGTTTAAATGTTCTAAAGCAAGCTTTTTTGCTTCTGCTTATGTGATGTAGTGTTTGAGGAGGCTTGGGGAGCTCAGACATGGTCCAAGAAGGACTGCAAAATATACATAGATTGAGATCCACAGCATTTATTGTGGTTTGACTGTCAGAACTGAAGTTCACTCCCAAAATCTTCAATAGGCTGCTCTCCACCGTGTTGATCCATCATAGGCTAAAAAGATGCTCTCACCTGTGATTCCTCCATGAAGATAGACCTAAATTGAATTGTTCAAACCTCCCATGCTAAGCCTTGGCCCACACCACTCTCCCACCCAGACTCTGAGTGATTGAGCCTTGGAGGATTTTCTTTGATTGAACATGAAAAAAAAAAATTATACAAATGACAGTTTGTGATTGAGCAGGATGAGCCCAGAGTCAAAAGTGGTCCCTATGGAAGAGCTGGGTGCAGATGTGATGGAGGAATCTCTCCACGTGTGGCCCTTCCACCTCTTCATTCTGAGCCTCTCAGTGGGTCCCAGCAGAGCCAGCGGAGCTGCTGAGGGCTCAGGGTTGTACTGAACAACTCTGTCCTTTCTGCAACTCCTTCCTCTCACTGATTAATGGACACCCACTGCAGGGGCATTTCTGCTGCTAATTCACAATGACCTACTGGGAAATGCCAGGAGAATTTGTGGTTTCACTCTTGGCTTTCAACCCCCTTCCCAATTCCTGTCCTGACTTGGCTCATGGTTTCAGTGCTGGCCCCACGGCTTACGACCCCAGAGAGACAGAATTCAGTCTCACTTCTTTGCCCTGCCATTGCCTGTTGCCTGGTCCATCACCCCACAATGCCCTGCTTTGTGGGCAACCCCTCAAAAATGCTGATTTGGGATTGTGAGTGACGGAAAACCCCAAATCACACATTGCACAGTTCAGTCACCACTGCTTGAGCTCCTCACAAATCTCACCAGAAGTTTACAAAAAGACCCACGAGCAGATTTCCAGCACAAGTCAGGACGGGAGGAAACAAAGACTACAACAGGAAGCAGAAAACAAAATCTGACAAGTAAAAATGGCTTAAAATTAACATACAATAGCAGATTCTTTTCAAAGATAATTTAGGGAAAGTTTTCATGAGGTCGTTATCTTTTAATTTCTTGATACATTTGTTCACTGTTGCTCCAAGTTCTCCAGGATTTAAGGATGCTTGGAACACATTCCTTAAAAGAAAAGGAAATGCTCTGTATCTCACAGTGAAATTACAAAACCTCTTAAATATACTTTCAAGAATAGAAACAGCCTTGTTAAAAGAATGAACTGCCAGTGCACTGAAGGGTGAAATGCAATAGGAAACTGACTTGATAAAAGGATAATTCCAGTAAATGAATAACACTTCCCTTGTATCACACAAAACACATAATGCTCAGTTGATAAAAATAGCAACGGCAGCGCATGTTCTGAGCAGCTTTTCTGGCAAACTCGAGTGGGAGCCTGTTGAGAAGAAGCTTTACAATCAGTCCAGATGAGGAGTAAAAAGTGTCATGATCCAAAGCAATCCTAGATAATCAGCAGAGCTAAAAATCATTTCAATTAATGTCATTCTTACTGTTGAAAATATCACCCCTGTAGCAAGGGGAGGGTGCAGGTGAGTGTCCAAGGCCTGACACTGTGTAGATGGGATTCAGCTCCTTTCTGGAGCTGGAAAGTCAAGGATCAGCCAGTGACCCTGGGCTCTGCTCATGCTCAGAGAAGGAAAAAGGCTCATGGCAACTCACGTGGCCCTTCTTAGAGAGTGTTTGTCGTTTGTGAGCCTGATTCTTGCACCGGCCAGAAAGGGAGTCCAGAGCTCAGCTGGGGCCAGTGAATGAGCTGAGGAAGCTCTGACAAAGAGCCCTCACCGTGTCACACAATCACAGAACCACAGAAAGTCCTGAGTTGGACAGGGCCCACAGGGATCATCCAGGCCAACTCCTGCCCTGCACAGACACTCCAACAATCCCATCCTGTGCATCCCTGGCAGTGCTGCCCAACTGCTCCTGGAGCTCTGGCATGCTTGGGGCCGGGACCATTCCCTGGGGAGCCTGGGCAGTGCTCAGCAGCCTCTGGGAGAAGAACCTTCCCCTGAGATCCAACCAGACCCTCCCCTGTCACAGCTTCATGTTAGGACTCCTTAGGAAGGATCCCTGACTAAATAGCAAGTCTCGAAATGGATTATCCTTGAAGTTCTTGCCAGAAGGAATGGGAAGTGCCATCTTTATTTCATGGCTGTAACTCTGACCTAGCACTGTACTCCAGATGAATCTTGTCTGCTGCTTTTCTCTTTCTAATTGCCCAAAGATGGCTGTGAACTTGAGGCTCATTGGAAAGCTGTGGATGTGGGCTGGGGAAGGGCAGGATATGCAGCATTTCAGTCAGCCCACACTGCTCCAGAGAGCATCCAAAGTGCCACACCCCACTTCCCTGTCACCCTCCAGTCAGGCTCTGAAGGCTCAGAGAGTGGTGACAATTTGTGGGCACCCAAAGCCAGATATGAACGTGGTCCCGTGGTCACAGGAGTCAGAACAGACACATTAACACTGGACATTAACATACTGATAGCCCTGCAGAGGAGGAAGGCGTGGGAACTGCCTGCCTGAATCAGCATTGACACTGACTCCAATGTATTCAGAGCCACGGGATGAGCCCGTCCCACTGAGCACACCCCAAATGGAAAGTGCTTTCCTAATCCTATGAAAATATCTGTATTCCAGTGAGGACCAGAGTTGCAATGTGCTGATTTTAAAGGCTGGAGACATTAGGAATGAGCATGGCAAGCAAGGGGAGCATTTAATCCTCCCACCTTGGAAGAGGTGTCCAGGTCCTACAGTAAATCTCCGTGGCCTGGTGCCGGAAGGTGACAGGCACTCATGGGACAGTAGCCAACGCTCTGCCACACTGTGTGAGCACTTAGCTGAAGGGGGAGCGAGGAAGATGAAGGCCCTGTCCTGCCAGGCTCTCTGAAGAAATGGGCTTCTCTTTCAGCATGACCAACCTCTGCAAAACTCTTCTTCGAGCTGCTCCGTTGGTGGCAGAAGCAGCTGGAGCCCTTCTGAGGTCAGATAGTGGAATTTTAGCTAGAGGCATTTTTTGTCTCAACAGAGATGCCGCCAGTTTGTTCGGCTGAAAGATCTAAAGTCGGGGCCGCTGCAGCAGAAATCCACTTGCTTGGGCCAACCACTGCCCACCCACCCTGGAATGACTCCAACACACTCCCTGGACCCCCCAGCTCTTGTTTAATCTTTAATGCACCTCCAGTCGCCCTGGGCTGGACAGCACAGCGAGATAGCAGTGATGATTAGCTGCTGACCCCTGGGCTGTGCTGGGCACTGGGAAATGCTGCTGACCCTCCATCGATCCCGGCCGTGTCCTGCGGGCAGGAGGAATCATTAGTGCTCCCGATGGAGGGGCTGCAGTGCCTCCCGCTCTGCTGGCTGCAGGCACACGGAAAGGCCACAGGCACAGCAGACCCGTCCTACCTGTTCCTGCTGCCCTGACTCTCACTTGGGCTGTTCTGAGGTGTCTGGTGGAGTAAGGGATGGGGGAGGGATGAAGGAGTGTGCCCTGTACGCAGCCCTTGTGGTGCTTCCCTGCATCCTGCTCTCGCCGTGCTGAAGGGAACCAGCACAGTGTCCTGGCTACAGCAGGTCTGTCCCCTGGCAGACACAACTCCTCCGAGATTCCTACAGACAACTGCACCTCCCAATCCCTGCTCTCTGCACCCAGCTTTGGGTCTGGAATGGAAATACACACAGGGAGGGAAAAGGATCAGGAGAGGCATGGCCCCACCACAGAGGAACTTCTCCAAAACTGGAGAAACCCAAGATCTAGGGTCAAGCATCATTATATATGACAAAAGGTGGGGTTGACAACGACAGTGAGGGAACTCAGATAAGACAAGGCAACAGAAATAGCAAAAGTAACAGATGTTATGGCCAACACATGAAATAAGGGAACTTCTCTCTTACTAGTGAAAAAAAGGAACATTTAGGACAACAAGAGAAGGTGTTGAGAACCCAAATGTAGAAGAAGAAAGTAGAAAGAAAATGAAAAGATGAGAGAGCTTAAATATAACTGGATAACTCCAGTGTGATCATGTCCCATGGGCTGGACACCAACAGGGCAAAGATTCACCCTTAGATAATTGAAAAGAATAGTTTTATAATAATAAACAATTATTATTTGTAATATTAAATAGTTTATATTTGAAAATTACCTCCTAAATGAGTTAAAGACAAATTTCCCTAATGGAAATTATTTCTCTAAGAGAAAGCAACTGTGTTTTGTGAGAATGTGTTTTGTGCAGGTTCTATCCAGGGTACATCTGGGAGTACTGCTCTGGTAGGGATCACACCTCAGTTGTGATATGAGAATAGACTGACATGGCAGAAATAAATTCCCCAACTGAAAATATCATTCCAAATACCAGTGCAGGAACCTGGAGGAGCAAGGACTGTTGTGAGAGATTTACTGAACTAGTGCACAGCAGTACCAAGGTCAGTAACACCTGAATCAATTAATTGGCTGCTGAAACAGAAATGGATACCTGGAAATGGTCCTGCCCAAAGCTGCCTCAGGCTGACATGGGGAGGGGGACATATCCAGCAGGTGTCAGACCCAGGAGAGGTCACGTCCTGCTAGGTGAGTGCCCATCCCAGGGCAATGACTGAGCCCCTGAGGACGTGCAGGGCACAGCCTCTGATTTACTCAATAATCTTGGGTCCTCCACACTCAGTCCTGGTCAGATAAATGTCACACGTGCTCCTCTGCTCCTCCTCCGTGTGAAAAGGGTGGTTGGTGATGGCTGGGCCCTTATTTGTCATCCAGCAACACCCAGAGCAATTACCAAGGGTCAGCCACGCTGGATTGAAAATATTTATCAGCAGTGTGTTCAGAGAACTTCCTTCAGGGTTATAGCCCTCTCCTTGTACCAGAGAACACAAGAAATTCCCCTCCTCAGTCCCACCATATGGATGCCAAACTCAATAACCACAAGCCACCACCAGACTAAAGGGATCTGACAGTAACAAACCTTCTACATTTGTGTGGTTCCTCTCTTCTTTCTCCTCCCCTACTCTTCCCACCCTCTGAACATCTCCCTTCTGCACTTCATGGCTGCAGCATGATCTGTTCAGTAGCTGGCTGTACTCGTAAGCTTTTCTTCTCCCCTGATGCTTTCCAGACACAGACTCCAAATTGGCAGCAGAATGGGCTTTTAGGAGTTTGTAAACATGCATCATCCCATCCTCAACTCCTCAGTTTCAGCTCTTTGCTGTTACACAGTGTCAGGGACATGGAGAGCCCCAGGATATCACTATTGCTTCTGTCTTAGCAATGCCTCCCAGCTTGGGGCTAGTTACACATTATATAAAGATACAGCTGATTTGGATTTTTCAGGAAGAGATGCCACCAAAACTGCTCAGCTCCAGGGTGAGGGTTTTGTTACCTCTCTTACCTGGTGACTGTGAGGGAAGCAAGTGGATTTATAGATCTTATTCTCACTTGAGTGACTGAAGTAGGGTAGAAAAACATAGGTTACCTCTGATAAGGCATCACAAGGGAGTGATTATGAAGCTTCATAATGAATCTTCATGCCACATCCCTCATGTTCTGGTATTATGAGAATTTGAAAGAGTTAATCATTAGGATACTCAAACAAAGAATTCCTTTCTAACCTGTAAGTGATAGAAGCCAAGGGATCTTCTTCCTCCATGTTAAAAGCCAAGAGGACAAATTAATTTCAAACTAGTTTGGAATTCGGGGTTTTTAGGAAAGAGTTGCTTTATTTAACACTTTGGTCTATCACAACTGTCCTACAAATCAGTTTTAGCCCAATCCCACTTCTTCACTGACAGATTTCATCAAAATCCCTTGCTTAACTANTCTATTGAATTGTATAAAAACATAAGAGTTAAAGAGAAAGTAGGTTCTTAGCAAGACAAATTGAAGCTCCCACATCTACATTTCAAAGCCTTCATTGTTTTTATCCAAGGCACGCAGGACACTTTGGTAAGAGCTGAATGTCAGTGTGATATAACCACCCAGAGTCTGCCTGCTGTAGGACAACCAGCACAGCTCCGTAATTCCCTCCAGGATGTGGATAATGCAGGCAATGGAGTGAGGAGGAGCAAGGGCAGAGGCTCAGCCATAGCTGAGAGAAGATCAAAGAACTGATACCTTGATGTCCACATTGCCCACAGCCCCAGGCTGCTCCCCAACACAGGAATTCTCTTTTTCTCCCCACCTGCTTGTCCAGGTGATGCAGCTTGTCCATAATTTTATCCTCCTTTATCTGACCATCTCTTCCAACCATGCAGTTCACACAAGAATGTCCCAGCTTTCTCCTTCATCTCTTCCATCTCTTGCTTGGTTTGACATTTGTCTGAGTCACCCTGGGCTTTAGCTCAGAAAGATTCCCTGCATGTTGGTGTATCTACTGGGAGGAAATTGTTTTCAATAAATGCACTCTGAGGGTGGAACATCAAAAACCATTTTCACATCATCAAGTCTGATATTAGCTGTGGACCTGGATTTTATTTACAGCTTATCCTTCTTCCCAGAAGTGGGAATTCTATTCATGGCCACCTCTATTTCTCTCTGGGTAGGTCCTGGTTTGGTAGGAGAGCTTCAATCCATCCCAGCATTGCCAGGACAATGATGGATAATTTTATGCCCCACTATTTTTTTTATCAGCCTCAAATCCACATTTCATATTTCATCCTCAGTAGATGTAGCACTTCTAATTTTTTTTGAAACTTCTTTAAAGAATTACCAACTTGTCAAATTCCCAGTTAGAAATTAATCTCCAGTGCATAAAGACGGCAATAGAATTAATGCAGAGATATCAACTTAGATCAGGAGTGGGTTTGCTCTGTAAAATACAGGTGTTCAGTCTATTCCAATATCGAAATCTGAGGCTTAGAAGTGGAACAACTGTTGTCTCAGTTAGCAAAGCAAGCCAAAATGTAGTTACAACAAACATCCCTCATTTACAGGGAACACAGATCCAGAAAGACAACACTTCGCATGAACATATGTCTGAGACACTGAGAAATAATATTTTAAATAATCAGGAAATTAGATTTTTAAAAAGTAAATGTCACATCTATGTTGTCTCCTACAGGAAAACCAGAAGGTATAAATCCCATGAGATAAATGTGGCATGGTTGCTTCTCCAGATATGTGATTTGTAATTGCTTCTACTCTGAGCTGAGACAGGTTTGGGGCCTTATATCCTTCAGAAATTAGTTTCTGAGCTGCAGGAATGGTAGTGGCAGCTGATGTTGTGAAGTCAGGGCAGAAGCAAGTGTGCTCCTCCAGCAGAAGTCACTCAGGATTTGTGTGCCCATGTCCAGTCACCCCTTCACTGGAAATTTCTTCCTGTCACAAAGACAGTGAGAGGCAAGGGACTTGCATTTCCATAAAGCAACTTTAGCAGGACATTCAGTTCTGTTTTAGGTGTTGAGTGGGGGTTCTTTTCTCTCAATGGAATGACAGAAATTGCCTAGATAACTGTAGAAACTCTTTCACTGTTATCTGTGCTCAAGCCACAGGCTT
The DNA here is from genome assembly GCA_013400175.1 of Phainopepla nitens. Classification (NCBI taxonomy): domain Eukaryota; kingdom Metazoa; phylum Chordata; class Aves; order Passeriformes; family Bombycillidae; genus Phainopepla; species Phainopepla nitens. The sequence goes on along the minus strand of VXBQ01015064.1, from coordinate 148,591 downwards.
GTCTTATCTCTCCCACAATACCACACCGTGCAGCTCCTATGAGCTCCCTGTTCCCCCTGAACTGTTCACTCCCTCCCTATATTTTCGCTTTTCAATATGTCCTGAGGAGTCCAATAAAGGCTCCTGCAGGAATTTGCAGCAACACATTCCTTTTCCATCATCATCTGCACTTTGAGAAAAGCTCTTCTCTTATATATCTCTTCTGACAGAATATGAAACCACAAGTATTTTAAGCTGAGACAAAGAAGGCAGAGGGCTGTAATCCAACCTGACAGCAACGTTATTAATTGGGGAAGAAGAGGTTGAGCAGAGCAGATTGCTCAGAGATCTAAGAAATGGCATCTTGTTGGGAGGGGGCTCACAGGTAGTTCTGGGCACTGTGGATGGGCTGCAGAGCCTCTCACCCACAGGACACACACAGCAGTCCCCAAAGGCAATGGTAGGAACAGAGATAGGAGACCACACAGGGCTGAAGTGCACCCAGTCCCAGCATCTGCTTTCCTTCAGAGCCTGCTCTGAGTGTTCTTGCTTTGATCCGGGGGAAAAGGGGGCAGGCACTCTTTTCAGAATGCTTTAGTGGGATTTTTACCAGCACAGAGCCCTTCTCCTGACAGTTCAGTGCCCTCCTGGGTGCAGGTTTAGGATCTGGGTGCAGGTTGTGCCATCATGGACTGGGTCATGATCCATGTGGGAGGTGGCTGAGCTGTGCTGAACCCACAGCTGGGGAGGGGATAAACACTGCAGCACTGCCGCTGGACATGCACTCACCCACCCTCCACACTCCACACGCCCAAACACTTGGATGAAACCCACTCCTAAATACTTGTTAGAGGTGATGGAGAAATAAGGGAGTTGCATTCAAGGCGTGCTTACTGGGAACCTAGTGAAGAAGATATTGAAGGGTCTGCAGGCATGACATGGATGGTCCTCAACCATGATATTTAAATAATTTGGTTGTGATATAATCCAAAGCCTTCTTTAAAACTAGCTTCTGGTTTTAATTACACATTTAATTACACAAGATTATTTGGGTCTTCTGCAACTTTTGCTGATAATAATTTACACCAGTCCCATCACCAGTAGGAGCAAACCCTGCCATGAATGTCCCTATTAGAGAATAATTCCCTTGCAATTCCTTTATCAGTCTCATTTATATTCATTCATAACGGGCAATCTTTATTTTGGATTTTTAAAAGAGAATATATGCTGCCACTTCATCAAATGAATGAGAAAAAGTATCCTTCCTACCTAGAAAAAAAGCAGCATATCCTTCTGAATTGATCAAAGAGGGAGATAAGTGGCAGACCTGGAAGAAAGAGACTTCCAAGATCTGTTTATTCTAACAGGGAATGGACGATGTAAGGCAGCAGTTTGCAGCTGAGGCTACACAGATTTATATTCTATCTCCTGTCAGCTTTTCAATCATCTCCTGGGCATCAGTGAAACCAGCCCACGATTCCACAGGACCTTTTCCCCTCCTCCCCACTTCTCCAGTAACCCAAGGTTTGTTAAACATCATTGCTAATGACCCCAAGCTTTCCAGACATCTTTTAACTTCACAGCAGCAAATTACTTGGCCCAGTCAGTACAAAAATACAAGAGTTCTTGTGTGGAACTCAAAGGGACAGGAAGGAGTTGAGTGTTGTAGAGGAAGGCAACTGCACCTTCACATCACTGGTCTGCAGCTCTGGCCTCAGAGAAGGCTGTCAAGTTATTCTATTTCCATTTATTAGCAGAGAATTGTATCAATTGAGAAGTGAGTCACTCTACATTTGCTTCTCTTCATATCAAGAAGCAGAAAATGAAGTACGGGAGAATTAAGGAAGTGCTTCCAATCACTACAAACTTCTTTGGCCTCGTGCTTTAGAATCTCTATTTTTCTTTTCTTACACTTGATTGCTTTTTAAATGACCAAATTCATCCCTTGAGAAGAGCAATACAATCAGAGTGGGAACCTGAGCAGTCTGTAAGTGACTGTGTGACAGGCTGTACCTTCTTAGGATCATGAGGACATCACATGGTGGATGCTGCAGCCAAGCCAGACCAGCCAGAGTTAAACTTCCAGGGGAGATGAGGTTGGAAAGTTGTGCCTCGTTCACAGGCTGAGGTGCTGGCCCAGACCACAGTGACAGCTGATGGGGGAGGCAATGAGGGTGGTCCTCTTTCCCTTCAGAATCCCTTCAGTCACTGTGGAAGTTGAGCTTTTTGGAGGTTTGCATGAATTCTTATTGAAATCATGGCAATGGTAGACAGCCCAGGATCAAGTGCTCCTACAGTGTTCATTACTCTTCCCAAGCCCCAGGGTGCTTTTAGGCAAACTGAATTCCACCTGCACACAGATGCAGACGGGGACAACATCACTCCTTCAGCTGGAATTCAGACTTATCCTCCAAAACTTCCACAGGAATGCACATGCCCTCACTTACTAATGCTAAAGGCAATTGATGTCTGTGTTATGTGAGCATCTGGAGGCCTCCTATGAGCCAGGCCATCTTTGTGCTGTCCTGCCCAAAACAGAGCAGGGCCTGGAGGAGCTGCCCAGAGTCACAAACACATCAACAGCAGAGTTGGGGAGGTGACATTGGAGTTTTGCCTCAGAGGACATGAGGGTGGCCCATCCTGCTCATCCCCAAACCTCTGCTTGGTTGCCGGGGGCTGAGGCTTGGGGAAGGCATTGGGTTATGTCTGTAAAAGCAGCCCAGTGGGACATGTCACTGTCTGTCTCACAGAAATCTCATTTGACCTTGGGCTACGAGCCCCAGACTAAACCTCCTGTTCAAACCTGACCCGGCTCCCTCCGCAGCCGAAACGTGAGACCTGCCGCTGGCAGCTCGGGTTCCTGACGTGTGTCACCCCTGCAGCAGCCCCCCCATCCTTCCTGACGTGTGTCACCCCTGCAGCAGCCCCCCAATCCTTCCTGGAGCCGGGCTGGGAGCAGAGTCCTCCGTCCTCCCTCCCAACACCTGCACGGGCTGCGGCTCCCGGAGCCCCTGGGCGCTCGCGGGGAGCAGCTCGGCACAGGGGCGGGAAACGCACTTAAGGAGATTTTGTAAAAAAAAGTCAAATGTGATGGTTTCAGGTGACCTCAGGGTGATTTTGGATAGCAGGGGAGGGGATCCTTCTCCCCCTCTCCCAAGTCAGTAACACAAAAGTCACAGCCTGGATCAGTACAACTGACTGATCTTTATTTCTCTGTCTTCCATGCTGCTGGGCTTATCCAGGGAAACAGGAGAGCCTGTCCTGGCAAACGTGGTTGGGAAAGGGTTTCCACCTCATCTGCACTTGTGTCCTGTCTCCTGCTCTCTCTGTGGATGTAGTCTCCTTAGCTGGGTGATGCTACAGTTCCCTAGCCAAGAGGAACTTGCTGTTCTTTTACTTTTTCTCTGTTTCCTTCCCTCCATCTCTAGACATGCAGAATTCAGGGAGTGGATTAAACACCAGGAGAACTTGTCCCAGAACAGAAAGAGAGGAAAACCAAAACAAGCTTGATTTTGGACTGCAGCTGAGATGCTCAAAAGGGACAAGTACCTGTTTCCATCTCCCAGCTCTGACACCAGGTGACTTTGATGGGAATGGGAGTGATTGTGTGAGTATTGACCCCAACCCTGCTCTTCTCAGGACAAGCACAGCTCCCAAAACCTGGAGAGAAGGGCCCTGCAGATGAGTGTGAACCATAGCTGGGCCATACCAGGAGCTGGGAGATCCCCAACAGTTCTCTCTTTCCACACAAGGTCTTTTTCCAGCTGCCTGTGTGTGAGATCTGGCTGGGCCCTGCCTGCCCTGCTCACCCCAGCCATGCCCCCGTGCTCCCAAGGTATTTTTGTGCTGGAGTTTGCCTGGGGCAGTGCAATGCCATGAATAACTTCCCTGCTAAAAGCAAGAGGGGATGGAGAAATGGAAGAGGCAGGTGGGTTTTGGCAAGAGCAGCACAGAGGGAAAGATAAAGAATTTGGGTTGAGTCAAGGGTGGGGGAGGGAACAGAAACTGGATAAAAAAACAAAAGGAGGTAAAGGACATTGGAGGAAAGCCAAATCAGACCAGGCTGCAGGCAAGGAGAAGGTGGAATTGAGGCAACACCAGGGCATGGATTTGTGTCTCCACAACAGGATCAGGCAGGATCAGATCCATGGCAGAGCCTTCCAAGGGCCAGCAGGTGACTCAGAATAACTGATTGAATGGACAAGAGCTGAATCCAAGACCTTACAGAGACATTTCAGCAGCATAGGGTTGTCTTGCCCAATTCTCCATCCTGCCCATCCATGGATTTGTGTCTCCAGGTCAGATGGAGACCAGAAAAACTCTGCAGAGGAAACACCTGGAGCAGTGGATGCAGCTGGGGGGAGGTGGGATGGGATGGGGAGACACAGCAGAGCTGTTCAGCAGAGTTTTGCACAGCCATCCCCAATTTCTCCACATTAGCACAGGTCTATCGAGGTGCAAAGCAGTGGAAATGGGAGAATTCTTATTCCGTGGCACATGACACTGCACCTGGTGCTGCAGAAAATGTCTTCGGGCTCAGCACGTGCTGGACCTGGGATCCAACAGCCAAAACCCATTCCCAGCTGCTTGTAGGGCTCTAGGAAAGCAGCTGGCAGCAGACAGAGCAAAGGTGATAAAATCCAGGGGCTGTGCTGTACATTCAGCTAAAAGCATCCCTGTAGGTAGAATATCTGCAAGGGCCCTAAAACAGGGCCAGCAACTGAGCACTTCTGATGTGCCATGTGGGACCTTTCCCATGGAGTCTTGGGAGTTATTTCTGCATCCAAAATGTTTCACCAACACATGTTGACAACATCAAGTTCTGGTAGATCTGAGGCATCAGATTCTACAGACTTGATATCTACTACGAGAAAAAAAGGAGAAGAATCTCCAAAATCCTCTGGAAAACATTCATAACCCTGGGTTAAAAAAGAGCAGAGAAATGTAATTTCAGTGGGAAAATACCTTACTAGGAAATGAAGATTGTCAGTAAGTACAGAAAACTTGGCATGTGTCTTTATCCATGGACAAAAGGTATACAAAGATTTCAGCAATTTATATTTTGATGTGTCGTTTCTGTCTTGTGTGGCTGCCAAGATGTCTTATCTATAGCCATTAATATTTCAAATTGCTGTGTCACAGGGGATGCTGATAGGAACGGATTGTTTGGCTGGGAACTGGCAGAGGTGATCCTTCCAAACTCACATCCCAGGTTTCTACCAAAGCCGTGGGACAAGGCTGGAAGTCAGAGCCAGGCCAAGCCCAGCAAAGCTGACAGAAGGTTCGTGCATTTCAAAAATGAGGCCTGGCAGAAACTTTTACCCAAAGCCTTTCAGACAAGTGCAGAGGAAAGGCATTAGCAAACACAGCACAGGTTGCAGAGGCCACTGTCCCAGGCACAGCTGTGGGATTTAAAACTTGTGTAAGCTGGGGGAAAAAAAAAGAGTGGAGTTCATTTGTCCTAAACCATTAATACAGATGGTATTGGAGGTGCCCCCTTCTTTTCCTCAGATTTGCAGCTTGAGACACCCAAGGTTAGGCCGGAAGCCACTGAAATGGTCAGTTTTAGAAAAGTGGAGCCTGGAGCACACACAGACACAGGGTCAGGGACATGTCCTGGGGCCTGGCTTTGCCATGGCACAAACCAGGGCACAGAAAGGGGTACAGGGCAGGAGCAGTACAGGGAGCACAGGGTGGGCACAGGGATCTCAGCCAGACATCACCCCCACATGTCAGAGCAAACAAGCTCAGGTGGTGTTTCAGCAGCCAGGCTGAGCATAGGGACAGTGGTGAGGCCACGTGACAGGCACAGCTCACACTTTGCTGCTGTCTCTCTAGGGGGTGTTGGATTTATACGATAATTTAGAGGCAATTGTGGAGGAGAGGGAAAATTGCTTGACTGGGAATTGCCAGAGCCCCCCAGTGATGACATGAAACAGGATTGTGATTTGTGCTATTTGTTAAATGTTTCCATTGAGCTGCTTGCTCCCAAAGCAATGGTACTTTGGACATCCATGATGCTGCTTAGAGAAGGAACCTGGCTGGGAGGACACTGATGTGTCAATAAAGATATTTCCAGCATTTCCTATATTTAAAGTGTGACTTTCAAACTACCTTGTGTTTTCTTATAGAATCACAGAAATGTTTTGGTTGGAAGGGACCTTGAAAGCCTTTTTGTGCCCAGGGTCCTGCTGTTCTCCTGTGACTTCAAAGAGCTCCCTGGAGTCCCCACTGCCCGAGGAAGGGGTGGCAGGAATGCCAGGAGCTGCCACAGCATGTCTGCCCCAACCCAGCACATCTCCCAAAACACAGGACCTGACCCTGAAGGTGCTGATTTCCTGCACCCAGCAAGGCCAGGGATTTTCAGCATGGCCGCACAAATGAGCAGGGATCCCACTGGCCTGCTTTGCCAGGAGCTCTTTCCCATGACATTTTAATCCCACTGTGACAGTAACAAGCAGCACGAGGAGGTTTCACTGCACCCACCCAGTGCTCACACAACCTCTTCCACTCAACACCATGAAGAAAACAAATTCCTCACATCCCCATTCTCCCAGGAACAGGTGATCTCAGGAAAACTATCCCCCTGCTAAGGCTGGGCTGGCCCTTTGTGTGCCCAGGCTCTGTGTTGTGACACTACTGAGGAAGGGTGGGACACCTCCCCATGTTCTGCCACCCAGTTCCCCACCTTTCCCTCTAGGACCTTTCCCTCTCACAGCAAGACCTGACATTTCTGTTTAGTTCTTGGACCTAAAGCCCTGCTGCCTTTTGGTGCCCTGGAAGAGCTGAGAGGCCAAAGCAGCCTGGAAGGTTGTGCTGAAGGTGACACTGGGACAGCTGGGCCCCAGCACGGAAGCAAAGCCTGTCTTCTCTCAGCACCTCTTCCTGATCCTTCTAAAGCCCAGCTCGTGTTGGCCTCGTGCTGTGCCCTGAGCACCCAGGAGAGCCTGGAGCCACTGCTGCTTCCCAGGGCAGGGTGGGGATTCCTCATGCACCCTGCTGCTGTCTGTCCCAAAAAATCACTCGAGCCAGCACCCTTCATCCACCCAGGAGGTTCTGTAGGTACCACACTGGAGCAGGAGAAGCATTAACTGGGGATACTGAGGGTACAAAACAAGCCCAATGCTCATCCCCGAAGCAGCTGAAGAGGCTGATACCTGCGACCCATGTGGCTTCCCTGAAGCCCCAGGGATTGTGGTGAGCCCATTTCAGTAGTGCTGGTTTGGGGGAGAAGGGACATTCCTGGGGACCCCAGGCTGACCCAAGCCGGAGCCGTGCTGGTACCTCTGACAGACCTTCCTGGCGCCTGTGACAGACACACAGTGTGAGCTCGGCTCCCCTTGGCCCCATCCAGTGCCCAAGAAAATGCCACTGACCCAGTTTAGCCTGTCCAGGGAGTTCTACTGCTGCTTTAGCTTTCCAGGGCAGCAGTTTTTTCATGAACTGCACTACTCTGGAGGACAAGATGGGCAGACCTTAGAAAACAACAGGGAAAGGTAGAGTAGAGCCTGAGGAGTCGGTGTGGGAAGAGGGCTGGGAGAGGACCTGTGAGTGTTTTGAAATATTGATCATCCCCAGTGCACTGGGATGCTTTACCCAGGAGGACCCAAGCCCTCTGGGGGTTATTCCCAACACACTTTGACTCAGTACAGGCCAAAGAGCTGGACAGCCACATGCTGACATTTAGGGCTGGCTACACCCTTCTGACAGACCAGAAGTGAAATTCTGTGCAGAGGATTCAAGTGGAGGTGGGGAAAGAGGGACCAAGTAATAGGATCCCAACCAGAAGGGAAACCACAGTGTGAAGTGGCTCTGGTGTGGCCACAATTGGCAGCTCTGGGCCTGGGCACACGTTGGCTCTGATGTGCCCTCAACCACACCGAGCTCGGCCTGGGCATCGGACACAGCCATGGCCAAGGTCCTTCCTCTGGCCTTGTGGTGGTGTTGAGCTCCACAGTGTGAGGAGATGTCACCATGCCATGGTGGCCTGGTGCCAAACCAAGGTCTGGAGGAGCTGTTTGGGACCACCTGGTAAAGCCATTCTCAGCCACTGCCAGAGCCAGCAGCTCCTGTGTGCCCAAGATGAAGGGCAAGGAGCCACTGGTCTGGCACTGACACCAGAGAGCCACTGGTCTGGTGTGGTCACTGCAGCACGAGGCCAGTCCATCATCCCTCCCTGCAAAGGCTGAGCTGGGGTTCCACATCTTCCCTGAGACAACCTCCCCAGGGAGAGGCTGCAGAGCACAGGGCACCTTGCACTCCTGTCTCTGAGGCTCAACATCTGCCCCGGTTCCACCAGCCCAGTTCCCAAGCTGCACAAGCTGTCACACCCAAACATGTGGCGCAGAGGCACCAGCCAAAGGACAGAGCAGCCAGGCAGAGGAGCATTGTTTGTTTTGCTGCTCCAGGAAAGGTGCCACTGACATGTCCTAAATGAAGTTTAGCTCACCAGAGTCACATTTCCTCAAAGCAAAAGCACCTGAGCTCAGCCCACCTGGGCAGCCCTTAGGGCTGGGTGGGCAGGAATGGGCATTCCCAGTTATCTCCCTGGGTGTGGGAAAAGGAGAACTACAGGAATAACATCACCGTGTCTGTGGAGGAATGGCGTTATTCAAAGGTATTTCCCAGGGGTGTTCCCTGAAAGGCAGAAATGAACTTCTTAAAAAACAACTGGTATTTATTGACTGACAAGAACACAGCAAAGCAGACACTTGTGCAACACTGGACAACACAAATATGCATATTATAATCAAAAAGAATATATAAAAATTAACACAAGGTACAAGCAGGACTGTAATGCAACTTAAACCCCATAGCACCATTTTCTTTCTAGAGGAAATACAAGAAATATAAATAACACCCATACTTCTTGTCACACAAGTTGTACATCTTGAGGTAGACAAGTTTTATTTCTGTTAAAACACAGACTTTTTTTCCAAGTGACATCTTTATTATATTGCTGCAAATTGGCCTCCAGGTCTGACATGAGGTATAGAGTGACTCTTGCAGAAGTGAAGTTTTTTCCCCTCATTGGTGGGGTTTGGTTTACATGGCCCTTTTGTTGCTCTAACAAAGCTGCCCCAGCACTGCCCTGCCCTTCCATCAGAGCAACGGATCCCTGGAGAATCCAGCAATTACTGGGGTATAACCATTAGATGGGGCAGCCTCCTGAAATGAGATTTCTCCCCACACAAGTTCAGCTCCTCACTTGGGGATGGTGGAATCCATAAACATCAGAAATGGTTCAGTAAAACTTTTTATAGAATCCCAGAATGGTTTGGCTGGGAAGGGACCATAAAGCTCNGGATGGATGGATGGATGGATGGATGGATGGATGGATGGATGGATGGATGGATGGATGGATGAGGGATGGATGAAGCAATGGATGGATGAAGCAATGGATGGATGGATGGATGGATGGATGAGGGATGGATGAGGGATGGATGAAGCGATGGATGGATGGATGGTGGATGGATGAACAGACAGAGGGATGGACAGTGGATGGTGGATTTCTACACCCTCCCCCTGCAACCGACATGCTGGATCCATGACTACCAGGAGAGGTAATAACAGCTGGACTAGGAAGTCCACAGAGGGAGAGGGCCAGCAAGAGGGCCAGGGCCAAACCTGGGTGAGCAGCGTGGCCCCTGTGTGGGCAGTGAGGACCCTGGTTAGGGATACTGGAGCTGTTCCCAGGTTATTTGGATTTTAGATGCAGAGGAAAAGGTTCTAAACTGAAACACTCCCAGCAAAGCCTGTGCAGCTCAGACTTTTACCATCAGTAGTCACTGAGGTACATTTGCACTTGGAAAAGGGTTTTTTTTATAGGCAGGGTATGAGGTTTCAGCTTTGCTGCTGAGAAAATTTTTGTCAAGACTTAAATGCAATACCCTTGTATCTCCAGCCTGTCATTCCAGTAATTTACACAAATAACCAAATCCACAGGATTTGCAGTACATTGTAAGCTATGTGGCACAATTAAAAAGCTCTCCCAGGTCCAAATGGACTTCCAGATCTTCACAGCCCAGATCTCCAGGAGGTGGCAGAAGAGCTTTGCTCAAGATGATTCTTGGTCTTGGTTCAGAGGAAAATACAATTCAAGCCTAAGAATATCGAGGGCCAAACAGACTCAGGTTTTGCTACCTGCTCCCACTGCTGCCAGTTGAATTAAATCACAATTTGGAATATCAACCCAACAAAACAGCCCTGGACACCTGAACGAAATAAAAACCCCAAAGCCACCACAATATCTGCCCCAAGCAAACTTTGTCCCTCCTTCATACATGGCACCATCTTTAAAAAACTTGGTGCTGAAGGACATCAAAAAGATTGACATCAGTGTTGCCTCAAACTAAAACTATGCTCAAGTCTTTTCCCAGTCCTCAAATTAGGCATTTGAAATTATTTCTTTCCCATCAGTGTTCATCATTTGGTTTCCAGCCCTTGAGGCTGTGCTGCCCAATAGGGGCTGGACAGGAAGATTTGCAGCAGTGTTAGGAGGGGCTGAAAATGGCTCTGAGTTACCAAAAGCAAAGCTGGGGGACATCAGATGTCTTTTTCCAGACCTGGCTTACAGTGAACAACCTACATTCACTCCAGGCCAACCCCAGACCTCCACATCCCACCGAGCCCAAACCCAGGGGTACCAGAGAATGAACCATCTCTTCCTCAGATCTTCTCCAGCAGCTCTGAGCCACACAGGACAAAGAATTTCCAAAAGTCCCCTTTGGTACATGAAGAAACTTAATTTTCCCTGAAATTTGGTTTTGTCCTATTCTTATTCAGCAATTCCTGTGCAGCAAGAGGACAGAGTGGTGTCTCCTCCACTTGCTTCCCAAGGAATGGGATCCAGCTGTGCCTCCCCTCTTTGCACTGAGCCACAGTCCCTGTTTAAATGGGAATGATCCATGTAGTGCCATGGGATCCCAAGGACCCTCCCAAGATGGGGTATTCCCTTCCTCTCTGGTGCTGGACAAGGCTGGAGGTCAGTGGGGCAGAGGGTTTGGGATCAATAGTTCAGCCAGAGTGAGTTCCCTGCTCACTTCACCCATGATGCCAATTTTAGCTTATTTGGAAGCTTTTTCATTGAGTGCTCAAAATTGAGACTCGTGGGAAGATTTCAACTCCAAAAGGATTAAAAGCAACATATAAATAATGGTCTGCTCTTGGGTATTTAGGAGGTAAAAAAAATAAGGCTAATTAAGCCTATTTGCCGTATTATATCTGTCATAAACCCTTTAATTCAGTTCAAGTCAACTTGAGCCAGAAAAGGGATAAAAAGGAATAAGCCCTTTAAAAGACCTATAGCTGGGGAGAGGGAAGGTCTGAGTTGCCTCCATACAGCCAGTTAATGGCTTGATCTGCTCTGAGACTGCTCTGTGCCAGCCCTGCAGGAAGCAGAAGGCAAAAATAGTTGTAAAAATCAAAAGGGCAACAAAGTCAAGGTAAAGAGGGGGTGAGCACACACTCCTCACTGCAGGGGAATTGCTCAGAGCAGCTGTAAATGAGTGGCTGAGCTGCCCAGCTCCAACAGAGCCACAAGGGCACATCCCACACCTCTGAGGAGAGCTCCATCCTACTGGAATTTAGCCCAATTCTGTCTGTGGATGAGCCTATCTAGCAACCCAAATCGGCATGTTCACCCCATATACTGCCAGGGAATTTTGATTTGAGCTTAAGGATTCCCATATTCTTTGCAGCACCAGCGCATCATCACTCTGGCTGGTTTGTACCCATTGCCAAGACTGAGTAAATACAGCAGATTTGTTACCTCAGGGACAATCCAGAGCTGCTGCAGGATTAACCAGGAAAACCCTGGAGCAGGAAAATACATTGTCAGAGAGCTGAACACCCAGAGAGGCTGTGCTGCACCTACATTCACCTGGTGGCCAGGTAAGGGGTGCCTCGCTGCCATTCTCAAAACTGCTCCCTAAATCACAGCCAAAGGAACTGAACAGGCTGTGGTTGGTGTGTTCAGCTGAAAGTCAAAGGGAAAAACAAGGTTCAAAGTCAGGGGCCTGTGGCTTTATAACCTGTGCTCTTTTCCCTGGGTCACTTTCCCTCACACCTGCAGAGGCTGGATACACCCAACTTCTCAGAGCAGGAATTGTCATTCATGACTTGCACAATTTTCAGATGCCCCAGTTCCCGTGGTTCCTAATTCCCTTTCAGAAGCTTTACCTGTCGTTGGCACAGGGCAGACTGTGGGATGTGACACACCTCGAGCACCAGGCAGATTGTGGTGATTGATTGATTGATTGACTGACTGACTGGTGGGGAGGAGGAAGAAAGATGCATAACTGGCACCATCACCCTGGATCACCACCAATAAATAGCCCCCTGTGAGGCCACATACTGCAGAGGAGTGACTTCACAGCCCTCAGCTGAGCTCCCATGGCTCAAACACTGTCACAGAGGCAATTCCAGGTGACCTGGAACAACAAGGTTAAAACGTGGTTAAAATGCACCTGGAGTCCAATATCCAAACTACAGACTTGGGAGGTGATGGATGGATCAAAAGGTGAGCTCCCTTTGTTTGTAAACTGGTATTTCTGAGGCACAGTTCTTGTGCCAAAATGAGATTATTCAGCAGTGTGTCGGTGAGTTCACAGCAGAAAGGGTCCAGCCAGCTCCAGGGAGCGGCACTGGCCATCCCCCACTGCCAGAGTCCTTTGCCTGGGTGCAGGAGCACGGCTGTCCCTGCCACACCTGGAGCCAGTCTGCGGTTGTTGCCTCCCCAGTCCCTTAATTCTCTTCTCTGAAGGAGCCAGGGCACGAGCCCTCAGTGTCCCGATGTCACCACCCCAGTGCATTTCCAGGAGTGCACCTGAGGGGCGGAGAAGGAGGATATTCCTGCAGAGGTGAGTACAAGTTTGAACTCGAGGGACATTTGTGGCTGCATCAGGGTTTCTGCTGTCCCCACATCCCCCAGTTCCTTGTCCCTCCTTCCTGACCCGATACCCGACAAAGCCTCTGGTTTTCCCCACCCCTGCAGGGGCTCTCCGCAGGCTGGAGCATCTCAACGCCGAGGTTGGAGGAGCACAGCACGCGTTTGGCGCTTGCCTCTGCCCTGACCCCGCAGCAGGAGCCGTGTCCCTGTCCCCCTGCTGCTTCCCTGGCCTCGCCTCGCCCCTCGGGCGCTGTCCCTACTGCTTGCAGCTGTAGACCACCTCCTCCTGCATGCACTGCTGGCACTCCACGTAGCAGCACCACTGCACCTGGCAGTGGCACGAGAAGGTGACCAGGCGGCTCTGGGTGTTGTAGCCCCGGCCGCAGCACATGCTGTCGCAGTTGCCCTCCCGGGAGCAGGTCCTGCCCGCGGTGCCCAGGGAGTATTTGCTGGGCCGGCAGAAGCTGGGGGAGTCCTCCACGTACACCAGGTCTGTGGGGCGGGGCAGGGCGGGGTGCTTGGCCGAGTGGCCGTGTCTGTGCGGCCCCGCCAGCTCCGAGTGCCCCACGGCGTCGTTGCTGGTGCTGAAAACCTTGACGGCGTCGTCGTAGCGCAGCTTGAGGAGCCGCCCGATCTCGTGGAAGGGCGAGAGCTGCTTCCAGCACGTCCGGACCGCGCAGGAGCCGGACACGCCGTGGCACTTGCAGGTGGTCTTGAGGCCGTTCTTCACCGCCTGGTGAGCAAGAAGAGTGGTGGTTATTACCTGCCAGGACCTAGTTCTGGTAGAGGCAACACCTCAGATCGCACACAGCTGCAAGCACTTCAGTTTTATTTGCATTATTTCTATTCTATGGAGGAAAAAATGTTAATAATTAAAAAAAAACAAACAACACCACAAAAGCAAGCAAACAAACAAAAAAACAAACAGAAACAAAAATTTAAAAGCCACAAAGCAGAGGAATGGCTACAGAGTTGACAGGTGAGTCAGAGAGTGGATAGCCTGAGGACAACCAGCTGAATACCAAATAAGTTCTTAAATTAAGTTCTTATTAATTCTACTTGGCACAGTAGGAGTAGTCAATCATAAAACTAGGTATCTCCAACATGGTGGATTCCTTTTGGTATATTCAAATGAAGACAGTGATCTAATTAAACAATCAGTTTGACTCAGTAATTGGAAGACAATGATGAGTCAGTAGCCTGTAACCTAGAGGTCAGGATGCTCAATCTGATGGTCTCTCCGACCCAAAAAGTGACACGACTCGTTCCACAGCAAGTCACCAGCAGACCCATAATTGATCTCAAGAGTTTCAGTCTTCAATCTACTTCACACATGCCACCAGCTCTAGGCTCCAGCTGCTCTCAGAACCCCCTGTGGCCCTGGCATAACCCCTGGAGCAATTCAGGTGTGGACTTTCACAGCTGTCACTGAGCTGTGCCTTCCTGTCACCCACCCTGGGAGCGCTGGAGGACACAGGATGCTCCTCTGCCACTCAACATGCATCTCCTCACACAAGAGCTCAGGAGACTTCCCAGGGACTCTGAGCACCACAAGGCCCAGGACAAGCAGGTGAACAGGTCTGGTTTGTGAGCGGGGCAGCGAATACTCCTGTCACACACAGGATGGGTTGGAAGACTTGTACTGAGCCCAAAGTTCACCCCCAGCCTGCCAGCGCAGCTCCTACCTTGATGCCCACGTTGGTGTTGTGGATGTCCACCTTGGCCCGCAGGTCTTTGCCGATCCTCTTCTGCCCCAGGAACTTTTTCAGGAACTTGGTGCTGTACTTGAGGTTGTCCCCACAGACACCCCACTGCCAGGCCTTGCGGTTCTCCAGCCCCGGGGAGTCGTCGCAGGTGCAGCGCTCCATCCGCCCCGCGCTGCACGCCCGCGCCAGCGAGTGCGTCAGCGCGGCCGACGACACGGCGTACAGGAAGGCTGTCTCCTTAAAACCTGCACGGGAGAAGGATTGGGAGATGGGAGGAGCAGGGAAGGCACCTCCCTGCCTCTCCTGCCTGTCCATGGACTAAACCCGAGCACAATAATCAGAAGCACCGAGAGACCAAACCCCTCCGGTGCTCCCACATTGTCCCCAGCAGAGGAACACAGATTGAAGTGATCGGTGTAGGGACACCCCAGTCTCACCCATGAGTGATTTAATGTGGGCAAGAGAAGGGTGAGAACAGACAAACAGTTCCCGGGGAAGCATCCAACTGCAAAAAGTGACAGCCAGCCAGCTCTGTCAGCCACCAAGCTGTTTGTCCCCAGCATGGAGCTGATTGGTGCAACTACAGACTGTCATTGAAATCACGTTGTGCCATAAACACAGGAGATCTGCAGTAGACACTGAGAAAGTGTCTTAAAATCCAACCTGTTATTTAAAAATGTTTTTAATTGGGACTGTAGTGATATTTTCTATGAAAAGACCACCTGTAGTGGGAATGGGAAGGGTTCCATGTTGAGGGACACCTTGGCAAGAAGGAAAACTCACACATGTGTGTGGGTTTTCTGAATTCCCTGTAAATTGTCTGCTCCCAGTGACTGTGGGGCTGTGTTCTGGAGCTGTTCTCCTCCCCAAAGCAGGATTCCCAGCTTGGCTACAATCCCTGAGGTCATGGTGTGACTATGACATTTTAACCAGGAAACAAGTGCAGTGACTGAATGAAAATTCATTGTGGAGACATGAGATCAGACAGGAATAGGAATATTGATATCTATGAGCTTCACAGAAGTTTCAGAAACTCTGATTGACACAAACCTGACCCAAACACCAAAATATTTCGTTTGTTTATTTATATTTACCTCCTCTCCTATTCACTACTGGGGAAAATCTTAATATTTACTCTAGAGTTCATTTGCAGGAAAAAAAAAAACTGTTAATGGGAAATTCCTTAACTAGTGCAAAATTCAGGAATTAGTGCAAGGAAGAGAGAGAGACAGGTATCTGATCAATAGCTCTGAGTGCAGGAATGGATAAGATCAGCCAAAATAGAAAAAATTTGGTTTATGGAAGATAGAGCTCTTATACTTTGCATGGAAGAAAACATAATGAAGCAAACAAATATTCCACATGGGAAAATTCCAAATTTCCTTCCACATCAGAAAGAAAATCTGTTTTTCCCAATAATGGAAGAGAGAGAGATAACCACAGAGAATTGATCTAGACTGGCATTGAGCCCTGCCTGGAGCAAAGGTTGGAAGCCACTTCTAGAATTTACAAAGTCCAACCTCAAATCTCTCCATCATTCTGTTCCCTCAGAGAATTCCCATCCAGCTGTAACAGTGGATCAGAACACTGAGTGCTGAGATCTGAGTGATGTCCACCATAAACATGACCAAGAGAGCAGAACAAAGAGTTCTCCTGGTGGTTGCCAGCAAGAAGAATGAAAAATGTGACTAATCATGAACATAATGGAGAGGCTTCATTAACAACTTCAATAGACTTCATAGGAGCTCTTTGGAATAGCAGAACTTTAGATAAAGATTTACCAACAGCATGGACATGAGGGGAGAGTCAAGGAAATGTGGAGGAGATCAGCCAACAATCTGCTTCCTGCCTCACCATTTTGGTTGCCGTAACCACTGGGGCAATAATTTGCAATTAATCTTTCTGGGTTGTGATCCTCTACAAAATATCTCAGGGTACTCTAAAAATAATGAAAGAATGTCACCAAATCTTCCAAAAGTTTTGTAAAAGCTGGAATGGGACATGGTAATGCAGACTGTGGATGGCAGCATGATGCTCACACATTTTCCAACAGTGTCTGGCTCTCTCCAAAGGAGCTGAGAGGATAACTGATACTTGAAATCCTAAATCTGCTAAATCATTCCAGCAGCCAATCTCTAAATGCTTACCAGATTCCCACCATCCCCTCTGACACACTGATCCCAGAAGTGAGGAGAGCATTCCGGAGGCCCTTTCCCATGCCATGAGGAGCCACCAGGCCCCGTTGACTCCACAGCCCCTGCTAAATCTGACTTTGTGGATCACCACACTGCTCCTGCTATTTCAGATGCTTTGGTTTCCCCATGCAAGTCCTGGCCAGTTTTCAGCCCACTGGAAATCAGAGACCATTGCTGTGGTCAGGCCACTGCAGACAGCAGCAACTGCAGAGACCCAGCAGACTTTGAAATGTCTCCTTCTCCTTCAAACAAAGCTTCGACATACCAGGCTGCCAAATTCTTGTCTGAAAAGTCCAAGATGATTCCCTCCACTTTGTCATGAGGAATCAATCACCATCTAATTGTTAATTCACAAAACAAATGAGGGAAGTTAAAGCTGCCCTTCAGCCCTTGTGGGAAGTGTGGCAGAGCAGCTGCTGGAGCTGGATTTTCAGGAGGACACAGCACAAATGGCAGTGATCAGCTCCAAGGAGCACAATTTGGGATCTGAACAGAAGTTACTCCATGTGTCCTGCTATCTCCCTTCCACAGTGACAACAGAGCTCCTGTCACCACAGGCAGTGGGGCCTGGAGCCAATTCCAGGCTCTCAGGGCCTGGGCTGGGGATGGGTCACTCCCCTGACCCCACTGAGTGCCTTGTCTGGGACAAAATGGAATCTGGAACTCTCGGTGCAGGGGGAACATCTGAGTGAGTGCAGATGTCTCTGCTGGGCAGTTTGTCTGCAAACATCCAGCACAGAGGTGGATTTCAGGAGGCTGAACCAAACCAGCTCCCTCTGGTAGGAGGTTCCACGTGTCCAAGCCTTGCCCTGAGCTCTCCAGAATGATTTCTTAGCTCAGCAGCCTATAAATACAGAAGGATTTTGCTGCAATGGCACCACTGTTGTGTGCTGTGGTGTGCTCCAGACCACAGGGAAAATTGTAACAGGAGGAGTTTAGCCATGGGGTGACTCTGACAAAGGAAAGATGCTCAGGGTCAGAGGCTTTTCCATGCTGTAGAGAAGAGTGTGAGCATTTCAGAGCAGGTGGAGGAGGCATCTCTCTGAAAACAACAGCAAAACCATCCAACCAAAAAAAGCTATAGAAGTATAGAAAGATTCAGGATGGAAAGACTCTTGAGGTCTTTAGAACAACCCCCTGCTCAAAGCAGGGCTGGCTCCAATGCCAGCTGCTCAGGCCTTTGTCAGACTGACTTCTCCAAATCTCCCATCATGGAAATTCTGTGTCTGTGAGTCACCACTCCTCTGTTGTACCATCCCTGGATTCCTCATGACAACGGTGAAACCACTTCTGGAAGGTCAGAGTCCAGCCAGCAGGAGGCAAAGGAATGGATGAAGGGATGGAAGGATTGCAGAGCACTCATTTCTCAAGAAGGATTTTGTGAGTGGCTGGCTCTGACCTCTTTGCTAAAGGTATTTATTTCCCCAGATCACTGAGTTGTTCCAGATGAAATCCTGCTTTACCTGACTTCCAGCAGCCCTTAGTGGCACACCCAGGACACCAAAAGGTCATTCCTGCTTTACATGTTTTTATAAGGACACCAACTACCGCTGTGTAACAAGGTGGGTTGAAATCATTCAAACTTCAACTCTTTCCATGGATCTCTAGAGAAGTGGAGAAGGAATGCAGGAGGATTTTGCATGGATCTCTGAGAAGCAATAGCTGTCATAAGTGACAGAGGCCACAGAAAGGTTGCAGGTTATGCAAAAGGAGGTTCCCAGTTGTACCCAGACAACTATCAAGAGCAACAAATGGTGCAGATCGCTAAAAAAAATCTGGCATTTCAAGAATCAGAAAACCTTTGGCTTATTGTTTGTTTGGTTGGTTTTTTTGGCATCTCTAGAAGCAGAAAAAGCACTGATGATCCAGATCAGTCACAGCAGTTTGTCAGGTGTGATTGCAAATTTAGTGTGGCTTTTCACCTGTTACAAAAATGCTCCATCTCACTGGGAAGGACCTTTTTCACTTTCTTGCACTCTTAAGATCATTTAGGACTGCTGAAAATGTGTATATTTCTTCATGATTTCCCTAGGACCATGGAGATATCAAATGATTTAAACATTTCTAAAATGCCTCATCACTACCTGGGTGACAGGGGAGAGTTGCATGACCAACAATTCCCAAGAAAGTTTCAACAAACGTTACAAACAGATCAAAAGTGGCAGCTGAAAGCATTCATGTTCTTTATGAAAGAAACAAACCCCTTTGCAAGCTAAAGGAAAATGAGAACTAATAATTGCTCCCAGCTAAGTGTCCTGTCACACAGGGGGTGCACACAGCATACCTGGCTGTATTAAATCATCATTTGATCCTTAAGATTGTGTAATAAAAGTTTTCAAACACTTATCCCCATCTGCCAAAACAGGTTTGAAATTACAGGTGATATTTTATTTTGTCAGTCAGGAGCCCATGGAAATGTTAAGGCATGCCAGTGCCAGATAATTAAATGTTTTCAAGCTATTTGAAGATGAGGATTATTCAATTGTCATTTTCAAGTTCTTTGAGGTTGATGAAGGTGCAGATGTGAGAAAGACACTCAAAATGATCACAAACAGCTCCTTCCACTGCCTGCTAAAAAATTCACAATAGAGCCTTGCAATGAAAAAAAATCTGATCCTTCATGTGCTGACTTAATAAGTTGATATTTAATGTAATAAAAATTGATAATTTTAAAAGGAAACATTAAAAAGTTTTGATCCCACTGTTAATTAAAATTAGCACTGATTTTCATCAAAATTAATATTGACTTCTTCAGGTCCTTTTATAAAAAGCATTAAGTTGCTAGGCATTATCAAAGGACTGAAACTCAATAAATCTGAAGACTGAAGCTTAGTAAGAGCTAATAGAAGTTATTGAAGGGCTGAAACTCTGTAACAGTCAGGCTTTGGTTGGATTAGGACAGGTCTGGCAAACCCTATATGTATTCTCTGGTAATTTTTATTAAGAAATAATCCATCAGTGTCCATTTTCATTTTATTTTTTTCAAGCATTGGAAGGATTTATTATGTTCCTAAATCCAGACCTTACAGGACAATTTCTTCATCTACAGCATTTTGGGAAACAAAAAAACAGTGGATCTTCTGTCCACTCTGCCCAAATTTCTCCAAATTTCTGTGAAAGAGTCTTAGGAGAGATTTGTCAACATGCACTGAGATGTTTGCATGCAGATAAATAGCTTTGTCAAACAGTAGACAGGTTTAAATTTTGTATTTGAGAATAACAGAGGTTTACATACATGGATATCCAAGGCACTAAAAGGGTTTTTTCTTTAACACTGACCGTGTTTCCCACAGCATCACCCGAGCTGAGGAGGGAGCTCAGTGTGAGGAGCTCTGCTCTCTGGGAAGAAGGCACCAGCCAAGGATGAGAACCTCCTCCCGCTTTCCAATCCCTGACAAACCGTGCTGGGAAGATGAGGACAAGGCTTATTTTGTGGCAGAGGAGCCCGAGCTGCCCGGCTCCCATCGCTGGGTGAAAGGGAGCGATGCTGCCTCTGTTTGCTCCGTGCGAGATCGAATTTGGGCCGTGCCGGGGGCTCCCCCAGAGTTTCCCCGCACACCAACTACCTTGTACCTCTCTTGAGCAGGCTGGGCCGGCCCTCCAGGCTGCAGTTCCAGCGCTCGCTGCGGAACTGGAACTGGCACTCCAGGATGCCGAGGCGGATCGCGTCCCGCAGCGTCTCCGCCAGCCCCGGCTCCCTCCGGCACAGGCGCTTCTGCTTGCGGGACAGCTGGAGCAGCTCGCACTGCTTCACATGGCCCTGGCCCGAGCCCCCCGGCGCGCCCAGCGACGGAAAGTGGCTCAGGGCTTCTTTCCCGGTCAGGCTGCAAGGAGAGAAGCAGGAGAAGCCATGAGTTACAGGACAGAAGCAGGAGAAGCCATGAGTTACAGGACAGAAGCAGGAGAAGCCGTGAGTTACAGGAGAGAAGCAGGAGAAGCCGTGAGTTACAGGAGAGAAGCAGGAGAAGCCATGAGTTACAGAAGGAGAGAAGCAGGAGAAGCCGTGAGTTACAGGAGAGAAGCAGAAGCCGTGAGTTACGAGAGGAAAGAAGAAGGAGAAGCCGCGAGTTACAGAAGGACAGAAGTAGGAGAAGCTGTGAGTTACAGGAGAGAAGCAGGAGAAGCCTCGAGTTACAGGACAGAAGCAGGAGAAGCTGTGAGTAACAGAAGGAGAGAAGCAGGAGAAGCCGTGAGTTACAGGACAGAAGCAGGAGAAGCTGTGAGTTACAGAAGGAGAGAAGCAGGAGAAGCCGAGAGCTACGGAAGGCCCCCCTGGGGTCACTCAGGGTCGCGCTGCACAGGAGCTCTGAGCCACCCCGAGGTGCCCCTGCCCCTGGCACGGGACTGGGCTGGGTGCTCTCTAAAGGTTTCCAGCCCACACCAGTCTGGGATTCTGTGATGATTCTGAAATCACCGTCATGGAAAAGGTGAAGAAGGGAAGGATGTTCAGGAAGCTGCAGGTTGGGGCATTTTACCAGCTCAGAGGTTAATCAATACAGACTGGTTAGATCTGGTATCCCATTCCCACCACCCAACAGGGCAAATGCCATGGGGAGGAAGAGAAACCCATGCGTGTTGTCACCATGGGAAGTTCTCTTGGCTCCATGGAGAGAACATGACAACACCCATTCATGGGTCACAGCACAGCCAGTGTCACACACAGAGCCCTAGGTGCTGCTCACTGTGTCACAGCTCTGTGTGAATCCAAAAAGTCACAGGAGGGACTCCAAAAAGACTCCAAAAGTTCCCAGCATCTGTGTGCACTGGTATCACACCCCACAGCCTGGAAAGGCCAGTGGGAGGACATTACCAGTGACCACCTTCCTCCACAAGCAGGAGTTTTGCTGGAAAACATATCCTTGCTGAAAAAAATACAGGAAAGGTCAAATAAAAATGTCCTGCCAAATGCAATGGCAATGCATTTATGTGTTAATGCAATTCAGCTGAAAAATGTCACAAATATTGGAGACAAATGGTTTTGCTTTCCATGGCAACACAATATTTCTCTTGCAAAACTCATTTTACTTGATATCTTCAGGATGCTTGAAATCACAGAGAAATTATTTTACTTTGATGCAGGATTTGGGGGCCGCAAACTAGGAGCAGCTGTTGTGCAGCAGCACAGCACTGACCAGGAGCATGTCACCTGCTTCCCAAACCCAGCCTCACAGAGAGCCTCAACCCTGCCCCAAAAAATGCCCAAGCAGATCAATGGAAATACTCTGGAACCTTTATTTTTGGACATTTCTCCTTCATGATGGAGGATGCAAGACAAGCATTACAGCTGGGATTTGAGTCCCCCCTGCACTCATTAACTGCATTCCTGAGTATATATCCCCCTGGATATATTAACTGCTGAGCTGTTATTAATTCCTGAGCTGTTCCTGAGATATTTTCTAGATCTCCCTGTAGTCAGCCCATCCTATCCAGGCACAGGAGATGGAGCACAGCTCTGCTGGCCTAATCCCACAGCACCCTGTACCCGTTCTCACAGGAGCCTACAACCCCCAGATGTGCTCACACATCTGTAATTAAGAGCAAAGGCAATTAACTGACACACGGACTCACCCAGAGACCTGCAAACCCAGGAACCTTGGAACCCTTGTGGATCACACAAGGCTTGAACCTTAGAAACCAAGTGGATGAGAAGAATCTCTCCTTCCTGTTGGCACTGCTGAACTGGGGACAGAAACAGGAGTTGTCCCAGTGAGCCAAGAAATAAAGAGGCAATAAAGAGCCGGAGCTTTGGGGCCAGGTTCAGCCCAAGAAACTCAAATTAACACGGCTTGATGAGCTTCAGAGAGCAGCTCAGACTGCACAGGTCAGAGCCCTGCCTGGCCCCAAACCCTGCCCAGAGGCTGCTCAAGGCAGACCTGAGCTGGAGGAAGTGCTCTGGGGGACACGAGACTGACCCAAGGGACAGAGATCAACCCTGGATTAACCCTGAGGGCTTTCCCTGGCTCACCCTAGTGCTTGAAACCAACACATGTTGGTGAGCCAACCTGTTCACAGGGGTGGGATGTCCCTGGGAGCACAAGCACACACTGGGCACGAGCTCTGAAGCTCAAGAAGATCAAGATGTGCCAACATTTGCATGGGCAGTGACAGGCTCAGAGGTCAACAGAAGTCTGATTTAGGGATGTTCAGACAGCAGCCAGCTCAGGGGGACAGTGCTGGGCTCAGCAGAGGTGGTGTTGTTATGTCAGAATGACCACCCTTACCCAGAACCTGGACTTTTCCTGGCAGTGGGATTCCAGCACTGACATCCCAGAAAAGTGCACTCGTCAGCGAGTGGGAATGGGCTCCTCTCCCTTTGCCATGCAGTGTCCGTGCTCCCAGGCACCAAAGTTTCCCAAGTTTAGAGCACAGAGAGAGGAAATAAGGAAGTGGGAGGTGTCACTGCAGAGTTCAAGAGCCTGATATAACAACACAAATCACTCACTGCTTGAAAGCACAGCTGCAACATTCCCAAACTCCACCTACCAAACTACTGACTACCCACATGCCAACAGACCTGCCACCCATGCCAGGCATCCTACCTCCCCAAAATCCCCTCCAGAACAAAAAGATCTCCCCTCTTGCCAGTCTCCATCCTCATTTTAGCATCCTCCATCCCAGCTAACCCATCTTTCATCCCTTTTCAGGAATTTCAGACAGCAGCAGTGGCTTCAATGCCTATTTAGACCAATCATCTCCTTCCTAGGAAAGGTGGGGTCAGCCCTGAGCCCTTCCCTTTCCCAGAGGCTCAGGAGCTCAGTGGCTCTGACTCCAGAGGAGTCTCTCAACTGGGAAAAAAACAGAGAAGTGCAAGGTAACTGCTCACTATTTGTTCTTGCCATTACACATGCACATCCCAGGGGCCCAGGAAATTGGCCAAAAATCCATGAATTCCTTCTCCTGGGGGCAGAGAGAGCAGGCAGTGCAAAGCCAGGTGAATGTAAAGTCAGAAATTCAGCCCTTGAGCAGACACAGTTTCAGTAAAAGCTGTTGAGCTCCCTCAGGTTTGTTGGGGGGGTTAAGGAATTTCAAGTGGCAGCTGTAAAGGCAAGACTGTGAAGTTTTTCTGTAGCCCAGGGGTGTCTGATTCACACCCAGGTGCTGACTCAGGAAGGAGCACCAAAGGTATTGCTGAAACTTGTGTGAAATGGAGAAAAAGTGGCAAAAGTATCTTCAAGATTTACAAGAGATCTGATGAATGACACAAACCCAGGGATGGGCTGTCCTGGACAAGCTCAGAGAAACTCTAAAACCAGAGTAGAATTGGTGGGCAAAGGTTAAATACAGAACAGTGAAGAAGAGTCAACACAACTTCTGTGGAAGGTGGTCAGGCCTCTTAAACTTGAAGGAGTCACTGCACACAGACCAAGGACAAGCCAGGTGTTACTGCCTGCTTGGACATATACAGCTGACAGATTTCCCAAAAGAGCTTGTCTAAGATAGGCTGGATACCTTCCACAATTCCCACCAGGAGAAGGAGGGATAGTAGGAGAACACAGGGCTGTGGAAGCAGGACTGGCCTCTAAGTGAGTAAAGATTATTCTGATCTCTAAAAGAGAAGAATCAGAGGGAATTGTGATAATTTATTAATTTTCAGACTTAAAATAAATGAGGCTGTAGTGAAACTTGCAGCCCTTCTCAATGCAGGGCACAAAGAATGCCAAAGTATTCATATAAACCATGGAGGACAAAGCCATAAAGGGACCATGAAACACAAGGATGCTCTGGCACAGGGAATTTGGGATGTGCAAACTGCCAGAAGCTGGAAAAGATTCTGAGGGAGTATCTCAGTCTGCCACCCTACTTCTGTTCGTGCTTTTGCCTCCACATTTGTCATTACCCAGTGCTGGTGAAGGTGGTGGAGCCACATCAACCTTTGTCCTGAGTTTTACAGTGCTGGGCAGGGATCATCTCAAGGGTGTCCTTTGGCCAGTAGGATTTGGGAGAAGGTGGCATTGCCATTCTCCAGGCTCTGAAGGGTGTTGGGTGCTAATATTTGTAGAAGAAAGGCACCATAGAAACCTTTGAAGAATTTGATTCTGTTTCCAGAACAATCACAACAGTGCACAGCAAATACAGCCTGGGACCTCACACAGAGATATCGTGTCTAACTCATCATTTGCACCATTCAAAGCAAAACTTCATTCAAAAACACTTCCTAAAACTGCATCCAGCAACACTTAAAATTCTGAAAGAGGTAATGCAGCATCCTACACAGATAGTTGGTTGCACAGGCAAACCTACTTAATATTTATTATTACTTTATTATTATTGTTGTTGTTGAATTTCTCAAGTTGCAACAGTTACATGGAGTAACTCAGTTTTCCTCTAAAAAAGGAGGTCAGAAATAACCAGATGGACAGAACACAGCTAATAAAATGAGCAGA
Source organism: Phainopepla nitens (assembly GCA_013400175.1). Lineage (NCBI taxonomy): Eukaryota > Metazoa > Chordata > Aves > Passeriformes > Bombycillidae > Phainopepla > Phainopepla nitens. The sequence goes on along the minus strand of VXBQ01015064.1, from coordinate 123,438 downwards.
AAATTGGTTAATACAAGTGACTAAAGCTACCCAGAACACAACTTTCTGTGACAGTGTCCCTTGTGCAAACTCTCACACTTGTCACCTGAGGCAGGGCAATGTCAGCAGAAAAAGTTGTATAAATTATATTAATTCCATCACTGTGTTTGAGGCTCCCAGGATCAGGAGTCTCACAGTCAGAGCACAGACATAGCCCCCAAAACTCATCTCTCACACGATTTCAATTTAGAAAAGCAGCAGAGGAATTGAAGGAGGTGCCCAAGGCCGTGCAGGTGACAGTGGCACAGCTGGGAGCAGAGGCCACTCTCTGAGCCAGGACAGCCACAGAGACTGCCCTGTGAGTGGAGGCTTTGCAGGCTCCCACCACAACTGTATTTTATCAGGGCAGAGCCAACACAGGATCTGATCAAGATCTGAGTATGCAAACATTTGTACAAGATTAAATATAAAATATGCAGATATTTGCAGTCAGGCAAACTGCATCATTTTAGATGATTTAAAGTTTATTATCTACAGATCATACAGCAAAGAAAGTGAACTCTTTGAATTAATGCACACCTGCTCGCAATCTGAAAGAACAATAAGGATCTCCAACTTTATTTCTCTCTCCTTTTCTGTCTAAGCACTTTGCTAAATTCATCTATTTCCTTTAATCTCCTTCCAGCCACATTCCAGCTGCTTAAGAGACTTTTAATGAGAGCCTGTTCCTGTGCAATGCCCAATGTCCTCTGGATCTGAAAGGTCTTAAAAACCAGTAAAAATATGCCTTTCCTACCTCTCCCAAGTAAGGAGAAAATCAAAGCAGCCCACAACAGGACTCCATATCTGATTTCAGGGGCCTTTCATGTTCCACAGGAATATCTACACCCCACAGAGAGCTGCAAGAAGCCTTCAGGACAGGCTGAGAATGTGGGGCACAACGGATGGAACCAAGGCCTGTGCAGTGCACAGAGGTCCCCAGCTCTCCTCTGTCCCCAGCAGCTCTGTCAGAGTTTTCATCCTTTCAGAAACAGCACAATTTAACCCTTCCCTTTTGTCCCTGGAGAAAGGATGGCCTGTGAGTGTTGCAGTGTTGTGATTAATCAGGATGACTTCCTCTGCTTTGTACCCCCACTGCAAAGGAGGTGGCAGAAATCCCCAGAGCATATGAACTACAAATCTCAGTAATCAATATTGAGATTTAACAGTTCATATCAAACCTTTTCCTTTCCTCCATCAGAGCTGTCATTTCAGCCCCTTGGGCAGGTGTCTCTATACCTGTTATCCTCCAGGTTTTCTACCAAGTTTCTGCTCCTCACAACAAGAAAAAAGCTTGAATTAAAATCTCAGATGAGTTCACACAATGTTGTGAGTAAGAATCCCTAGAGATGGATTCCTTGCTGTTTGCTGCAAGCCCTGCCTGGGAGCAGTAACAGATGATTTGTCCAGGTCCAGACTCATTTTTTAAAAAGAATTCTCCTGAAGTTCCACAGAGAACAGGATATAAAATTCCTTCATCAGAAGAGCAGCCAGTTTGGGAGGAGAGCAATAACCAGGTCAGGTTCCTGCACAGGCTCTCCACTCCCACCTGCTCTGGGCTCCCATAGTCTGGACATCCCTGGTTTGACTCCTTCCACCTCTCACTCAGCCACATGAAATATCTCCATGTGGATCCTGATTCCAGGGCTGATCCCAGCCCAGGGCAGCAATTGGGCAGTCATTACAGGGGAGAGCAGATTTTCAGTCTAACTCTGGACTGGCCACATTCCCCAGAGCATTCCTGGCATGAAACACCCAGCAGGATGGGTTTTTAGAACCTGTGCTACACTGAGATAGTGCCTAAAGAGAGGCTGGGAGCCAAAGAGAATCAAAAAGCATCCATGAAAAGCTTTTCCTTCTGCAATGCATCTGCAGCCCCACAGCCCCTCTGCTGTTTCAGACTCATTCCTCAGTCTTCCCAAATCTCGGCTGAAAGTTTCCTTCCCTCTGCATTTCTGCTCTTTCTCTCTCTTTTTAGCACCCCAGTGTTCTGTGTGATTGACAATGACAACAATGATGCTGTAGCAAACCTTCCTGAAAGAGGATTTGTCTTTTGAGGAACAATGATGCAGCCTGTAAATAATATCAGCATTTAATTATCAGCTCAACAGGAAGAGAAATGTCCTCAGAAACTTTTCCAGGAGCACTCAGAACTGGACACCAGAGAGTTTGAGGCACATTTGGTCCATTAGCTTTATCAGGGAAATGCTGCAATAAGACATTTACCAAGGAAAACAATGGAATGTGGGTAACTGGGCTAATGGGATGGAAACCAAGGCTTGCTGGACATCTCTAGGAGGACACAGGAGATGTGAGGACAGCTTTTTTAGGGATGATCATAATTACTTTAAGGTATCATTGGACACATGATGCTGTTTCCAAAACTATGCAAGGCCCAATAGCCCTGCAAGTCACATTCTGTTTTTACCCTCTAACAGCCCCAAAAAATCCTTCCAGAAGGAAATGAGCAAAAATTGTGCCACTGGCTTTGATGGAGCAGAACCAGCACTAAATACAGAGGGTGTGGGTGGGCAAGAGGAGCTGTGAAGCTGTGAGCCCAGCCCAGGAGCACATCCTGTGAGATGCCAGGCACCTCTGCAGCCACCAGAGGTATTTCAGGATGAGTTATAAAGAAATCTGCCCATGGAGCAGGGGCCAGCCTGGCCCATGGCTGAGACACGTCCCAGCCTGTTCCACAGAGGCCTCCCCAGGAGAAGGCTTTGATCAGGTTTGGTTCTTCCACCTTCCCACCAACCTCCTACCTGGGGTGGGTCTGCTCTGGATTCTGCCCTGGGAGAAGCTCTTTGCCCTCCAGCACATCCTAAATGCCTTTTCACCTTGTGAAACATGAACAAGGAGACAACAGGAGGCTTAGAGCTTTTAATGAGGTCTGGAGACATTCCCACCATCTGAGGAGCTGAACATCCTGAGAGGAAAAGCATGAAAAGGAGGGAATGCTTTACAGGAGGCTGCAGGGTGAAGGAGGATTGAGGCAAAGGGGGAAGCAAAGCCAGCACAAAGGGAGTCAGGAGGTGAGGACACTGGACACTCCTGGATTCCTGCATCCAGAGAGCCCAACACAACCCCAACAACAGCCAGGCCACCTTTCACACTGAGCTTATTTTCTCTCCTAAAAGCAGGTTTTAATTTACCCCCTGTGGACCCAGCACCAGGAGTTCAGGACCTGCTCAAGCACAGCCGTGCACAGACACCAGTGAGCCAACAGCTCCAGGTACTGGGAATGGGGCTGGAGCTCTGCCCACAGCTGCTGTCATTTAAAAGACACTCCTCTTTGTCCTAAAAGCACAACACAAAACCTGCTCCCCACTGCCAGAGAGCAGGGCTAGATGGAATATTTGGAACTGGGAATTCTTCCCTGTGAGGGTGGGGAGGCCCTGGCACAGGTACCCAGAGCAGCTGTGGCTGTCCCTGGATCCCAGGCAGTGCCCAAGGCCAGGCTGGACAGGGCTTGGAGCCCTGTCCACTGGGACAGTGGAAGGTGTCCCTGCCCATGGCAGAGGGTGGCACTGGGTGACTTTAAAGGTCCCTTCTGACCCAACCCATTCTGGGTTTCTGAGTGTGTCCATTGTAATGATGTGTTCACTCTGGCAAAACTTTGTTTTCTGTATGTAAAGGTGAGCTGCATCTTTGCCAGGCCCTTGGACCATTTTTGCTGGACTATCCCACACACTCCATGCTTTACCTTTGCCCTGATGGAATCAAACTCAGCACTTCCTTCGCCCTTTGAACCAGGAATTCTTCACCTTTGCCACATCCACAGCAGAAAGGGCTCGGGTCCTGTCTCTGCATGTTGCCACCCAAAAGCCTCCTTCACTTTACATCTTTGCAGGTGTTCTCCATTAAGTGTTTGGAAAGCCAGTATTTGGCTCACGTGCCTAGGTCTCTCCTCTTGGCTAAGCTTAGAAGCAGACCACTGACCCAGGGTCCCCAGTTCCCTCCAGGTCACTTCTAAAATATTCAAGTTCCTCTCGAGTCCATCAACTCAATTTTGTATCTGAAAGCACCCATGTATCCCACTGCTCATCACCAGCAAACTCTCTGAGTTCTTACACTTGGGTTTCTTCTTTTGATTTTCAGATGAAGAGGTGTGAATATGCAGGACACACCTGTGTCAGATCCCTCAAGGGAAAAACCCACATTGAAAATCGAACCTACAGCCTCAGATCCTGAGCTGTGCATGGTCAAGAGGCAGCACACACAGAATTCATGTGCCCAGAAAGCTGCTGTACCAAATAAATCATTGACACAGAGCAAAGGATCACTCAGGTTGCTTTAACAGAGTCCAGCTTGAGCAGTGGCCAGTGACAGCTCTGTGTTGTTATCTGGAAGGGCAGCACAAATTCATTCACTTCCCCTGGCACAGCCACTGCACATCCCTGTGGCTGGAAAGCCAAACTCTCCCTGCAGCCCAACCCCTTCATGGAGTGAGTGCTGACACAGGCTCTGAGTGACTGAGAAAGGGGAGCCCCCCCCAGCAGGGGCTTCAGTGTGAATTAGGCTGAATGATACAACTAATAAATTTAAAATCCAGAGGATTTAAGTAAGCTTTGCAGCAGGAATGAAATACCAGTTGTGTCCTCGGTGAGAAGTGCCAAGCCAGCAGACACTTCCCAGCAAACGTAGAAAGCAGTGTCTGGCATGTGGTGGGAGGATCAGTGCAGAGGGAACAGGACCCTCCACGTGTGCACGGCAGCACAGACCAGTCCTGAGTGCCACAATCACTGAATTGCAAATGCTCCTGTCTGTCCTGCCCTCACTGATATGTGCACCAACAGCTCTGCTTACCATGAGAGTCTGGAAATCCCGAGGAGCAGCTCACACAGAAAACGAGACAAAAACCGCCAGAACACTCTGCATGGGAAATTCTGCACTGACCCAACCTGTTACAAACCCATCTTTGCCTTTATCCCAAGCAAACTAAAACGTCAGGGGAAGACACAAACCCAGGGACAGCAGTGCCCAAGTGATTCTGATCCTGCAGTGTCCCGGGCTGGAGCAGCAGCTCTGCCTCGGTCCGGGGGCTGGCTTTAAGCCGTGGAGCACCGCAGCACCTTCGTGTCCCCATCCCTGCCTGCTGAGCCCGGGCTCCCTGTGCCAGCCCCATGCTCCCACCTCCTCCCCCAGGGAAGCAGCCTGCAGGGAGGGATCAATGCCAGCCTCTCGCGGGGCTAACTCGCACCTGAGCAGACCCGGAGCACACTTCAGGGCTATAATCCAGTTTTCCTCCCAGCCAACAGAATTTTCCACCCGTTTCCACATCCCGCTCTTGCACGGTTGATCCTCCCCGGGTCCCCTCTGTCCGGGCTTGCTGGGAGCTCGGAGAGGCTCCCGCAACCCCAGCCCCCTGTGTCCCCATCCCCCTGTGTCCCCAGTCCTCTGTGTCCCCATCCCCCTGTGTC
>VXBQ01015064.1:80708-116970 GCA_013400175.1 Phainopepla nitens | reverse complement strand
CCCTGCCGGGTCCTTCCATCCCCGCCGGGTCCCTCCGTCCCCGCCGGGTCCCTCTGTCCTCCCCGGGTCCCTCCGTCCCCGCGCATTCCCTTAATCTCGGAGGGATCTCTTCATCTTCGCTGGGCTTCTCTGTCTCCGTGGGATCCCTCCATCCTCGCCAGATCCCTCTCTCCTGGCAGGATCCCTCCATCCCCGCGGGATCCCTCCATCCCCGCCTGGTTCCTCCTTCCCCGCGGGATCCCAAGGCGACCCTCGGGGCTCTGTGCCCGCAGACCGCGGCGGGACTCGGTGGGGCTCACAGCGGGCTCCGGGACGCTCGGCAGTGCCCCATGGAACGATAGCTCTGTGTGCAGCAGGGGAACATCCCGTTTCCAAGCCTCAGCACTGCCTTCGGGCAGTTGTTCGGGCAGGGAAGCATCAGGGAAGAGGTGAAGAGGCACCTGCTGTGCCCGGGCACCCGGCAGCCCCCCAGCACATCCCTCCTTCTGCTCCAGCTCTCTCCTCTCTGCTGTTCATGGATGTGGATCCCAACACATCCCAGAGCAGGGAGCAGCTCCCACAGATATGTGTAACCAAACATGCATTGCACAAGTGGCATCTCCTAGAAATGCTGGGGGGAAGGAGACCCTTTGGAGGTCTCCAGACAAACTTCCCATCCCAGGGCAGGCAGCTGTCAAACCCAGACAAGGATGGCTGTGGCTTTGTCCAGCCAAGTCCTCCAAGGATGCCCACCCCCACGTCTCTCGGGCACTCATCCTACAGGTGCACAACCCTCCAGGGGAAGGGGGTTTAACAGCCAGCCTGATCCTCCCAAGTGCAATTACACAAACCTTCACAGAGGAAATCAGAAGCAAATTTCCAGAAGCCATAAGTGGCCATTGGGATAAAGGTGCAATGCCTGCCCTCTGAAAACACTCCCACAAAATGCCAGGACTGTGGAGCTGCAGGTGTGGAAGGGTCTGGACAGGCACATGAAACCAGCCCCCCCAGGAAAGGGATGAGAAGGGCTCTGTGCCAAGCTGGAGGTACCCCCTGCTCGTCCCAGCCTCCTCCAGACCCCGGGTGTCTGGGAGGTGCCTTGCAAACAGCACAGAGGTATGTGCGAGGCTGAGAAACCCAGCACTTCTAGAGACAGAGAATCCCAGCAGGGTCCTCAAGTGCCTCAGGATGTGGAGGGAAAAGATCTGTTCTCTGCTGCTGGGACTGGTGCTGTCCTCCAGTCTGCACCTGGGCTCGTCCTTTTTGTTTCCCTCCTGGCACTTCCCCAGGGCAGAGCATCCCTCAGCCCTGCCTGGCTGGCAGAGATGAGCTCTCAAGGACTGGTGATTTTAGGAGAGGGATTGAGGTAAGCAGGGACAACAGTGAACAGCCACCATCTTACAGCAGTCCTGCTCCAGTAGGAAGCCCTGCTCTCCTGGCGTGCTCTGTCCTGAGCTGGGCTGTGCCCCTGGCCCTGGTGGCACAGGTTGAGCAGGGCTGTGCTTTGGGAGGGGAAGCAGAGGAAGGTGCATGGCTGAGTGTCACAAAAGCCTGTGGCTGCATGAAGGGGGTGAGATGGGAGCAGTAGATACCATGAAAAATGGGGTGAAGAAGGGCAGTGCAACTGTTTCAGCTCTTTCAGAGCTCCCCAGCACCCAGGACTGTCCCAGGACCCTCCTGACTCCCCACGAACTGCTCAGCTGCAGCCTCATCTCAACCTTGTTCCCCAAATGTTCAAGGAGCAGCAAAGTTCCATTTCCCTGCCCCTCTGAAAAGTTCTCCTTCCCTGCTCTTGGCAGGGCTCATCAGGTGAAACTGAGATTTGCTGATTTTGTCACCCAGGTTCAGGGATGTTTGCATAAGAAACAATTTTGATGTTATTTCTCAAAGAATCACAGAATGGTTTGGCTTGGAAGGCACCTTACAGCCCATCTCATTCAACCCCCTGCCATGGGCAGGGACACCCTCCAACTAGAGCAGGGTGCTGCGTGCCCTGTCCAGCCTGGCCTTGGACAGTTCCAGGGATGAAACATCCACATTTTCCAGCAAAATTGTATAGGAATGACTGGGAGAGTGGGTTGCTTTTGATAACCCTCTCATTTTTTGCTTCACTTCTTGCTACCACAACATTATGCAGAGGATCCAAGCTTGGGCATCAAGGAATTATGGACATCAGAATTTTCTGAGAGCACCTCAGGGAATGCATTTGTACATCTGTGAATATTTTTCAGCCACAGTGCCAAGATGTCCCCAGCCAGATTCTGGGAGCAGCTCAGGAGGAGGGCAGCCCCCTGAGAGTGGAACTACGTGGAGAGCAGCAGGCCAGGGTCCCCAGTGTCACATCCAGTGTCCATCCTCGATGTCTTTGGCAAGAAAGGTCACAGCGCAGCCTCTGCAGTTCTGCTGGGACTCTCTCTCCAGATCTGTGTGCTCTGGAGCACCACAGTCCCAGTCCTTCGGGTTCCAGAGCAGCCCAGATCCCTTTTCTCAGACTCTGGGAGAAGCTGTGACATCCTTAAGCCCCTCCTGAGTGCTCAGCACCTCAGTGTGTCAGGGACCTGCCTGGATGTGTTCTCCCCATCCTTCCTGGGGAGGGGAGCACTGCTGGGCAGGGCAGGGCTCCCACAGCCCCTCTGCCAAGGCACCAGAGGGAATGGGAGGGGTGGTGGCTCTGGGCAAAGCTGTGGCAGGTGAGGGACTTCCAGTAGTTCTGGAAATCCTTGGAAGTCCAATACACAGATTCCCAGGAGAGCCACGAAGCCTTGCAGAGGAAGGAAAGAGCCCTGGACCCCACAGGACTGTGCAGCTCCACCCAGACCTGCTGGGGAAGGGTGGAGGGCCAGACCCAGGTGATGAAGTGCCTGCAGAGGACAATCCTGTGCTGATGTTTGAGCCCTTCAGCCCCAGACAGGGAATTCCAAGGACAGAGCAGCTCCTGCCAAGGGAGGCAGTTCAGCAGTGGTGGGGCAGAGGGCCCAGACACCTCTCTGCTGCCCGTGCCCTGTCCAGCCTGGCGTGAGCAAGGTGCCTTCCCGTACAGCTTGGAAGCCACATTTTCACACCTCTGGCAGTATCTGTTCTATTGGAAGAGTTACAGTTGGCAGGACACATTTTCCCTTCTGGCTGGTGTGAGAGAGGGAATTCCAAATGGTGTGGAAGTGTCTGGGGGCTGGTGGGAGCTCCAGGGCAGATGGAGGAGCAGCCACAGTCCCTGGTGTCACAGCTGGGGCTGCCTGTGCCCATCACAGCCCAGCTGAAGCAATGTCTGCACTGAAGAGCTGCAGCAGAAAAGGCTGAGCTGCTGCGCACTCTGAGCACACCCTGAGGCCACAGAGGGGGTCTGTGACTGGCCCTTTAGGTCCTGGCTCCTTCTGCCAGCAAAGGAGAGCCTGGGAGAGGTGTTGGGCTAAGGAGGGACAGCCCTGGCTGTGCCCTCTGCTCTTCTCAGGGCAGGACAGCTGCAGATGAGTCTTCAGCAGGAGACGTCCAAGTGACAGCGTGTGGGACAATGTCAGTGCTCTTCTTGTCCCCAGACCTCTCTTCCTCCTTGGATTATTGGGCAGCTGCTGCAGCAGGGCCTGTCCCCATCATTCCTGCCTGGCATGAGAGAGTCCAGTGTGGCAGGGGTTGTCCCAGCAAGGAGAGAGGAGCACAGTCCTGAAGCTGCTCTCGGGGAAAACCCAATGAACCTCAGGAATTTGGCTGGGTCAGAAGAAGGACAAAGAGAAGATGAGTTGGTGTCTGAAGAAAAGAAGATATCAGGAGAGACACCAGACAGACCTGGGAGGACAAGGTGGTGGAGCTGGGCATGAAGCAAGTCCAGGAGCAGGAATGTGAGTGGCTCTGTGCTGCCTCAGGGCTTTGCACAAAGGGAAAAGGCTTTGCCAGAGGTGGGGCTGAGGCTCAGGTGTACTGAGGACTCTGGAGAACAAGGCCGTAACTCATCAGAGAAGAGGAAAATTGGTGAAAATAGGAAAGCAGCAAGAGGACCTGAGAACCTGAGGGGGTCCCCCAAATGGGTGAGGCTGCTCCCACTGCTCCACTGCACAGTGCAAGGCGAGAGCTCAGGCTTTGCCATGGAGCTCCCAGGCCAGTAAAACCCACAGGAGCCTGGAGAAAGAACAATTGTCTTCTGTCCTGGCAAGTTCCTATATCCCAGTTCCTGGGGTCACGCTCCAGGGCTTCTCATTGTAGATGACTCTCCAGTAATTTTATTTCAGAGGTGATTTGATTTGTGCTGGTTTGACAGCAGGTTTAGGGGCATTCCCAAGGCACAATGGCCATGTTTCTTGTAAAGCAGATAATTTCTGAGGCAGCTGCTTGTTGCTCTGTTCACTGTGCCGTGGCATCTGGGCAGGTACCTGTATCAACAGTGACTTCACACCTACAGGTTACACAGGGGTTTTATCCAGGCTGTTTCTAAGGACATTTTAATCCAATTTCAGTTGCTACCTGGCTTCATTCGATTCACCACAAAGAGCCAAATATTGTGAGATTTTGGAGAAAAGGCATTTTGGGGAATTCATGCAAATGCAAAAAAAATTTCCCACTCAATGTTTCTTTTATGCTGGATTTGACTTCACAGGGATTTTTGATACTCAGGTATTGATTAAATGTATTGGGCAAAATACTCACATTTTCCCAGCCAGGGCTTTGCAAAACCCACCCCTCTCCTCATCTGAGTTGTAAATTGGTCCATGCAGCCCTGTCCTGCTCAGGGAACCTGACAGCCGGTCCCACACTCCAGAGAATCACCCGGGTTTGTACAGCCCACAAAACAAAATCCCCTTCCCCTCTCAGGAGAAGAAAGCTTTGGGATGGGCAGCAAAAGGGTTTCAAGCCCCTTTCTCAGGGACTGCCCAGAGAGGAGGGCATGACAGGGAGGTGACACCACCATCCAGCCCTCCCCTCTAATTCAGACGCAGTTTCCTTTTGGCTTCCGTGGAGTGCAGAGTTGGCAGGTCCCATCCCAAGAATTAAGCAATATTTCACATTTCTCTCATGCTCATAGAAGTTTGTCCAGCCCAAAGGACAGGGCATACTGCAGCTGATGCCAGCAGCACTGTCCAGGCACAGCCCTTCCCAGGCACCACACAGGCCCTTTACAGCAACAAAAACCAAAAATCAGGAGCAAGGCCTGAGGGATTCCCTGATATCCCAACCCCCTACGAGCCTGGGGTGTCACATGGCATTGCCTGTCCCCAAAGACCTCTCCTGAGGCACCTCTGGCCAGCACATGGTCCTCTTGCTTCTGCTGAGCTCACTCCCTCTCCCAGCAGTGTGAGACACACCTGGACTGCCCCAGACTGTGGCTCCAGGCCATGGGGTGCCCTGAGTGTGCCTGGACTGCCCAGGCTGGGAGAATCCTTTCTGTGGCTGCCAGGAATTCCAACCAGCCCAAGTAAGAATTGCATTCATCCTTTTGAGAGACCCCAGCCCCTCTTCAGCCATCCCATCACTCAGGACCTTTGGTTCCCTCCACCACAATTCCCAGCACCTGCCCTGCTTCTCCTGGGTCTTCACTGGCAATGAGGGGAACACCATGGCAGATATTCCCTCTATTTTTTCCTATTTTGGTCTTCTGCTGTCCTGTTCTCTGTGATGACCAGCCAGGAGGTTTGAGATGATACGTTTATAGAAGGCTGTGATTAACTAAGCCCTTGTTGTATATTGGAAACTCGTTGTCCATAAGGAGATGATGAATTAGCTCAGATGTCAACATTCCCATCGCAGACATGAGACAGATCCCTCCTCCCCTGCCCCACTGTGCTGCATTATCCTGTGCCAATGGTGCTTATTCCACCAGCTGGAGGCTGAGGAGGGATCAACCCTCAGCTCATTGCAGGGGATGTTCTGGAGCACTGCTGCTTCTCCACCCAAGCCTTGCTCTGCAGCTTCAGCAGCACTCAGTCACCCTGCACCTGGATGGTTTGGGGTTTTCCTCAGCCCATCCAGGGGGAATGGAACATCCCAGGGCAAGGAACAGCAGCTGTTGCCTATGAGCAGCCTGATTTCATGGTGCTTTAATGGACACCCAGCTGCAGGTCCCTCTCCCACCTCAGCCAGGGTGCCATGGAACAGGGAAAGGTGTGGAGAGTCACAGCAGTGGGATCAGAGCCGAGATCTGGAGAAGGAGCTACGGGGTTGGGATCCCTCGGTTTGGAGGATGCAGGAACAACAGAGCTTGTCCAGACCTCTCACTCTGACAGAGAGTGGACAGGAGCTTTCAATTATTGTGACATCGAGTTAAGTCATTAAATGGAATTTTAAATACCCTCCCCCTGCACTGGATGCTGTCCCTCACATAGCCAGGACATTGTCACCAGGAGCTTCTGCAGGTGACACCAAGTCACAGAAGCCAAATGTTTACATGCTGTTTAAGGAGAAGCCATGTAAATTTATGGAAGGAAAAACCCCCACTGTTACTAAAACCATCAGCACTACCTTGGGCTGGGGAAGTCCCTAAGCTGCAAATTCTTGCTGTCTGGGAAATTTTTCAGGAGAAGTCTCGTTACGTGCACATTCTGTTCCTGTGATTTTCCCAAGGAATCTGCTTTTGCACAGTGTTGCTGCTGGGCAGGAGCCAAATTTCAAAATCTAAACAGAAAATTGGGGAAATTGTGAAACAGATCAAAAGAAAAATCAAATTACAAAGGTGGTGAAAATGAAAGCAGGGGACATGTCATGGATCAGAAACATGCAACCCTTGGGAAGATGAAAGGCAGAAGGGAACATGATGAGACTCCTTGGGAAAAGCCCACTGCTCCCTGACAGCATCCAAGGACCTGGTGGGGATTTCCTGGTGTAGCTTTGTCTGGAGATGCAGCAGGTCAGGGCTGGATCCACATCTCCAGTGGGGATGGGAAGTGCCCCATGTTCATGTTTGTGCCATGGAGAGCAGCTCAGCCAGGGCAGGGGACACCTCTGAGGAGTCCTGGGGCCCTCAGGTGAGGTGGCCAGAGATGAAAGGAGAAGCATCAGGGAGCTTCCAAGACTGAAGTCCAAGACTCAGAGTCCACAGGTGCTCTCCAGGGTCTGCCTCTCCCCATAAACAGAAGCTGAGCGAGGGGTGCCATGAACTGCACTGTGAACGGCGTGAGCAAGGTGCCTTCCCGTACATCTGCACCCACCTGCACCCACCTGCACCACACCACAGGGTGGTTCCAGCCTGAACCCAGCAAGGACCTGACAGAAATCGAAATCCTGGATTTCCAACTTCCTTTGGCAGTGAAAGCAAGGCAGGACAGGGAGATGGAGGGATCAGATATTCCTCAGGATATTTTGAAGTGAGCCATGATGGTGTCACTTGTCCTGATAAAAAGGACAATGGCCTGTGTTGGGCCACCCAGGAAGGTTGATGGTGCTGCAGCCTGACAGTGAGGCATGAACAGGTCCCTGCCCACAGCATAGGGCTGTGACTTGATGGTCTTCAAGGCCACCCTCAAACCAAACCCTTCTCTGATCCTGTTATGAAGACCCAAAATGAGGAGGAAGAAGAGCTGCATCTCTCAGAAGAGCCTGTTGTGATCAGACAAAGGGTGATGGGTTTAAACTAAAAGAGGGTACATTCAGACTAGATATAGAAAAAAAAATGAGGGTGGTGAGGCCCTGGCACAGATTGCCAGGGTGTGTGAAGGTGTGACTGCCCCTGGATCCCTGGAAGTGTCCAAGGCCAGGTCAGACAAGGGTTGGAGCAATCTGGTTTTGTTGAAGATGATCCTGGCCATTGCAGGAGGTTGAAAATAGGTGGTCCTTAAGAGTTCCTCCCTACTCAAACCACTCTGTGATTCCTCAGGACAGGACTGAGGAGCAGGGCCAGGATAGTCCTTGCACCCTGGAGAGAACAGGAGAACAGAGAAGAGCTCTTCCATCCTGGTCAGTCTTGCTGAGGTCCTAGGAAAAGGCCAGCAGCTCAGAGGCCTGCGTGGAGGTCTCTTGGCTGGATGGAGAAGGACTGCTGATCCCAGTTCATACTCAATCAATCCCCATGGAGCTGCTGGGCTGCAAGAAGGGAATCAGTGGCAAACTGAGCCAGCCTAAGAGCTCGGTGCTGCCTAAAGAGGAATCACTCTCCCCCTCCTTTCTGCATCCCCTCTGCTCCCAGCTGCACTCCTGACCACTGTTAGACACCAGATTCTGCATAATTCTGTATAATCAGTGATCTGAACTAGCCAGGAAGAGCTCTGTGGGCCCCTAGCTGGCTCCAGGGGGATGTTTGGGTGGATACCCAGCCTTTGGCAGAGAGGTAGAGGAGAAATAGGGAGCAGCTCCCTGCTTCTGGCAGTGCTGGGCTGGGAGCTGAGCTCCCACCACCCCAGGAGCTTGCCCTGTCTCACACGTGTCCTGGGGGCCAAAGCCCTGAGCCAGAGCGGGACTGGGCAGGAGAACTCCCTCAGCCTGAGCCCTGCACTGCCAGGCAGGCCCTCAGCTGAGCTGGGCTGAGCTGGGCTCACCCAAAGTGTCTCCAGTCCAACCCCAGGCTCTCCAGCTGGGCCTGCAGCTCCAGGTGCTGCCCTAGGATGAGCTGATCGCTTTGCAGGGAGGGACAAATTGTAATTTCCAAAGCGCTGAACACACACCTCATCAATCAGGTGCATTTTGGTAGATGAGTCAGGCTTAGGAGAACAAAATCCAGGGAGTGCAGCCAAGCAGGGCCTGTCTTGCCCCTTACCCATCCTCGACCAGTGGGACCACATTCCAAGAGTGGAACCAAGTCCTGGATCATTTTTGAACGCATGTCACTTAACAAATGCTTTTGGGAGCTGTGTTTTGAATCCTCTGGGTTTGTTGTCAACCACAGTTTCCTGGCCACAATGTGTGGGCCAGTGGCTACGTGCTCTGAGCTTCCTCTTCTGTGAGCTGCACCCTCCAGACGCTGCTCTGTGGAACGGCCATGGAGAGGACAAACAGCCACGCACAGGAGCAGGGAAGTGATTAAGAGGAAACAAAGTGGATGTGGATGCCAGACTGGAGGGTTCTGAGAGCAGGAATGAACTACAAACAGCCTCCAATCGATCATCTGCTATTGCTTCAGCAAATAAATGGAAGTGGGGTAGAGCCTGGGAGACTCAGAGGCGAAGCACGGGGCTGGGAAGAATAAATTGGGGCTGAGAGGGAAGGCAGGGAGTACTGATGTAATTCTTATCCAGTAAAGAAGAGGTTAAGGGCTGAATAAATTAATGTTTAAGCTATAGATCAGTAAGAAATCGAGCAAAAAATTATTATAATCCTTCCACACAAATGTGGCAAAGTGGGCTCTGTCTGGGGATTTTCTTCCCTTCCTTCTGCAGATGGAAAAACACCACAGCCTGAATTTTCCACTCTGACTGTCCGAGGGGGGAATCTCCCCCTCGCAGGGATGCGTCGAATTTGAAGCCTAAATTTGCAACTGAGACGTGTTAAATGGACAGAACCGACAGCAAACGTGAGTCCTGCTCTGACTGTGGGTAAAGCCGAGCTCTACCACTGCGGGCTGCCCCGCGCCCGGCCCGGCTCCGCTGCCGCTCGGTTGCCAGCAGATGGTACTGTGCCCCCGAGGATCGCCGCTTCTCCGGGAGAAATCCTCCCGAGCGCTGGGAAAGGTGTGTTGCTGCCCTGCCCGGCCCTCCCGACTCACCCCGAGGCACCCTGAGCCCCCGAGCTGAGCGGGGTCTGCTCGTGGGGACCCCGCAGAGAGGCTGAGCTCACACCTGACAGGTGACCTGGGCTGCGCTTCCCCCGGCACCTGGAGCACTTCCATCCCACAGAGCTGGGAGAGGGAGGTGCAATGGGCTTGTCCTTCAGGTGTGGTTCTTCCAGACTGTCCCACTGCACCCTCGGAGCTGGGGCACCCCAGTGATGGGCACTGCCAGGAGCCCAGGGCCTTGGGGAAGGTGGTTTTGGGGATGGAAGCTGTACCTGTGCTTTGCTGGACAGCCCAGGCTCATCTGTGCTGGGGCCAGGGGAGCATCAGTGACCCGGGGCTTCAACCCACATCACAAATGGACACAGAGCAGGGTGCCCAGAGCAGCTGTGGCTGTCCCTGGATGCCTGGAAATGTCCAAGGCCAGGCTGGACGGGGCTTGGAGCACCCTGGGACAGTGGGAGGTGTCCCTGCCCATGGCATGGGGTGGTCTGTAGGGTCCCTTCCCATCCAAACCCCAGTGACTCTGTGGTGCCCGGGCAGCTGTCACAGCCCACTGGGTGGCACTTGTGTCCCACTGTCCCCAGCTCTGCTGGAAAGGCCCCCATCCAGTGAAGCTTCTTCCCCAGGACAGGGAGCTCAGGTGGGAGGCATCTGCCCTGCAGCTCAGCAGGAGGGACTGTACCCCCCTCACTGCATTTTAGGACAGTCTTCCTGTCTAATTAAGATGGTCTTTGAGAAACTCTAGTGATTGAGAGGCAGCCACTGGTTGCAAAAATATGAGCAGGATCCAAGGTGCTGCCCATGCCATTTCTGAGTCCCAAACACACACTCTCGTGATCATAGAGACAGGGATCTTGCTCCAACACACAGAAACTCTCCCTCCTGAACACATTTTCCACCAAAAAATTGATAATAAAACAAATGGAGCAGTAGATAAAGGTGGCACTGAGGTAAATAGAGATTTACCCCCAATAAAGGTTATTTTTACAGCTGTGATTCACCACAGACCCACAAACAGGACACCAGAGTAGCTGAGGGGGTAACCCCAGGGGGGAATATGTGGCTGGGATGATACAGGGACAGAAAAATTTAAGCCAGAGCAGTGACCAAGGAGAGCCTGAGGAGCCCCCACCACTCCCTTTGGACTGGGAACACTGAAATGGACACAGAGGTGACCACAGTGATGGGGGATGCTCCAGTTGGCCTTTTTGCCTTGTTATGGAACAGAACTGGATTAAAAAGGATCAAAAGTGAAGCTCTGGTATCTTTTTAGCTCCATGAAGTTCCAGCTTCCCCTGCAGTAAGTCCTCCAAGGGTGACACACTTGTCAAGCTCCACGACAGGAAGGATGATGCTCAGACACTGAGGGGTGCAAGTTCCTTTTATTTTTGTCTGAAGACAGCGGGCAAAGCCCTGCAGAAGTGCCAAGCACAGAGCAGGGAAATTATCAGCTGCTCTGCAAAGCAAGACCATGGCAGGAACTGGGGAAGAAGGGGCTGTTTGGGGGGGAGGAGGGCGGGATGCAGGGTTATGTGTCCAAGGAGCACAGTGGGAACGGGAGATAGAGCTGCCCAGAACACAGAAATCTGTCTGCAAACATTTGTCCAGTTGAGTGTCAATTGAGGCAGCTGCTATTCATTTAAAGATATTAACCTGCCTTCATTCAAGGTCAGTTCTTCATGAGCAGAGAGGTTCTCCTCTGGGACTGGGGTGGCTGAGGGGCATCACTCTGCTCCTGCAGAGCTGGCAGGGTCCGTGTCTGAATTCTTGCTGGGATGCCAGGGCTGTGCCCACTCTCAGGACAGCTTTTCAGAGGGTGTAATTATGCTTGCCCCATGCACAGGCTGTCCCTGCCTCACCTGCTGCACGGAGCCTGGCAGGAGGAGGGAACAGGATCCTGGCTTTGCAGCCATCCCTGGGAGGATTCCTGTGAAGGTGCTCTGGATTGGTTCAGTGTTTTTTGTTATTATCACGCACAAAAACTGGACTAAATCAATATTTATAAAGCAATACAGCATCTTCTTCTCACAGAAGTGCTGGTGGGAAGGAGCCTTTGGAGGTCCCTAATCCAAGAGTAATTCTGGAAGGTTCCCATGATTTTGTCTGCCTGAGTCTCCAGAACCTCCCAGGATGGAGATCCCACAGCCTCTCTGGGTAATAAGATCCCTTCAAACAGTTCTGGGTTTAAAAAGAAACTCAAGAAGCTGATGGGAACAAGCTGAGATCTGCACAGCCATACCCTATGTTGGCACTTGGACCCTCCAGCCCCACTCAGTGCCTGGCTCTGCTCTCAGCAGCAGAATGGCTGCAGGGTGAGAGCCAGAGCAGGACCCTGGCCTGGCCTCTGTCCCTCTGCCACATGCAGGTCACAGCATGCCACACCTCAGGTCAGCACTGAGAGGGAAAGGGGCTCTGGGGCAGAGTCCCAAGGGCAGGGACGGGGAGCAGGTCCCAGCCTTGGTCACTACCCTGTGTCCCAGCTGTGCTCTCTCACAGCTCACCACAACCCTCCCAAAAGGTCCAGGAAGACCTGAATACCCCCAGTGATCCATGAAAAAGCAGAATTGGGCTCTGCTGAGCCCAGCTGAGCCCAGCTGGCCAGGGCTGGGGCAAGCTGTGCTGTGCAGTGCTCCCAGTGCTGTCCCACCCCTGCAGGAGACTCGGTTGCCCTGCTGGCACCTCGTCCTTCCCTTTGCCTGTTTGTCCCTCGTGTGTGACAGCCACTGGGCTGAGCAGGACTCTGCAGCACATCCCCTGTGGACTGGAGTGCAAGCACCCAGCTCTAACACCATGCTGAGGGAGACCCAAGAGCACAATCTGAGCTCTACAACAAAACTTTGGGGCTTGAGTTACACAACTGTCACTGGAGAAATTGGAGGAGGCAGCACAGAGCTGAATTTATCCCTTTCACTTCAGTTCCTGGCACTTGATCAGCCAGATCCCTCTCGAAAACCCAAGAGCTGTGACAAGCAAGAAAACTCTGTCCAGCTTCCCTGGAAGAGGCCTTCAGTCTCCTTCCTCGTGGAGGCTGTTTGGGAGCTGGGGCTGGTGTGAGGACAGACGGTGTGAGCTGTTTGTCAGCTCTGAGCACAGAAACATTCCCCAAGTGCAGAGGAAGCGGGGGAGGAGGCTTGTGCCAGGAGGAATAATGGGCTGGAAGAGGCAGCGATCTGCCCTGTGGGGATGGGTCCCCAGGGCAAAGGATGCACAACTTGTCCTAGATTANATTCCCCCCCCCCCCTTTTTTTTTTCTCAGATCCAAATGTATAATTGCAGGAGGGGACAAGAGAGAAAATGAGCTGAAGGCTCGTAACTGCAGAGGCCGGTCCCTGTGAGCAAAGGGCCACATGTCCCCTTTTATCGCCAGCCATAATTCCCTCCTTGGCTCAAAGGCGGCTGTGAAAAGAGCAGGACTGGTTCAAACTTCCTTGGGGTCTCCGTGGCAACCAGCCCTGCAGGAGCCTTTTCTTCCTTTCCCCTCTTTCCTCTTTTGTTGTTGTTGTTGTTGTGTCATTAAAACTTCCCGGATTGAATCCCCACCAGGCTGCTCCGCAGGCACAGCTCCAGACCTCCTGCCTGCCTCCAGCCAGCTGCCCTCGCCTTTCTCATCCCCTGCACCAGCAAAGCTCAGCCCCAGCCCAGCAAAGCCCAGTCCAAACTTAGCCCCAGCTCAGTAAAGCCCAGCCCAGGATATTTTTCCTGTCCCACTTCGTTCCTGCCCAGTATTTTTGCTTCCTCCAGTTCAGCCCAACACCCTCAGGGTGCTCAGACAGAAAGGGGCATTCTCTGGTCCCTCCAGGCTGGGCTGTCTCAGCAGGGGCATGGGGCAGCACAGCCCTGGCACCCCCGTTCTGCAGAGCCCCTCTTGCACCAAGTGCTGGGACACAGGAGGGGCTGTTGGGGACCTGCACAGCCCCTGCCCTGGCACAGCCAGGCCTGGTCAAGCACAGCAGTGCCAGATCCAGCACCTCAGACCTCTGTGACAGCAGGGGACAGCCTAGGATGCAAGGTCTGGGATCTGTGTCACTCTCCCCTTCCTGGCAGCACCGATGGCATGAAGAGTGCAGTGACTTGGAGCCAGGGGAAAAAAGCAAACCCCATGGATTAGAGCTTCTCCTGTGCTGGGCTGTGACACCTCCCCAGTGCCATGGCCAGGGCTGGGCTTGGAGCAGATCTGGGCTCTGGGGAGTGAGGCTCCATCTCTGCTCTCTGTGACCAGTGACAGGGCCCAGGGAATGGCTGGAGCTGTGCCAGGGGGATTTGGGATGGATCTCAGGGAAAGGTTCTTCCCCAGAGGTGCTGGCACTGCCCAGGCTCCCCAGGGAATGGGCCTGGCCCCGAGGCTGCCAGAGCTCCAGGAGAGTTTGGACAGCACTGCCAGGGTGGGATTGCTGGGGGGGTCTGTGCACCCCATGAGCTGCACTGGATGATCCTTGGGGGTCTCTTCCAGCCCAGGACATTCTCTGAGTCTCATCCTGTGGTTCCAGATGGAAACATTCTCAGTGGGCACAGCAGGTCTCCAATCCTCGCAGTGCTCTGGAGCACTCACACCCAGAGCCCAGGGAAAGCACAGCACTGATGGAAATCCATGAATCCCTTTTTCCTCCAGCAACACAGGCCCTCACCAACATCACAGGGCCCCACGATTTCCAGCTACAACATTGTGGAAAATCACAGCCTGCAGCAAGAAATAGCTGGTCTCATTCTTTTACCAATCTCCAGGATATTGCTGGGCTGCAGTCCTGGGGAAGGAGAGAAGGAAGGGGAGGAATGACTCTGCTCCTCTGCTCTCCATCCCTCCCCCATCCCTGGGATGCATTCCTGCAGATGTCAAGGTAGACAGAGCTGCCTTAAACAGAGCCAGGACCTGGGGCGTAGTTTCTTCATGTGCTCAGCTCATCCAATTAGTCAGATTTACTGCAGCCCTGAGAGGCAGCTCAGCCTCTCTCATGGATCCAGGCTGCCCCAAACATGAGGTGAAAACTTTCCTTCACTCCCAGCTTGAGAGGGACACCACGAACTGGCCTTACAGTGCTTTGTGTAGTGGAGCTGCTGCCAGGAGACCCCTGAGGCTGCTCTGCCAGCAGCCAGACCTGTCACACCTCTGGCATCTCCTCACTCACCCCCACACAGCCCTGCTGCCTCCCATTATCCCCCAGACCCCTCACACATCCCCTGGCAGCCTGGCTCTGCAGAGACTTGCCCATCCCGCTCACACCTCCCCTGTATCCCCAGCTACTGCTTCAAATCAGTGCAAAAATCCCATCAGTGTGCAAGGAAACCTTCTGAGACCTTTCCCACAGGCCTTAGACTGCCCTAAGTGGCTCAGGTGAAGACTGAACAGAGCCCTAAATGGCATCTGGAAATAATTTTCCCACTAAGAGCTGATGGGAAAAGTGTCCTACTGGACCAGACCTAGATTTCCCTTTACTTCAGAAGAGAGTGGGGATGACCTGGAGCAGGGATGACATGGGCAGAAGAGCAGAAGGTGAACAGAGAACACTTGAAAGCTGCATCCCAAGCCCAATAAGCCCAGAGCAGTGACCCCACATGATGCCAACACTATTTCAGGCAAATCTGTGCCAGTCAAACATAATAAAGTCCTTGTATTTACTGAAGTTTGAGATGGGTTTCGTTGCTCACTCTCTGTGCTCCACGTTGCCATAGCCACTAAAACCCATGTGTTAGGCCTTCATTATGGTTTTGTTGGGTTTTTTTTTCTGAATATCTCCTTGGCAAAATAGAGGAAAGATCTGAAAATCTACTAGAGTTTGAAGGGCGAGGTGCAGAAGGAACTGAAGTAGATGACAGTGAAACAAAGGTGTTTTTATTGACAGTCTGTAACTGCTGCAGTCCAAGGGCACCCAGGCACTGAGGTGAAGTGTCCTTAGGGGATTTCTGGCGGTGCTGGAGGAGCCAGCAGTCAGCACTTCCACTTCACTCATTTCCTGTGATCCCACAGAGGATATTTGTGACTAGAAAGGAGGAGAACAGCTGAACCTCGGGCAGCACCATTTGTCCTTTTTCTGCGCTTCAGATATGAAAGCTGGGATTCCAGTTCTGCTCCTCTGTTCATCTGCTCAATATTTCTCAAGCCTGTGATTCACAGCTGCCCCTTGATGTTCCAGCTCAGGGCTGCACAGAGGGGGAGGCAGCTCCTTCCTGGAGGAGCTAATGGGATCACAGAAAATGTGCTTTCCCCAGGTTTACAAGAAATCCAGGCACAGATAAAGAACCTGGGCCAGCAAAATCGTGTGAGGAGCTCTTGGGAAAGTTGAGAATGCAACACAAGTTTCTTGATTTGGATCTGAGAACAGGTACCACAGCAGGTTACACTGCCAATGTTTTAAAATGCAACATTTCAGTTTTAATAAAAATATATCTTTTGGGTTTCTTTAAAAAATTAAATTTCAAACAAAAATATATCTTTTGTTGGTCCTTTTTAAAGGAAAAAAAACAACAAAAAAAAAAACCAAACAAAAACATACAAACAACCAAAACCAAACCAAACAAAAACAAAAAACAAATACACCCCACAAAAAAAAAAAAGAAGGCAAAAAAACCAAAAACAGAAATCCCAGGGCCTTGGCCACAACACCAGACAACAAGGAGATATTGCAGGAAATTGGCTGAAAAGAGTTTAAATATCCCAAATGAAGGAATTCTACGCCATCAGCTTAGAATAGTTTGTAAATAAATGAAGTGAGGTAAAGGCTATTTGCAGAAAAAAAAAAAGCTCCATAAAGTTATTGCTGCAACAGTAAAAGCAGCGGCAAAGGGTTTTGTTAGTCTCAGAGGTGTTATCACAGGATGGCTCTGTCCAGGTAAGACACCTGGGTGAGCCCAGGTAACAGCATCTCACAGCATTCCAGCAGAGGTGAGGAGCCAGGAACAGCAGATGAGCAGAGCCTGCAAGAGCCAGAGGGAACACGAGGATCCCAGAGAGAGGTTTGGCCAAGAAAAATGAGGAATAGGGAAGTTTAGAGGGAGTGTTAATGTTACCTGTCAGAGGTCAGCAGCAAACAGAGCTCTCAGAAACACCCAGGGTTTCAGTAGTTTAGGACGGAAGGAGTCAGACAGCTCATCAGGCTTTGAGGAAGGATTTCCTCAGCTATTTACAGATTTTCTATAATTATTTACTTTAGGACTGATGAGCCATCAGATTACTAATGTCCTATTTTACCTCCACTTTAGACTCTAACAACAAAATTCAGGTCTTCAAACCAACAAATTCAGCTTTTTTGGGGCCTTGTTAACCCTGAAAAGACCATTGTCCAAGAGATTCACCTCCAGTTCCTGCTCCTGGCCATGCCCAGAAGTGAAATTCAACCTTAGCACTCACTTATGCCACCCTTCACCTGTGTCCTGGGCTGGACCTGCAGGTCAAGCCCTCTGACCCCTCTCATTGCTTAGAGCTGCCCCACAGGCCTTGCGCATCCCCTGTCATCTCCAAAACTCTGAGCCAGGGGTTTAAACCCCTCTGAGAGCTCATCCCACTCATCCATCTCTTGCCTTTGGCTGTGAGGTGTGGGTCCTCTTCACATCACCCTGACCCTGGGGTGACTTCACCAGGAGGGGTCTGAGCTCCCAGAGCCTCACACTGCTCAGGGGTTCCACACCTTGAAATCCATGCTGAGCACAAATCCAGGAGACTCCACGGTCCCATCACTTTCCCGGGCACTTGGTTTCCTCCAGCTGGCAGATTCAGATGGAGAAAGGAAGAAAAGCTAAAAGAATGCAAAGTTTCACAGTTAGAGGCCAAAGGGAAGGAGAGGCACGTTTCCAATGTGATCACAGTGCTCCTTTGCTGGAATAAACCAAAGGATCCCCTCGGATGCCTCGGCACCTCCAGCAGCCGAGTTTGCAGTGCCACAATGTCCCACGACACACAGGGACCTCTGTGCTGACATTGTAAAGGCAGCAGGACTTTTCTTGAGCAGCCAAACCTCTGACTTCCTCAATTCCTTTCATTTCTGGGTATATTGAAACTGGACTATGAGAGTCAATATTGCCAAACTAGACAGAGTGATGTGATTGAAAAGACCCTCAGTTAATAAAACTGTCACTCAGCAGCACAAGGAGGTATCTATGAGTGAAATTTTGAAATTGTACTCTTTTGGGTAACTGTCATTTGCTCTTAGAAATTACATTTATAATTAATGTTTGCTGTAGAACTTATAAATATTTGTTCAGGCTAGCATGAAATATGCCCAGGATAATTTTAGCACTTACACATCAGATTTTCATTTCACAGCAGAGAAGACTCAAAGTGAGCCTGTTCCCTTCACAGACAATGGAGTCTTCATCCCTGGAAGACAGGTCCTCCTCCCTGGGGAGCCATGCCTGCCATCTCAAGGCTTTGGGGATCAAGGCTGACACAACCAAAGACACGGCTGAGAATTGCCATTGTTTTTCTGCTCCTTTTCTTGCTCATCTCACTGGGAGAAACTCGGAGCCAAGAGTCTCCTGTGGTTAGGTTAGGGACAGGAAGGACCCTCTGCTCCCAGGATCTCCAACCCAAAGCAATTACAGGCACAATCCAAACACAGTCTCCTCACAAAAGGTGGGACAGCACAAATTCCTTATGATGCTGGGACAAACAGATGTTCAGAGAGCAGTGGAATGGGGAAGTTAAAGGATTTGGGGGGATGAGCATCTCCAGAAACCTCCTCAGACACCTGTTGAAGCCATGGAGAGCATTCCATGAATTCAGTGTTCTTGGGATCAACCCTTCACTGTGCATCTTTGAGAACCTGCCCATGGCCATGTCAGTTTGGTGCTGGGTGGGCACAGGGCTGGGGTGGGAGCCCTTGCTCTAACACAGTCCATCCCGAGGCACTCTGAGATCTCTGCCCAACCACAACAGCAAGCAAAGCCTCTGAATTTGGGTCTGGGGTCACTTTTCCTCCTGGTTCCTGCAGAGGAAGCACTTTGTAGTTCAGTATTGGCTACATAAATCCCAGCACCCAGAAATGGATAAAGAGCATTTTGTATTCCCCAGTGTCTGAGGGACAGGAACATTTCAGCCACCACTGAATCATTGAGGTTGGAAAAAACCTTTAAGATCATCAAAGCCAACCATTAACCCAGTACTGCCAGGTCCACCAAGACCTCGATGATGGTCTCCAACCAACAACAACTCAATTCAGGTTTCAAAAGCTTTCCCTAGCTGGATTCCTACAGTGTCTGAGGTTTTTGTCCTCTCCCATGGGCTCAGCCACCTGCAGTGTCACCTGAGACATCTCACTTCAGTCTCCATTTTCTGCCTCTCTAGCAGAGACATTTTAATGACAGAACTTCTGCCCCTCAGTACTTTTAATCCTTATTCTTTTTGTGCAGCTTCAAAACATCCACCAATACAAACCTGGGCAGCCCTTCCAGTTCTGCTTTTGCCAGAGCAGCTCACAAGCACTTCAGTGCATTTCACACAGTCCAGGGCTTTCTTTAGGGAGTAAGCCCTGGAATGAGACAGACAGGGCAACTTCATCCATCCTGAAAAACTCCCTGAGGCTCCAGAACAGGTGGGTCATATCTTATTTGAAATAGTTCCTGTCCCACACTAACCCCAAACTGTGACTAAAATCTCTTCAGGGCTGGGTAAGTTGGCCAGGCCCACACCAAGGTCCATCTTCATGGTTAAAAACATGGGCAGTAAATGTCAAGATCTAGGGAATATTTCCAGGTAGTGTTTCATTTACTGGAGCAGATTAAATCCACGTGTCCCCAAATGTTATTTGACAATCACTGCTTTCTCTTCTGGGTCTTTCTAGACCTGGGCAATTGAATTCAATAAAAGCCATCTGGGTTCCAGGAAGATTTGCCAGGACAGACTACACCCAACATCCCCTTTGGGATTCCAAATCCCACAAGAGAACAAGAATATTTTATATCTATGGTGGGTCATAGTCAGCTGGAAAACCCATCAGAGTAAGCCTGGAGAAATTTGGCCTCACAGTGCTGGCGGCAGATGCAGGCAGTGATGGAGAGGGGAAGTGTGAGCAGCTGCTGAGTGTCCTCCCTTGGACAGCAGCCACCCCTTCTGAGAGCAGCACTGCCCCAACCCAGCATCCAAACACACCAAAATCAGGGAGAACTGGCAGTCAAGAACGGCACAAGCAAGAGGCAGGTGCATCACAGAATCAGGGGATGGTTTGGGTTTGAAAGGACCCTAAAGCCCAACTCATTCCACCCCAGCCACCTCCCACAGTCACAGGCTGCTCCAAGCCCTGTCCAGCCTGGCCTTGGACACTTCCAGGGATCCAGGGGCAGCCACAGCTTCCCTGTGCCAGTGTGCCATTAAACAACAACGAGGAATCTGTTTGTGCCCAGAGCCTTAAGATCAGGAGAAGGTCCAGAGCCTTCAAAACCATGAGATGCATTGAGCTGCCCAAAACAGGACTTTGAATCTCCATTACTGCCATGGCTCTGAAATAAACTGATTTGTTGGCTGCTCCTAAAGCACCTGATCTCAAGGTGGTTCCACCCCGTGCAGCCTCAGGGCAGCAACAGAGCTGTGGTGGCTGAGATGCTTTAGGAGAAAAAGCAACTTGTTTGGCTTCTCCCATTTCTTTGTCCCTTTCTGTCGACTCATGCCCTCTGACTGCACAATAGCTCCTGTTAAAACAGGCTCTCTACCCAATAACAAGGATTTTTAAGGAAAATCTTTGTTTGGTCTGTTTGGTTTATTTGCTCTAAATCTTTGTCTTGGTCTAAATCATGAAACTGATGAGATTTTTTGGGTTTTTGTGGGCTTTTTTTTTTGTTATATGTGTGGGGGTTTGATAATATTTTCATCTTCCTGTATCCAGAGATGCACTTCACAAGCAACCCATTCGTGGGACACGTCCCCACCTGCCTGCTCCCCTCTCAGCATTGCATTTTTTTCTCAATAGAAAACCAGGCTGCCACTGCTCCCCCCTCCATCCATCACCCCCACACGCTGAAAACCTGGGCACTGCAGGTTTCATTTCAACTTTATCACCAGTTTTGCCCTCACCACCACATCCAGAGGGTTTTCTGCCCCTCGGTGCCCCCATCCCCGTCCATCTGAGGAACAAGTTCTGTCTCACTCCCACTGTGAGATTAAGCTCGATCACAGCCACCCGTCACCACAGCCACCCTTCATCCTTACCTTGCCGAGTCCTGGCATTCAGGGGCAGCACATCCTGGGCTCCAAGTGAGATTGGGGGGAAAAAAAAATTAAAAAATTGAAAATTGAAAATCCTCCCCCCAAATCGCAGTGCCCCAGTGGAGTGTGGTGCACAGAGGGTTTGTCCGTGGCAACGAGGGCTCGGAACAAAGTTGTGGGGTGGAGGGGGAGGAGAGGGTGATTGACAGCCCTGGGCTGAGCCTCATCCCTCACCTTGGGCCATGCGGTCTGATTGGCCGCCTGCTGACATCCCCGAGCCCTGCACTTTTTAATAGACGCTTTTGGATGATCTACGGGGGAAAGGCTTGGAGAGGTGTGTTTCTGACAAGCCAGAAAGTCATCCGAGCCACGAGGGACTTGGCTTCACTCTTTTTACCCCCCCCCCGCTGTTTTTTCTTTTTTTTTTTTTTTCCTGGGAGGAGGGGGATTCTTCATTTTGGCACTTCATGTTTTTCTGAAAACTTCGCGGCGATTTTCCCCTTGCACCAGCCTGGACTAATGGATTACCACCTGCTTGGACTAATTCTGTCTTTTCTCTTCAATGGCACAAAGGTCTTAGCCGGTTACCCAATTTGGTGGTAAGATTCCTTCCTCCCCCTCGCCCTTCCTCTTCCTATGATTGATTAATGAATTCATTAATTATTAGCCATGGGAGCTGTGTGTTCCTTCCTTTTCACCCCTCGCCCTGCGGAGCTGCCCACGGCTGCATGGTGGAGTCGAAGCGTAATTTCTTCAGATTTGACCTGTAATTAATGAAATCAGTGAAAAGTTTGGGGGTTATTTTGAAAGGGCCATGCCTGGGTTTCCCTTTGCGCAAATGGAGGCTTCCCCACCACTCTTAATTTCTCCATTTTCGGCACTGTAGCAATGGGCTCTTGGTTCAGATGTGAAAGGATGCGGTTTTATTTCCTTGTGCAATGGGAATTTTGTCTCTCGCATGACTCTGCCACAGAGATTTTCTTCCTTTCCATGAAACTGCAATTGATCCTTTAAAAAAGAATTTAATTCTATTTTCTGTTTGGTTGCTGCGTTTTTTGGACTTCTTTCCCTTCTTTTGTTGTATTCTGTCATGTGAATTTAGTCCGGCAAATAACGCAAATGGCACCTGAGAAAACATTCATTAGTAAAATTGCTCAAAGGTGGATTTTGTTCATTTTAATTATGGAAATGTCGCTAATTTCCTTGCACCAATGAGAAAAAGAAATTTTAAAATAATTGGTTATATCTTGTAATCAGGCTGATAAGTAACCTGAGTTACTTCTTTTAAAAATAAATCTAACACCGTATAAATGAACACAGTAACAAAATGCAATTGGAAGCCCTTTAGAACAAGAAATATAGAATTAAATATTCCAGGTCATTTAAATCCAGCAGACAGCGAGTTGCATAACAGAATATTTTAGTTTATTTCTGTCTTTATGTAGGATTTCTTGCTGGAATATCTCTTGTTAAGTTTCTGTGTGTGCCAGGTAGGGGCTGGGAGCCTGATGATCCGTAGGGAAAAGAGGGAGATGGTGGAATTCGGTGCTACTAAGATTCTTGGGTTATTTTCACCTTCCAGAAAAGTCTCTCTTTTTTATTACTGAATTAGATCCTTTCAGTGCCAACATGGAGATGGCAAGAAGTAGGTGGGAGTGAACTTGGGGATGGACTGCCATGTCTGGGAATATTTAGAATTCAGAAGGGAAAAGACAATTTTTTTTTTTAATAATCCATTTATTACCGTGGACTTTGGGAGTGAGAATGTGCCATTCCAGAGGAGAAAGACTGAGAATACAATGAGAAGTCGCCGCTCAGGAAGCATTTCAAAGCTCCGCAGGTTCATGAAATGGCTAAATCACAGCAGGTTTTCCTGGAGAATTAAATTATTTCCTCGCCCTGAGCGTGGCTGCCGAACTTCAGGCCCTCAGCCCGGGGCAGGGGAGGCTCCTGAAATACAGAGAGCAGCACTTTGATTACTTCCATCCCTTTTCTCCCCCATCTGGGCACCGCTGTGTGGGCACGGGGCACGCGGCAGGCGGTGGAACAGGTCAGGATGCCAGGGCTGGATCTGAAGGCAGGAGCTGCGTGGGGCAGGGACACCTCGCCATGACATCAGCTCTCAGCGTCCCACCAGCCCCTGGCCTGCCTCAGGCTTTGATATAAATCAGGATTTAATGCCCAAATCAAGGCAGGTTTCAACTCTCAGAGCGAGGAACCGAAACCTTCTTGACGAAAAGGTCTCGTTTTCCCCTCTGAAGCAAAAATGTTCCTGTGAGCAAAATGTCTTCTGTGCCTGTTTTCAGGAGCAAACGCTGCAGACAGGTGTCTGCCCCAATCCCTTATCCCAAACCCCTCTAAGTTCACCCCAAAGGAACAATACATAGGATGTAGGACACAGACACCAGGGGCATGGCAAGCAGCATCCCTGGGAAAGGAGGCAGTCGAACACACTCTCCACAGAATTTCATCCACAGATCCAGGTTTTGCATATTTTTGTAGATTCTGGCAACACCAAAGTGCCAGAGAATCTCTGCTGCTCTGGAGGGATGTGAGGAGGTGTCCCATGTAGGGCTGAGGTTGCAAATGCTGTGGGGTTTTAGAGGTTTCTTGAAGGTTGAGGGAGCAGGAGGGCAGAAATATCTGGGCCAGGCCTCCCTGGCTGCTCAGGCACAGACAATGCTCCCAGAGCACACAAATTAAAGGTCTCCTTTGGTCTCATTGAAGGCTTTCATATCTGGAGGTGAGGTTTCTGTCACGGGTTCTGGCATGGCATGATCTATGCTCTTAAAAAAACTTCATTTTCCAATTGTCTTCCTGATCCTCTGATCTTTAGGCAGGCACAGAGCAGACTTTAGGGGATGAGCACACCCCAAAACAGGGCAAGGGAAGCAAGGGTGGGGCTCAGCATCAGCCTGGTCCCCTGTGCTGGTGTCCTGCACCCCTCCAGGCCAGGCTGGACTGGAGTCACCTGGGCTTCCTTACCCCCAGCTAAACTCACCTCTGGTAAATCCGAGGCCTTCAGGGAGACTGTTCATGTGGCAGAGCCCTAAGGATGCTGCCAGGCAGTGCCCTGTCCTGCTGGCACAACATTTCTGGGTATTTTCCTGCTGGATAGGGAATGTTGTGGCAGCAACATCAAAACAGATCCTTTCTGCTGTGGGACAGAAATTAGAAAAATGTTGATTCCTGTGGTGGGGAGCAGGTGTCTGGGTGTGCCCAAGGAAAAGAAGTGTGAGCAGAATTGGGTCTTATCAGCTTGGAAATGGGTTTGGGGGTGGCTGGAATAATCCTGCTGCTCCACAGTGCAGCCACACAATGCCAGGAGCCCAGCAGCAGTGACACTGCAGGGGATAGAGGCACAGGGATGGAGCTGCTGAGGGTTTGTGGGTTGTGTTTTATTGAGGGGCCAGGGAAGGACGGGATCCTTCACATTGTCCAGAGAGAGGAGAGCCAAGTGCAGCCCCGGAGCCCTGCCCCAGCTCTGGGCACAGGGTGCACAGCAAAGGGAAGGTCCCTGTGCTGCAAACCCAGAGCTCGGGCTCCAGGCCCACTGGTGGCAGCAGGATGGAGAAGCCAAGAGGGAGTTTCAGCCCAGCTGGGTTGTTGGAACTCCCTGACATCGCCCTGTCCCCGGCCAGGCAGCTCTGAGTGAGGTCCAGGGGTGGCTCAGACTGTGGATGTAACCTCCAGTGAGCAGGGGAGGTATTTTGACACAGGTCCAACCCTTCTTCACATGCTCCCATCCCATCACAGCCGTGCGAGGGAACAAATGGGGCACAGATGGGAAAAGGTCAGCGAAATGCTGCCTGTGAGTGCTGACAGGAGGAGCTGAGGCCAACAAAGCTCCCTCAGAGACGTGTCCAACACTTTGGCAGTCTGGTTACTGCTGCTAAAAGAGAAGGAGGAGATGGGGAGCTGTGGTGGGGCCATGCAGACCGGGCTGCTCCTCCTGACCCGTCAGGAGTGGTGCGGATGGGAGCAGAGTGGGCAGTGGGGCTGGGGCCATTCCCAGCCCCATGGGACGTGCCAAGGCCTTTTAGGGCCAAGCAAAAGAGGTGGTAGTGACACCAAAACCATCTCCAGTTGTTTTTTTAATCCCAAATAGCCTGATGGCATGGATAATACCATGGATGGCAGAACATGTCCGAGTCATGGGGGCTGGGGGGATCACAGTATGAACATCGGGCCCGTGCAGTGTGTGGAGACTGAGGGTGGGCCCAGGGCTTTGTGGTAACTGTTCTGGGAGAACTTAGCTGGAAATCCAGCCCACGGCCAGAGCTGTGTCAGTGCAGACCAACAGAGATGTTGTGTCCTAGGAAACAACTGGAAATCACTCCCAGGATGTAATACACATGCAGGAGCTGAAGAACTCAGTCAGAGAGACATTTCCACCCATGAACTGCGAAGAAACACCAAAAGCTCTCCTCTTCCATGGGCAGCATTCCCCAAGAAGTGTTGAAAAATCTCTGGTGTGTTACTAGCCTGGGGAAAGGTGTCAGGTTTGGAGTCACTGGTGTAAACAGGGAGTAATAAGTTCAGCCTCACTCCTCAGATCATCACTCAAGATCTGGTACTAATGAGTCACTGCCCATAACTGTGACTGTCACCAGGCTCCTGTCCCCATTCAGCATTTCCTTGTCTCTAAGCAGATGATTTGGCAACTGCAAGAACGGCTTTGTCCATCATAAGTTACCAAATTTTATCTCTACCCTTCAGAAATGTTTTTGGGGAAGCAGAAGATGCTGGCAGCTGGCTGCAGATTCCAGTGGCCTTAGGCCCTTAGGAAGGAAGAGGCAGGGAGAAATTTCAAAACATTCTCACTCATCCCACAGCAGCTTCCTCCTGAGGAAAAACCTGTGAGAACCTTTTTATGTAGATGCAGGCAGAGGTGACATTTACCTGGTCCCTTTCAGCTGTCAGTGCCTCACCTTGCTGGGACAAATGGGAACTTCATTTTCTTGGCAATCAGGAGTTTCCCCTTCTTCGAAGATTCAAAACATTTTTATCCCACAGCACATGTTCTGTTAGAGGCACGTGGCTCTTGCAGCTTTGCTCTAAAGGAATGGAATTGAGGGCAGCATCACTGATGATCTTTGTGAGGTCCCTCCAGCTCAGGATATTCCATGGCAATGATATCCCCAATTTCATGGGAATGATGGAGGTGATCAGTGATGGAGCCAGAGCTGCACCCCAAACCAGAGCAGCTGGGAGATGCATCAACCACAGGGGCCCTCCTGCTGGTGCTGCTGGAGGGGTGTGACCACAACAGGTGGGGACTGACCACTGCCCCTCAGTGTCTCAGTTCATTGTCCAGGGCTGCAGAGCAGCTGCTGAGGAGGGCAGGGAAGGCTGGGGTGATGCTGGCCAGGAGTGAAGCTGGGCTGACCTGTGCTTGTTCATGGAAACAGCCCTCAGTACCTGACTGGCCACAAGTGTTCAGGATCTTGTGGTTCTAAAGGGTTTTGTGGGCTTAAAGGTTTTCTTCAGCATTTTTCCCAGCCAGGTGCAGCCAGTGGGAATCCCTACCCCCACCCTGCTGAGTGGGGTGATCGATCCAGGCCATGAAAACCAGAGCTTTTGGAGCTGGAATTCAGGTCCATCCTGAGTCCTGCCCAGCAGGACAGCGGGCAGCCCCGACCCCTGCCAGAGCAGATCTCCAAGGATGCACAGCCTCATGAGCCCCAGCACAGCCAGCACTTGGAAGAGCATTCCAGGGGGCACCTCTGCCTGGTTTTGTCCCTCCCCTACACAAAATCCCAGAGGGGTTTGGGTTAGAAGCAGCCCTGAAGGTCGTTTTGCATCGCTGCAGATTTCACTCAGCGGCAATAAAGATCCAAATACATCAGAAGGCAAGAGAAGCTAAAAAGCCTTTATTAAGAAAAGAACTGGACTTTTATAGATGAGTTCATTAGGTCGACTAGCATTGGTCAGCAGCTAACGAGCAAAGACACCCCTTCAGCCTATTGGTGAGGGAAAAACAACAATTCTCTAATAAAAAACATCCCAAGACAAACACCATGTAGCTCTCACCAGGTGCAGATAGTTTACAATTGTCTTTGCACTCCCTCTTAGACCAGCCTGGCAAAGCTGCTGATCTCTCTCCTGATCAGGCTGTGTCAGAGCCTGGTGACCACAGTTTTGTTCCACCCCTGCCACGGCACAAGGCAGTGGAGTCCTGAGTTCAGCAACAGCTTCTAAATGCTCCCAGAAAATGACAGTACAGAGCAATAATCAATGTCACATTCCTGAATATCAGAAGGTCTCATTCCCTCAGAAATGAATCCCTCGTGTCTCCTGCAGTGCCCCAGCCCCAGGGCCTGCCCTGTCCTGCAGGGCCAGCACAAGGCTGGAGCCACAGGAGCCCAGGGAGAAGGGCTCTGACTCAGTCAAGAGTCCTTCTGCCCTTCAGACACAAATCTCTGTTACCAGTCTTGTAACTGAAATAATTTAAATTTAAGTGGCCACAAAGAGCTTTGAAGAGGCAGTTTAATTGCAAAAGTCTTCATTTGACTCCTTCACTAAAGGCAGCATTTGCCAAAGTGAAGCACTTGCTAAATGGACCCCAAGGAAGAGCTCTGGGAATTCAGGGGGGATTTCTGGCCACCTGACCCTCTGAGCTGGAGGTGCTGGGGTGGGGGAGGCCACAGAGCAGTGATTGCCCATGCCAGCTGTCCTCCCTGCTGCCCCAGCTCTCATCCTGCTGGGGTCAGGCAGGAATTCCCAACCAGTGACAGAGTCAGGCAGGGGATGGTGACAGGAACAGGAGCAGGAACTCACAGCTGGCCTCACCTCAAACACAGGGAGCTCAGTGGCAATTGGGGCTCCTGTGCTGCTGGGTGGAGGCACAGCTCAGGAGGGATGGACAGGAACTGGAGTGTGGCCAGTGGAGGCTGGAGAGGTGGGAAGGGAAGTTCTGGGCTGGTGCAGGGTGGCCAGGGGGAGGTGAGGGCTGTGCCTGCTTGGAGGGACCACAAACAGGACAGGGCTGATCTTTTCTCTCCAGTGCTGAACAATCCAGCAAAGGGCAATTGCCAAATAAAGGTTCATTCCTGAGGGGACCCTCCTCATTGCAGGGAGGTGAGGAGGGACTGTCCTGGGACATTGGTAGGATTAGAGTGCAGGGCCCTGGCTGGTGCTGGGAGCATCCCACTCAGAGCAGGAACTCGGACTAGAGACCTCCAGGGATCCTCTCAGGCTCCCCTCCCGTGACTGTGGCACCCTTTGCTGAGGCCAGGGCTACCAAAGCTGATCTTTGAGGTTCCTGCTGACAGACAGGTCCTGGGTCACTCCACTCCCAGGGTACATGCACTGGGGGGTTGTGCCTTCACCAGGACCCTCAGCAGCCCCAGCCCACGTGCAGCCCAAGGTTCCAGTGGGACCCACGGCCCCACACCCACAGGACCAGCCTGGAGGCCCCTCCTGTGCCCCCTACACAACCCTTCTGTGCCCAGGCATGAGGCACTGCCACCCCAGCTGGGTCAGGACAGGGTTTTAGCTCATGTTCCCACTCAGCTCTCTCAGAGGAGGTGTCTGCAGCCCTTCCTCCCTCCCTGAGGGCAGCCCAAGCCCCAGGGACAAGGCTCCGAGTCACTAAATCACTCCTGACTTTTGAATTTCCCTCCCATCCTGTAGCTGAGACTCAGGGGGCATTTGATTTCTGCTGCTGTCCTGGAGGACAAATGGACATTCTCTGCATGGGTACCAGGGCATTGAGCACCAGTGGAAGGGTCTCTTCCCCCTGACACTTGTGATCTGAGTCTCAGGGATGCTCATCAGACCCTTCCACTGCCAGGTCAGACAATTCAGTGTGGCTGGATTTTACATGGAAAGGCAGGGAAATGCCCAAGCAGGCAGTTTTGAAGAAAAAAACTCCAAACATTACCCAGGAAATAACAGACTAAAGAATTGAGCTGTCTATTGAAACATGCAGGTGTAATGCACAGCACTTTCCATTATCTCTGTCATGTTTTAACTGAGTAACATCTCCATCTGACCTGTGCTTCTCATCTCAGTGTCCAAGGCTCAGCATCAGCTCAGGCAGGCTCTGGGATCCCTCTGCTGTGCTGGGGACAGAGCCCTGGGGTGAGCAGCAGTTCAGCACCCCCAGCACACCTGGCAGTGCTGTTTGCAGCTCTGCCTCCTTGCTGGCCCTCTCTGCCACCAACAGAGCCAAAGTTGTGTCTGTGGCAATCTGGCTCAGCCTGAGCCTGTCCTCTGATCGGTGCCAGGCCTGAGTGAAGCATCCTTGGCTTGTCTAGCAGGAGTTTTAAGCAGCTGCCTAAACAAACCGGTCTCACTAACTGGTGTCTGGCTGCTTCAATGTGTGACACCACATCAAATATGGAACATTTCTGAGCTTTAAGATAGAAAGAACTCTGGATTCAGAGCCCAACCATCCATCAGTGTGGACACATCCCAGTCCATGATGAAAGTCAAGGCTCAGTCCATAAATACTGAGTAGCCATTATCATTTTTACAACATTATGAAGCTCATACCAAAGGCCCCTTGAAGATGGATTCATGGATTTTCTTTGTGTCCACATGGTTATGATCCTGTCTCAGCAGACAGAACCTGCAAACTGAAATCCAGTGCTCTGAAACCCCTGCTCTGTTGAAGGCCTCTCTTCCTCTCAGTTTCCCAGAGGCATCAGCTCTAAATGGAGCTTGGGATGGAATTGTGCTCAACCTGGCACAGCTCTAAAGAGCTCTGAGCTGCACCTCAAGATCTACAGCAAGGGGATTGTGCTGGGATGTCTGAGCCAGGCTTCTGCTCTATGAAGTCACCAAGGCACACTCTGCTGCTGCTGCCCCTCTGTAAGGTCCAGAAATTCTGTCTCAGCCCTGACCTTGGAAGGGATGCAGCCTCCTGGTCTCTCCTTTGTGGGTACATGGAGCAGCCCAGTGGCTCCAGACTCCACACCTGGTTTTCACTGGCTTTTGTTAGGACAAGACAAATTTGATGTTCCCCTGCTCCTGCTCATGCCACAGCCTCATTCAGTTCCCAACAGCACTCAGAGGATCTGTCAGAACTTTTCCTAGAGGGCCTGAAATGGGGAGGGTTTGTCAGGAACTCTAAAATGTACATATCACATACACAGACAGTTACAGCCCGTGTTCCTGCTGTAACAGGACCTTACCTCGAGCTGGATTTTTGCCTTCTGTTGGTATTAGAATCTCATCCTTGCTGACCTGGTCTGAGGTCCCTTTAGTGTCTCCAAATGGAAGTGGTTCAGTGGCACTGAAGCCTGTAGGAAAGTCACAGCGATGCTGGACGTGGGGAGAGGTTTTCAATATCAGGCTGCATTATTTAAGGTTGTTTGGGTGAAGTTTTCAGGATAAAGGCAATGTCTGGAGGGGACATGGGCCGAGAGTTGTGCTGTGATTAACACTGGCAGCCCTTTAATACCCCCTGTGTCCTGGCTGTGTTGATTTGCAGCTTTTCCTGGGATAAGCTTTTCCTTGGGACAGAAGGATCTTGAGAGCCCCCAGCTCTCCCTCTCTGGGAGCACTCTTCCCTTGACTGGGACCATATCCAGAACTCCTCAGAAATCCCAAACCAACCCCAAAACCAGGTGTTTGCAAACCACAGGGTCCTTTACCAACTCTCCTCATCTGCCTTGTGTGACCCTGCCCTGGTCAGGGGATTCCTCTCCCCAGTCACACATCCAGCACACACCAAGGCTGCTGCTGGGGCAGCCAAACCCCCACAGGCTCCTGAGCAGGGACTGGGAACCCTGGCTGGGAGGGCTCCCCTGCCCAGGCCTGGAAAGTGCCTGTTGATCACCAGGGCTGTCAGTGGAGGTGCTCTGCCACCCCTGGAACATGAAAGAACCTGGCTTTGAAAAGCAAATTTGCCCTGCTAAAGGAGCCAAAGTCTCTAATTCCTTTTCTGAAGATAGGTTTCCTGATTTGCTAATTTGCTAATTTGTCTTTTTCACAATTCACTGAACCTGTCTGCTTTTAATTAATCTTACAAATCTAATCAAGTCTCACTGGCACCTTTCCCAGTTCTTGCACTTCTGAATGAGAAACACTTTCCCTGCTGCCCTCCAGCACCACCCTGGCTCAGGATCCAGATCTTCCACCACCTTTTCAACAAACAGACCCTCACTGGGGCAGGAAGGGTTAGTGCTGGGTGGTAAAACCTTGAGGGGTTTTTCATTCTGATCCCATCTCTATGTCACAGAGTCACCCAAGTTTCCTGCAGTTACTTTCTAAAAATTGTGGAGATTTATAATTAAGGAATATGCAGTGGTCTTTGAAAAAAGCCACAGGAGCTTTTCACAGTCCTAACAAGTGCCACTCCACTCTTTACTCCTCACTCCTTCCTCCCGTGGACTTTGGGAGTTTCTTGCTGCCAAGGGCACATTTGCAAGGCAGGTTTTACCTGCAGAGGTCTCTGAGATGTTTTAGGGGGTTTCTTTTTGTGGTTTTTTCTTTTGTTGTTGTTGGTGGTGGTGTTGGTTTTGGGTTTTTTTGTGGGTTTTTGTATGTTTTTTTTTATTGTTGCAAAATATTTCAATTGTCTTTTTAAATTCTGATTATTGCATGTGATCTGCTCCAGCCTGATTAACTTTGGTAACAACCAACTGCCCTTTAGTAAGTTTTTAAAGCAATGCACCTGTTGTCTGTTTGACAGAGAGTTTATGCAGAACACCAAGCCATGGCTATCTCCACATTTTTACTTTTCCTTTCATTTTGCTCATTTTTCCCCTATAAATCTAAAAATAAGATCTCCAGAAACAATGTCCTTGTTTGTAGGTTTGGTGGGGCATAAGCTGCTGCTTCTGTTGATTAAGTGATAACATAAAAAGAGTTAGGAGTTGATATAAAAGAGATTCTTTGCCTCAAACAGTGATGCAATCGTCAGAATCACAGTTTTGGAGGCAAAACCCCCAAAGAAGACCCTTCCCTTGTGTGCTGGGGCTGAGGCTGTGATTTCCACCTCCTTTGGGGAACAGTGACGCCTTTGTGACATCCCTTATCCCAAAGCCAGGAAGATTGGCAAGAGCCAGGCAAGAAGGACACAGTGGTGACAGCACCAACATGGACACACTCAGAGGCTCTTGAAGTTGTTGAAAATCAGCCCTTGATGCCCAGAGGACACAGATGAGTCTTCCCAGCTGCTCAGAAATGCTGTGAGCCCATCAAGTGCAGCTGTTTCCAGGCTGAGGCCTCCCAGCACAGCCCTGCTCTGCAGGAGCTGCCTTTGTCCAGCCCAGGCCAGGGCTCCTGGCTCAAGGGGCTGTGGTTTCACTCCTAACAGTGTCCATGATCCCAGGCCAGGAGTCTTGGCTCAAGGGGTTGTGGTTTCATTCCTAACAGTGTCCATGATCCCCATGGGACAGGAGTCCTGGCTCAAGGGGCTGTGGTTTCACTCCTAACAGTGTCCATGGTCCCCATATGACAGGGCTCCTGGCTCAAGGGGCTGTGGTTTCACTCCTAACAGTGTCCATGGTCCCCATATGACAGGGCTCCTGGCTCAAGGGTTTGTGGTTTGACTCCTAACAGTGTCCATGATCCCTGTGGGACAGGAGTCCTGGCCTTTGGTGTCCAGCCCAGGCTGAGGTTTAGCTGTGCTTCCCCTGGATCCCCCCAGCCCAGCAGCCCCATGACCCATGAGCAGACAGCTCCTGAGCTAGCCCAGGGATCAGGTCTGGAGGAGGAAACACTTGGGTTCCACCTCAAGCCTTGAGACCTCGCCTCAGGGTGTGCATTGACTTCTCTGCTTGGCTGGAAACCACACACAAAGTGGAAAATCAGATTTCTGGTGTGGTTCTGAAGGCTGTGAATTCAAGGCTTCCTGGTAACACCTGAGGAAATGAATAACTGGGTGTAAAAGCCTGTCCTGAGTGCTGGAATTAATCACATTAGAAAAGTGTCTGTGCCAAAGGATGTAGATGCTCAAAGGACATTTGCCTTGAGTTTGGGCTTTCAGTTTCTCGAGTCAGATCAGGCTCCAGTAACTCCCCAGTTCCTTGGCCTTACACAAAATATCACCTAAGAGAGTGACCCCATCCCTTCACCCACCTCCCCAGCTTTGAACTCAGTTAAACTTTACTGTAGCTAGTATGGGGCTGGGGAAAAAAGCCATATATCCAATGATTAAAAAGAAAAAAAATTCTCAGCAATAATAAACCTGTAAGAAAATATTTAATTTTTCAGATTGATTCATCTCTGTTCCTGACCAAAAACTGGGAGTAAAGGATATTTCCCATAGCTCCTGATCAGATTATTTTTTAAAAAACACGGAAAAGGTGATTTTTTACATTGGTGAGGAATCAACTGCAGAGTTTTGCAAGGACACAGAGTGTCCAGCACTGAGAAGGGTTGGGGTGGAGGAACAGAGATCAGAGATTGAACAAACCTGGGCTGGATAAAGATGTCCCTGTCCATGGCAGGGAGTTGGGATGGGATGGGCATTAAGGTCCCTTCAACTCAAACCATTCCATGATTTTGTGAGGGTTCTGTGATGAAGTTTGATTGTGACCACACTGCTCAGGGTGGTAAAGCACAAAGGAAACCTCAGAAGACAGGAGTGGATGGCACTCAGGGGATAATCAAATTAATTGTAAATGGCTATGAAATAATGCAAATTGCAAAAAGGGTCCCAAATCTGCACAACATGGATATAGGTCAGATTTTCTATTAGGGCCACTTTGACAGACATTATTATGGAATGGTCTCTGCAGCTGATGCTTCAGTGCTCACTAACCAAGAAGTAAAACTGTGCAAAACCTACGAGAATTCACTTTGTTTTTCCTCCTCTCACCCAGATTTTTGGGGCCATGTTGGTTGATAAGTGATGGGAAAGGTTTCTTAGGAGCTATTGTTGGATTTGCTCTCAGGACAGAAAATACCAGCATGACATTATTTCAGCCATTATTTATCTCATTGTTGCACCCCAAGCCTGTTTGCAATCTGATATTTGCATTTCCTGTAGAATGAAGAAAGCACACCAAAAACCCAACAGGGGATTGGAAGGGCTGAATTTCTTCAGGTGAGGAGACAATATTTAGATTTGCTGCTTGGACAGAGATGATTCCAAGTGAATACAAAACAGATCCTGCAGATCACAAATGATGGCAAGCGTGTGGTGAGGAACAGAAGTTCATTGCTCAGATTTTGTGGGTTGGGTCAGGTGGGCAGCCAAGCCCCACACTGCAGCTTTTCCCTGCCAGTAGGATGGGGAAAAGAATCAGAAGAATAAAATTATAAAAAACTTGTAGTTTGGACTGAAGGCAGTTTAATGGGGAAAGAAAAGCTGCTTTTCTTTCTTTCACACAAAGCCAAGTGAGGAGTTCCTTCCATCCTGCCCATCACAGTTCAGCCTCCTGCAGGGCTCCATCACCTGTGGTGGTTACCTGGGGAGGCAAATACATAACCCCAAACATCCCCCACCTCCCTTCTTCCCCAGGTTTTTGGTGAAATTTGGAAATTTATCATCCAGGAGCCTCTTCAGCACGAGTCACCTCACCTGGGGATGCTACCAAATAGTTTGCATAATTACCAAATCTTTTCCTTCCTTCCAACATCCAGCCCAGCACATAAATCGAGGTGACCAGAGGAGCTGTGCTCCAGGACCAACCCTTCTGAAGTGCCTCAAGCCCTAGGGATGCTGCTGGAATCCCTTTCCCATTTGGAGGGTGTAAAGCACATTTCTCACGTCTTGTCCTATCTGAAGTGGCCCAAAAGCCAGCATTTCATTTATTCAGAGGCTTATTGTTGCTGCCTAGTGAAATTATTTGACTTCTGGGACTAAAATTAACTGAGACAAGTGTGTAATCAGGCTGTGGGACATGTTCCCAGGAAGGGCTGAGGGTACACAAACCATGGGCTGAGAAAACCTCGGAGCATCACTTCACTCACAGTCCTTGAGCACAGCAGTCCAGAGCCCACCTTCAGCTCAGGCCACCCCACATCCCATCCCTGCTGGGGCCTGCAGGAACTGAGCTGAGCCATCTTTTACCCTTGCCTTGTTCCTCATGGTGCTTCCCAACAGAGCTGAGGTTCCCTGGGGAGGAGGCAGAGCACCACCTACACTGAGCTTTGGAGCAGAGCCAGTGTGGCACATGGCTCAGTCTTTCCTGCAATATTCATGGCAGTTTGTGTCTCACACCTTCCCAGAGCCCAGAACCCTCCACTCCAAGTGCTTTGCTCTCCATGGAAAGAGAATAGCAGTACTCAGTAGTAAAGCACCTAATTTTTCACCACAAGAAACCACCAGGACTAATTCTAGATTTGGTTTCCACAAGATTCAATTTGTTTTTTCCATGCTGGA
Organism: Phainopepla nitens; assembly: GCA_013400175.1. NCBI lineage: Eukaryota > Metazoa > Chordata > Aves > Passeriformes > Bombycillidae > Phainopepla > Phainopepla nitens. Next base: position 81,954 of record VXBQ01015064.1, on the reverse strand, counting down.
TCTGAAACAAGACACTTTAAGATCCAGTTCCTCCAGCTGAGACAGAACTGGTGGCTCAGTCTCAGCCACAGTGCCCAGGATGGGCAGCCCCACTGACCACTGCCCCCTCTGTCCCCTCTGTCCCCTCCTAGGCCAGGTCTCCTCCTTCCTGGGGTAAGCCCAGGCTGTTCATAGGAGCAGGGCCAGCCTGGGGACTTCAGTCCTGGTCTCAGGGCACAGGGAAGGACTCTCCAAAGAGAGGCAGCCCAGGCATCCTCCTGAGATCACACCCCAAACTGGGACAGCTGGGTGGATGTGGTAATTGCCACCCACTGGGTGTTTTCCATGATGTCTGAGTGTTGGGAAGCCACCTTCCAGTGCCAAAGTCTGTGATTCACCCTGGCTGATCTCGGGGCAGTTGGCACCAACCACTTCCTGAGGCCACCCAGCACCAGGGCCTCCCCAAAGGGACTCCCCAAACTGGAGCCATGTGGAGAGGGCTTGTCTGAGCAGTGGGAGGTGACCAGCACCCTCCCTGGCCTGAGTGGAGAGGTGTCCCTTCCTTCCCTGGATTTCTGCCATGCTCGTTCTGGCCCCAGTGTCCTGTCCCCTCGTCCCTGGCAGGACACATTTCCCTCCCCGGTGCCAGCTTTGGGAAGGAGGCAGGAAAGGAAGGTGAGAAGGTGAGTGGTGGTGGGAATGGCCGGCAGGCAGGGCTGGCAGCGGCAGGCGAGGGGACAGCAGCCCGGGGAGGTGGCGTGGCCTCGGTCACAGCCGGTGCACACACAGAGGCACAGCCCTGCCAGGACCCAAACAAACCCCCGCGTCTCTCTTTGGAGGAAGGGCTTTACAGTGTTGAAAATCTCGCTGTGTTTATTGCGGTCACAGCCTGGAAGCCTACATTTGCATATGCAAATCATATGCATTTATGTAAATTCGGGGCAGAATAATATTATCACAGTCCCCGCAGAACAGATCCTCTCCCATGGCAAATCAGTTGATTGTGTTTTCCAAACCGAGAGTGGCACTGCTTTGAGCAGGCATTTGCTGAATGTAACATTTCTATCTGGTGCAGGGAACAATGCAGGGCCCGGTTCTGGGCACACCCAGTCCCTCGCCAGCAACTTCGCTCAGGCTGTGCTGGCTCCTGCGGAGGAGAAGCAGCCCCAGCCTCAGCCCAAACCCCGACCCCGACCCCGGCCCCGGCCCCGATCCCAGCCCCAGCTCAAATCCTGACCCCGACCCCGGCCCAAGCTCCGGCCCCATC